>JAWWMU010000121.1:50587770-50599568 GCA_035048155.1 Cinnycerthia olivascens
TGCGGGCATCTCTGATCGCCCTGAGAGACTCCCTGGGCAGGTGGAGGCTCTGGGAAGCCAGGCTTGAGCCAGCGACAGGAATGTGGATTGATATGGTTGAAACAAGCAACAGGAGAAATCTATGTGTTAAGAAAGAAGGAAGAAGAAAAAGGGGAAGAAGAGAAAAACAGTGAGGATTAGGATGTTTTTCAGCACTTTCCCCCATCTTGTCCTCCAATTTTGCCAGCTGGCTCAGGGCCAGCTGCAGGTCTCCTGTATCCTCAACTTCCAGAGCAAAGGGATCAGGGAAATACTGTACCTATGGCCCCACCCAAGGATAATAACAGTGAAAGGAGAGGAGGGCAGCATATTGTATCACTCCCTAGAACTAGAAGTGGAACTCAGTATAGGACATCAGAAGCCCCTAGGACCCAAGAGACAGGGGTACACCAGATGCCACTACACTAAGTTCCCTTGGGGGAGGTCAAGGAGGAGGGTTTGGGTTTGTAATTGTACCACTTACTACCCAGGATATAAGAGGGTTGAAAAAGGAATTACCCCCATATTGGGATGATGCCATACAAGTGGGGGAAAAGATAGAGGAATATTTGGGAAATGTGGATTTGTTGGGGGTTGGGTTTCTTTCCTTTTGTTCCTTTTTACTTGTGGAATTTTTTCCCATTGAGTTGCTAGGAAGCGCTGATGGCTGGGTACTTGAGACAACAGGGAGGTGGCCAAGCCTCAGGGGAGGAGGGAGTCTGGTGGTGCTCCTGTTGTTTTTTGGGAGTTTCTCTCAGAGGGGCAGAGGTGCCCTGAGAGTTGGACAGGGCTGGGGCAGCTGCTAGCTAGATCACTCGCGATTTCGGAGGACAGTTGGAGCCACTACTTGGGACGGGAACTCGTTGCTGCCACCAGAGCCCAGCCCAGAGCTGCTTCTTCTGCCGTGAGGTGAGCCTTTGCTTGTAAGAGCAGCCACTGAACTGAGGCCTTATTAACACCTACCTCACTAAAAGAAGGACCTATCCCCATCTGCTCAGGAGCCCGGGATCTTGAACTCGCCCCTCTCTGCCTTGCTGGCAGCCGGGCTGCCGCTGTCCCGCCCCCACTGCTTCTTTGGCACTGCTCCAAGTTTTCACAATACTGTAGCCCCGCATCCCCTTCTTCCCAAGACATCCTACGGTTCCAGCCACAGCTCCGGAGCTTCTGATACATCTCGTCTAACACCCCGGGATTTTTGCTCATTCCTGCTGGCCCAGCTTGCTGTTTCCATGAGTCCTGCTGGGGCACTGGGATCGACTGCCCCAGGGTTTTGTGAAGCAAAGCCTCTTTTCCATCCCTTCCCATCTCAACCGAGCCGCCATTACCACGTGCTCCCTGAACTCACGCCACAGTTCCCCCTGCAGCCGCGGGGGAATCATTGCACCTGTCCTATCCACCGAGAGTCGCCAGCGCCCCTGCCGGCTGTGACCAGAACTACACCAAAGGGGAAAGTGCCTGCGGCTGAGAAGACTGTCACTGGGTTTGTGATCCTATTTGTTGTTAATGTCATTGTTGTTGTTTGTTTGCTTTATTATACGTACTAGTAAAGAACTGTTATTCCTATTCCCATATCTTTGCCTTAGAGCCTTTTAATTTCAAAATTATAATAATTCGGAGGGAGGGTGTTTACATTTTCCATTCCAAGGGAGGCTCCTGCCTTCCTTAGCAGACATCTTTTTCAAACCAAGAGAGTCTGTAAGATTGACCTTGGTATGGCTGTTGAGTAAAGCATCTCCTCTCTTGCTAGTTTGTGCTGTGCTGCAAAATAAGCTCAGCTGCACGTGGAGGATCTGCTGAAACTCCAAACTCCATTGTTTGCAGTCTAGTTTTGCAAGAGAAACAGGCACAGGTTTTAGTTTTCCTTCATATGTCAGATTGTAATTCACAGTTGAAAATCAGGAGCTGATATACAAGCTGCAAGGTGGATTGTGCAGACACAAGAACAATTTCAACTACACCAGAATTAGGATCCTTAGATACAAACTCCATCTTCATAAGGTAAAGGCAATTATGCACCTGTTAGTGAAACATGTCCACCTTCCAATTATAAGCCTCTCTGCAGTTAAAAAGCCTGCCTACCCTTTTGTAGCATTATATACCTAATTTTCCTTCAAAATAAGTACAGTTCTACCTCAGACTGTATATAAATTTCATCTAAATTCACATAAAATCCATTGTATATAAATTCATCATGAAAATGTCATTTTAATAATAAGAACAATCTGAAATTCAATCTGAAAATATGTTTGCTTCTGCTTTACATTTGTTATTGCACTGACAGTATGACTATGTGAAATTCTGTGCAGCCAGGCTTTACTCTCATTACTTGAGGAAGAATAGCAAAAATAAAGCCACTCTGGATTTCAGGTTAATCTAGGAACTAACCAGATTACACTAAAAAAGTTTTCAATGGAGTCTTCAGTGCAGCTGTTTCCTGAAATATGCAAGTAAACTAGTACTGATATGTTGACAAACATTTCTGTGTAATTAGTCATGGCAATCACAGAGGCATCTTAAGCACAGGCAGCATGTATCATTTCATGCAATATCAAAGAAATAAAACTGGTCTACTGGACCCAGTTACAGTTCTTACACTATGATTGTTAATATTGTGACACTAGGTGACCATATGCACGATGCTTTCAGCCATCCAGACCCTCTTTTCTAATAAAATGAGAAGAAGAAGGAAAATAGTGAACAATTCTTGTGGTAATAATGATGAAGTCCAAGTAATTAACTCATGAACATAAGACAAACATAAAGTTTTTAAAATGTCCCAACAAACTAAATTAACTAGATTGCTTCAAAAGAAGTTTGACTTTAAACACCGTTAAAATTCTTCTTCAAATCAAGTGTGTTAAATGTACTCCCAATTATTCTCTCATGTCTTTCTTTTTTCTTATGATTATAAACTGGCATTGTCCATTTGTACAGAACATCACACAAGTAATGTGAACCAATAGCATGTCTTCTGCACTCTATAATAATAAATGCATGAACTCACATTTCAAGGTGTTTTATTAAAAAATATGAAGAAACAGGCATTGAAATAAAACACTTCAATAGTAATTTTCAGCCACAGAAACTACTCAATAAATCTGTTGTCAACACATTGCACTGGATTTTTTTTCTATAAATGTGCAAGTTGCTATTTACCCTGGTGTTTCAGATTCTTCCTTCACAATCTGCCGGTCAGAATATTCAAACATTCAGAATAAGTAATTCTGAAGGACACAGAGATTTGGGAAGCAGACCCTACCTCCCTTCAATCAGTTGTCATGCTCTCTTCAGGCTGAGATTGTCATCATTGCTACAGCCTTAACTCAGCTTGACAGTAGCTGCATTTTTGTGTGTTGGTCTTCATCTTTTCTGGTTAAAGCCTTGGACCAGAGTCTCTGCTTATTTAGATTCAATATTCATAAGAGATAGTAAATGTGCTAACAAAATTTGGCTTCACCATTATTTAGAATAGCAGCAGAAAACACAGACTCCACTAAGGATCATCTCTAGTTGATAGAAAGACAGGGAACGTCTTCAAGGCCCTAGATTTTGCACCATTCCTCTTAACAGCGCAGATGTTTAAATCTTTTTTTCATGCATGCTGTAATTTGAAGCAGATTATTTCACATATTTAATGGGTCACTTTTTTGGTTTTTTTCCTTCTTGGCATAAGGTTGTGGCAAACTTCATTTTTCTGTCAGGTTTGAGGAACAGAACTTTACTTGCTCAACATGTTCATTTCCATTCAGTAATGCTGCTGTCAACTGTCATCCACAGTGTCTGAGCCCACGCTGGCTTCAGCCACTTGCATTGCTGCTGGAAACCACAGACTCAGCAATAAGGATGTCATCAGCATACTTGAGATTACAACATCTCCTTCTGCCAATGTTAATACCACTATGGCAACCATCAACAGCAATACACATTATTATTTCACTATACATATTGAACAGATGTGACAGCCTTGTCAAACTCCTTTCCTGGTGTCCAACTACTCCGTTATACCTTCTGCTGCTTCGACTACCCTTCTCTGGCCATGAAAAGAGATGGCAAAAGTTGACCATGTGTGTAGAAAAGTACTTTTGCAATGTCCAGAACTGGTCCATATTTCTGTATAACATACTAAACTGAGGTTTTTAAATACAGTTGTTGAAATATAACTGCAATGGAGTTACCATCTAATTTTTTATTTAATAACAAATTTGTGATTAAAATCTATGCCAATTTTCACCAACTTCACCAAGGTCAGGATGTAGCCCAACAACCATAGAGCTCCTGTTATAGTCAATAGCTGGCTGAATCTACTTTAACCATCTTTTCCTGAAATGATCAACTTTCTTGAAAGACAAAAACCAGAAATACTGTGTTCTTGTTCAACCCTTTATGTACATTCACCCCATTAATCTTTCTACTTAATTTTACATGTCATAAGAATGTTCTTGCAGTTTAGTCAGAAGAAACTAAGTTCACACAGACCAGAGTATTAAATTTTACTTGTTGTTCTCTTTAAGAAGGTTTTGCAGTATCTCACCTGGAGAAGACAGCTGGGAAACCTTAAATTAGAAGAGGGAGTTAACTTATCTCAAGACTAGGTCAGCAGGAGAATGAGAAATAGGCAAGAACAACCTAATCCAATTTTCCATCCATTTTCCTGCTCAACCACATACCATTCAAAAAACCCAAAAGGTTATTCAACATCTAATTTTGTAGACATTAGCCTTTAAATCGCAGCAGAGCAACTCAAAGAACCTAGGGAACGACCTGCCAAGTTCTGCTTCACCTCCACAGGCATAGGTTTTTTCTCTGAGGACTTCAGAAGAAGCAACCCAATGGCTATGTAGTAGCACAACTTTGTATGGCAAAATGTACTGTTGTCAGAAAAGGAAGTCTCACTGTGTTCTAGGCATCATTACCCTGAAGAAATCAGTGTTTCAGACAGCAGCTCTGATTTCTGTTTTTTCTTCCTTCTTAGTTTACATCTGTGGCAGATGGAATTGTCCATGGTAAAAAGAAAGATGTGAAAAGCTGGGCAGACTTGGTAGAGTAGGATGTTCCACAGGTAAGGGAAGGTGAGAGCTGAATCTGAGGACTAGATATAGATGTTCTATCATGAGCCAAGTGCTGCTGAAGCTAATACAAGTGTTTTATGTGGAAGAAGAAGCAGGCAGACTCTACATCCTCTAATAATGTGGTGTGCTGCCGAAATTCAGCTGCATGTTTCCTTTTTTTTTTTAGACCTTTAGGCCTAATCAATACAGAAAAGGTGAAGAGGAAAAGAACAAACAGTAGTGTGAAGGAGCTTTGGTTCTCATTAATGATATTCTCTTCAATCTGGGTAACATGAGATCCTTAGAAAAATATTCTGGAGATACTTGCTGGTAACCATAAGACTTCTTCTCCTTACTTACTTTGTGTCTCCTCAACTGCATCCATAAAAGTGATGACAAAGCCTTTAGATTTGTACAAAAAGTTATCTTTGTCCTATTAGCATAATTTTTATTAGTATGTGTTATGCAAAAATTTTAAATCTCCAAGGAATTATTTACTGAATGTAGGAGATATGTGATAGCTCCAAGACTGATGAGTCATCACATGGTAGTGCACAATACAAAAAGCAAAACTAGAGCATAAGAGTATGACAATGTTTGAGCAGTCATATTCTAACACCAGCTGGATGCTGCTGGAAAAGAAATGGGATGAGTTTACTATTTTTATAAGATAGCCAATGTTTTATTCCTTTGGTTTGCATTTTTTCAGTGACTCCTAAATACTTCATAAAACCATAGGCTGTACATTGCCTAATCTTAAATGCATCCCAGAAGGACACATAAATAGATGTAAAATGCCAATGAAGGAATAATGTAAAAATCTTCCTGCTCAAGACATGATAAGGACAAAGACTTTGAAAATAGGCGACAATCTGAACTTGGACAAAAATCTCTAAATCTGCTACTTCAGTTGTAGCTTTGCATAGCTGTAGACAAAGCAGGTGTGTTCAGGTTAATCTCTGCTTTTGGAGAGTTCCTTGACATAGTGCAACACAATAGATTACAAGACTTTTCTCTTTTCCGGTATCTCCCAACTCTTCCAGCAGAGAGCAAAAACAACATGCTCCATGCTGGCCTTTCTTCAGGTCAAGGTTCTCACAGTGCTTCACAAATTATTCACACCTCAAAAACATATCAGACCTGTGGGTATTTAGCATTTGTTTCAGCCAAGTTGATTTAAGTGTATTGCAAATTCTTCTTGCTAAACACTGTTGTGACCAGGTGTAATCCCTGAGACTATATCTAAAAAACCTCAAGCTCCTGATTTTGCTTTAAGCAAAAATAGTTTCTTTGAACCTAGTAGGACCTCTCACATCCTTAGAAATGACATGAAAAGTGTTCTCAGTGCCATGTTTGTTGAGGATCCTTTAATGGGTGGGACATTTGGCTGGAAATTCTTTTAATGTGTAACATGTCCAAAAGATGTCAGAGGAAGAAAACTCCATCTGTAGGTGACATGCAAAAGCTTTCTAGGACCTAGGTGCCTGTTGGCTCTCCTCTGGAAGATTGGTATAACAGAAACTTAACCACTTAACAGCTGGCATGAAATATTTAAGTATCTCATCAGAAAAAAGGTTTATCTTTATGCAACTTTTATGGTAAGTCAGATGCTACTTGGTTGAACCTAGTAAAGATGCTGATCTCTAAGGCTAGTATTTTAGTTTCACAAAGTTTGTTCAGAGTCTTTCAGATTTTTCTGTTCTTGATGGTTAATACTATGTTCCCCCTCCACAAGAGATATTAAAGTAAAACACCTAAAACTCTCTAGACAAGAAGAAGTCCATGTTATTTAACAAGTTTAGGGAATAAAGACATTTTTGATTTAAATATAAGGAAAAGTCTCGATTGTTTTCAGTAATGGCCAGGATTTCACTTTCTAAAAAAATGAGCTTCTGTTACCTCAGGGGTAGTACTGATTAAAAGGAGGTATATAGGGTATATATCACCTTCAGGTTCTCACTACAGATTATGTCTATACCTTTTTCTTACCTTCCCTCTGGAATTTGTTTTTCCCAAATCCTTTTTCTCCCTTCCTCCCTCTCTTTCCTCACCCCCTTGCCCCCCACCTTTTCTTTGGATTTCTCCCAGTTTCCTTCCTACTCCTTTCACAGCACCCCTGATGCAGCCAGCAAACCCATGAAATTAACATACCAATTAAACTTTCAAGCTCTCAACATTTGAACAGTTAGGAATAGAGGTGAGCTAATAAGTAATCAGTTTTGCAGATCTGGTATAAAATGGTGACATCAGTGGGACAATTTCCCCAAGAGCAGGGTATTCAGGAAACCATAGAACTTAGTTTCGGCTTATACTTCTTTTTATTTTTCCTCTTTATATTAAAATACGAGAGGAACTTTCTTAATTTTCACATCAGTGTTTGCAGCTCAGGACTCCATTAATGCACCCCTCTCCCTGCTGCTGTTCTCTGCCCTAGTTTGCAGTCAGTTCATTCTGCACTGATGTATATTTCATTGCCCAAGGCTTAATTTTGATTTATTGTCCATCCATAAATTAGAAAAATATGCTCTGGAATTCCATCCCGCTGAAAAGCTGTGCCTGATGTCAGGGGACTGGGTGATATTTAAGATGTCAGAAATACATATTGGATTAGTGTGCTTTGTTTCCCCACAACAGCAGGTGTTTAATCATAGCTGATGGCTGAAGTTAAATGCATTAGGACAGGATCAGCCAAGAAGATGGAGTTTTTCTAAACCATACAAACTCCAGATAAATAAAGCAAAACTAATTGTGTGTCCACATCTTAGATACAATTTTATTTACTTTAATACATTAAACAATGAAAATAGACCCTGGCACTTAACTCTTCATTTAAGATCTGTACAAATCTTTGATGATAATGAGTGAGTGGCTTTTGTAGGATATACATGCTCCCTTCTTGGCCCTTCAGTGGCTCAAGATATTTTCTACAGTAAAGATAACTAAGAAAGAAATTCAAGGGAGTAAAGCAGTTACAGAAATGGTACACCATTATTTGAGGTTGGGGGGTTATTCCCATACAAAATTCAGGACATGAATTTTTAAAAAAAATCACTTAATATACACAAGACCCTAAATAGCGCAGACAACATTCTGCATCCAAGAGCTCTCATGAATTTTCTTCTACTGTTCATTTTTGTTTGTTGCAGTTAATGCTTGCTGCTCTGTTTATGTTAATGAGAATCTCTGTGTATAGAAAAATGATCAGGCCTGGTCTTGAGCAATTTAGCTGGAGGCCGAAGAGAAGACGCTTAGGAGAGCAAACATTTTCAAGGTCAACCGGTGAACTGTAACAAGCCAGTGAGATTCATGGCGAGAATTGTATATTTTGACACAACAGCGATTTGATTAAAAGAGAAAGTAATGGGTTTAAACAGTCGCTATGAGGATGTAGCCAGACTTTGTTAGCTTTTCGCAAATTACTTAACAGAGCAGTGATGGAACTGGAAATAGGGCTGTTTTGTGTAAGGTAAAGAAAAGAGTGTTATGTTTGAAACAGGAATAATAAAGAATGCTAATGTTTGGTGTTCAACGCATTTAACTTCATTCACATTGCAACAATTCTTGGAAGTTTAGAACATTATGAATATTATAGACTGTTATAAAAAAGTTTTCTAATATTTGAAACAGTTACTGTTACTGCATTTATAAAACCACAGCCCTTTATGAATAAATAATACTCTGCACATACAAGAACCTTTTCATGGAGGCTTTAGATCACTGCAAAAGGCAGACTATGGAAGAGCTAGTGTTCACTTCATATGCTGCAGAGAGGAATTGAGTCAGAGAGGCTCTGAATGAGTCAAAGGAAAATGTATGATACAGGGCCTCATTACCAGTCTTTAGATCCAGGACTTGATTGTACATGGTATTTAAGTGTGAGCTTGTAGTCTAGTACTGGGAACTCCAAAACAATGTTCAGCCCATCTTTCCAACCTATGTTGTATCTCTATCCCAGCTAAAGAAGGGATCCTAACATATAAAAAAATATATACTTTCAACTGACATTGTGATTCTTTTGCCTTCCTGATTTAAAATTATTTTAAACAGAATTTTGAAACCACAGGACAAATTCAACTCTTAACATAAAGTGAACTCCAGTCTGCGTGGGTCTCAGAAGAGACATTTTTTGCAGGTAAATTCTGCCTTGCCTCAAAGCAGAGACTTACTAGTATCTGAACCTTATGCAGAAGAGTAAAACTCAATGTTTATAAACAGCATTATGAGCATTTCATCAGGCTGAATGTTTTAAAATTATATTTACTATGGTTGTCCACTGGAGACTCATACTCCAGCAAAAAATGGTCCTTTTCCTTCTCCTGTTACCTCTCCATTTAATGTTGTTGATTTAGCTTCTTTGCATACACAGAGGTTATGTGACTGAGGGCAGGTCTGCTTTAAAAAAATCCCCAGTTTCTGTTAATGATGGAAGATCAGTGCCTTAAAATGGCAGAGCAGGAGCAGATGCTGGAATCTTCCCAAGCATACAGGCTGGAAGATAAGACCATGCTAGCAGGGTATCAGAGATGCTTGAATGTGACCATAAACATCGGAATCATAATTTCTGCTGGTGCAGATTGTTATTTCACAAATAATCTGCTTAGAAAAAGTTGTTGTGCTTTCTTAATCGCCATTTCTTAAGCTCCCAATATTCAGGGTAAATTATCAAGCTGTGAGGTGAATCTTCATGTTTTAATTAAGCCCACCTCAGGCCACACTGCCATCAGAAAGAGGTAGCCCTGTCCTATTCAGTACCTTGTGTCTGTGCTCTTCAGAGTGGGACCACACCGAGACTGAAACCAATTATCTAACCTTTTTGAAATTCAATGGTTTTTGAGATCAGCTGGGTCACTGAGTCAATCCAACTCACCACACAAAAACACAAACACTACCAGTTTTACCTTCAGGAAGTGGAGGGAACATATCACTTCAGGATTAGATGGGGCAGAGCAGAAGAGACCATGTGGAAAACTGACCAGCTTTTCTAAAATCACCTTTGAGTTAGGTTCTGATGCTTCAGTGCAGCTTCAAGATCTGCTCTCTTTAGTTTTAAGCCGTAAGCAGATAATGATGAAAACCTGCTAAATACTAAGGTGGGTGAGAACCATCAAACAGTTTGGCTTAACTTTGCCTTGAAGCTGTTTAGAATTAGTATGACATTGTAGCTGCCCTCAGCAGACAGGATTTGCTAATAAATCCCCTCTATACTAAGGCTAAATGAGGTTCAATTCATACTCCTTGTAAGGATTCAGTGGATAGAGAAGACAGTTTTTGTTTTGAGGAAAATAAAAATATTGAATTCTCAATTCTGTTTATTCTTAATTCTGAATTTATTCAGAAAAAAATTCCACTGAATTGCTCCCATAAGTAAAACCTGGTGCATATAGTCCTAATTCAGATTTCCTAGGAGTGTTAGAGAATGTAATTCACAAATTAATGAAAAATTAATTTTTATTCCAAGGAGTGATAATTCTGATTTGAGACTGGAAGGCAAAATCTAATGGGATAACATGTCTAAATATGCATAAATAATAAATAACAGCTTGTCTTTAGCAGAAAAAATAATACAATATGGGATCTACATATTTCAAAGAACTATTTCATTTAAATGGAAAAATATTAATGAGAAAACTCAATGCTGATAAGAGGTGTCCAAGAAAGATTCTGGATTATTCCTCTATGCAAAAACAAGTACATATGTCTTCACTTGATATCCAGATTCAATTTTTTGAATTTGCAATTCAAAGCCAGTGGAAAAGATTTTCCAGTTATTACATCCTACATAATAATGTTTCACCCTTAATATATGTAGTGTGTTCCTTCAATTTTCACTAGTCCTAAAAAATATTTTCCAGGATTGAGCAGGATATTTATGAGGAATCACAATTCCCAGTTTCTCAGCTCTTCCATGGATTCCTTGTGTGACCTTGAATAAGTCAACACACTTCCATTTCCATTGCAGAACAAAAGATATCCTATTTATCTCCCAGGGGCCTTGTGCATCTTAATCAATCAATATTTTTCATGGCATTTTGAGATCCACAGATAATTAGAGAGTCTATGACAATAAAACGTAAGTACTGTATGCATCTTAGAGGCTGTTTTCTCCCCGGCAGTGTCTTGTAACACGAGTGGGACTAATGAATATCTGCACAACTTTCTAGTGTACACTGAAAGGAAACAACTAGTTAAGAAGAACCCAAACTCAAACAAGACTACCAAACATTTCTCCTGTTTCATTATCTAGAGATGTCCTATGAAGGAAAATAGAAATTCTGATGAGCTCTGACCTCCTGTAAAATCATATCACTACAGGAAAATGACCTATCATTTTGAAAAGGAAGAACAGAAAGTTTGATTGTGCTGTAAGTCTAATGCAAAACTTAATTGGAATCTTAGAAAAACTGTCATTTAAAATTTAAAACCCAGTGGTATCATAGGACATTTCTTTGGAGGCAATACGTAGGGAGGGTCCCACACTATTTGTGTGGTAGACACTAGGTGTTTCAGTGAGATCTGTAATTAAATGATAAATGATATTGTAGTCTGCTATGTTTCCACTTGCTCTAGTAATAAATCACTGGGACATTGAAATGTCCTAGGTTTTGCTACCAGGCCTGCTTCTCCTGAGGCAGAACTTTGAACCAGAATTTTCCTCTCTGCATGAGATACTTTACATCTCATAAGCAAGAGTTAAGGGCAGAGTTTCATATGAAAACTTCTCCAAGCACTATT
>JAWWMU010000121.1:50663135-50677543 GCA_035048155.1 Cinnycerthia olivascens
AAAACTGATGCAATACCAATGTATAAATGATTTATTTCATTGAACTGGCATCCCAAGCTTCTGTTTTACTGCCCCACACTTCATGATGGGAAACCAAAATTCTTTGAGCCAAAAGACTGTTTTAGGGTAAAGGGTGGGCTTTGACCCTTTAAAGACTGCATCATATCATGGCACATCCTTCTCAAGATATTTTTAAACTACTTCTTATTGTCAGAGTGAATACTAACAGTGGCTAACTCAACCACCTATAACTGGAAGCACTTTCTGTATGCTTGGAAATTGAAAGGCATCCAGCCTTCTTCCCATCCAAGTACATTTACTGAAGTATTTCTCACCTTGCTCCTTCTTAAAATCTTTCTCTGACATAGTGACAGGCAAGAGCAGTTCTCCAACAGGGGGTTGAATGTTAACATTGAAATGATCATCCTTTGTGCTAGAAAGGAGAAATTACGGAGAATTAACCAAGTGCTTCAACACAGACTAATATACATAAATCAGTTCCAAATTTTCTGTGAAATCACTAGAAAGTGTAATAATTACCTGTATGATTTCTACCTTATTAAACTGAAAACTGTCTAACTTCTTAGGTTAGTAAAGCTGATCCATTTTCTCCAGTACAAATGCGGTAAGCATGGTCTTGTATTTCCGAAAATGTAACTTTTTACTCAGATCAACGTTTATTCATGATCTACAAAGCATCACATTCAATCTAAATGCTTGTAAAGGACAAATTATTGTGCATTTCACAAATCCTTTGAGAGAACTGTTACACTTCCTGTCATCAGCTACAGTTGTCCTAGAAGTAGGGCTAAACATAGAAAATATATAATTTCAGACAAAAGATGACATTGTCCGAAAAAACCCACAAACAAGCCAAACAATAAATACAGTAGTAAAGAAGAAACATTTTTGATAACTTTAATTTTACAGTATTTAGTATATTTAAACAAAACCACGCAGCATACTGGCTAATGAAAAAGCACTCTGGAAAACTGCAGAACTTGATGCCATTTTCTTCATGGCACAGTTAAAAAATACTATCACTAGAAATGCAATACTATTAAATATTACACATTTATCCTTAAGAAATAAATATCATACAGTGAACTTCCTCTCTCTATCCATTCAATTCTCTAAGTTTCCAACTATTTTGTCTGAGACTTCTTCAAGGATACAGAAACTCAAGATACATTCACCCTGCGATGTTTCATTTACTAACAGTACCATAAGGGATTTGCCTAGCAATTCAGGATCAGTACATCCAGTCAGAATCTTTGTCAATGCTTTAAGGCCTGAGAAATTTTTAGAAAAGAACACTTCTTTTTTTATTTTTTTTTTGGTTTTGCTAGCGTACCAAATAGCCAATATATATTAATTGGTGATATGCCTCAGATATCTTACTTAAATATAATGATACAATCATTAGAATGGAAAATACATTTCATCCATTAACATCCATGTTATTTAGCTTAACCTAAAACATGTGCTACTGAGTTTTTATAACTCTGTAACTTCAAAGTTTTGAAGCAAGATAGACCGATGGAAAGCAACCAGCACTATACATCAATAGTATAAAAATACATGTGTCTCCCTTCTAGAGATGCAAGACAAGGCACTTGGAAACAGACAAGCATTTTACAGTCCTTCTACTCAAAATTCTAATACTTCTTGAATGACTCATTTTCAAAAGGAAATGCTTAGGAATCAGTACATTCTTATTTTCTAGCTTCTGATGTCTTATGCTTATGAGTGCAGTCTCAAGTATGGGCTGTTCAAAGAGAACTGGACATTTAAGCTAACTTTTTTGAGAACTGCTATTTAGTAAACATATGGGGGAACAATCTCTTCAAACTTCCTAGTACTTCCTTTATAAAAAATAATTTATTAAGCGCCACTTTTAAAAGTTAAACTTTTTCCCTCTGTACTATTTTTTTCCACTGTACTACTTTAAATGCCATCCCTCTCTATAGTCATTATTACAATAAAAGAGCAGGGATTGTTTGATTGTCCAGCCTGATTAAGTGCACAGTAAAGTAAGCAAGAAGTATTTTTTTCTTTAATTTTTCCTTTGAAAAGTGATTAAGAACTCAATCATCTTAAGAGCTGATGGAAGGGTTTTTTAATCAACTGCCTCATTAATTTTTTGCTGTTCATACCTACTACTTGGACTATAAGACAAACACTTTCAACAGTACCTTCATTGACACCATTCAACTGATTGTTCAACCAATGTTACGTTTCATATTTAAGCAAGATGTGCTCTATATAATTCAGCATGAAACAGATAAACCATTTTGTGTACAATGATTTATGTACTACATTGACTAGAGAGATGCCATTTGTACATAAACTTGACTTATAACATCAATTATTAGATTGTTTTACTGCATATAATAATATTTCCACAATAAGAAGGAATAAAAAAGTGAGTACAGCTTGGGTTTTTTATGTCCGTAACTGCTGAAGAGGACCACTTGACACCTCTGCTGTTAACAAACATTCCACTTCCATTTCCTCTAGTGAATAAATAGCTAATATACATTCTTTGATAAAACATGAACTCCTATAGCCCACAAGCAGAATTCTGATTGCTAGTTGTTCTTCAAAACCACTTTGTTCTTAATTTCACTTTAGTCAGCATCTGGGTTATTTGCATTACTTTAATTCCGGTGTGCTTCAGTACATTTCTTTCTCAGCTACAGAAAATCATCCTTCCTTATAGATTCTCTTTATCAAACACTTCACAGATTAAATATACAACTTTTGTTTATTGATCTGCATCTCTTTTATTACATCTTCATATCAGGGAGCTCATACTAAATAATTTAACAAAAGTTACTTCATAAATTCATAGAACCACAATATGATTCAGAAGGGCATTAGAAATCACCTGGTTCTACCTCCTGCTCAAGCAAGAGTCATCTTAGCTCACTTTGCTCATGGCCTTGTCTGTTTGAGCTCTGAGGATCTCCAAAGACGGAGATTTCATCAGATATGTAACGGAGGAGTTTGAGAATAAAACTGAGGCTTGGAATACAGCTACTTAACTTCCCCCAATACCCAGTGAACTAAATTTCAGTGTATTTAACTTATTCATTTATATTTTCAAGACTATAATTAATATAAATTATGTCTACAAAAAATAACATAAACTTTTAAAACTCTGCTGGACAATTGGTTCAAGCTGCACTGAAGCACTTCTCATTTAACTTTCCTGAAAGATTGAGGTGAAGAAAAGATTGAGGGGAAGACTGATTTCACCAGAAAAAAGCCCTGAAGTTTCTCAGGCCAACAGAATGTGTTGCTGATTTCAAAAATTAAAGACTGTATTTTCTGGCATTACCAAGTGCAGCTGGTAAGTTACAGCCTTAGAGGAACATGAGTACTTAAGGAGAAGTTCTTAGAGGAAAGTTTGAAAAGGATCAAACAGTTGGGGATGTCTGACAACAGTACCTTGCCAACAGTGGCTTGCAAAATCTGTTATGTATTTAATTGTGAACTTATGGGCAAATAGTATTAGACATCGTTACTCTTACTCCTTAAAAACTGTTAAACTGTATATACTATATTTTTAAAAGACTTATATCACTTTCACGATTCAATTTCAAGTATCACAGAAATATATCTTCTGATGCACACCTCAAGATGAACAAATGACAGACAATAATGCTCCCACAGGAACAAAGGGAGACTTAATAGCTCCAGGATAAAGGACACTGCAAGAACTAACATTCAACCCTACAGAAGATGCACAGTTTAAAGATTTCTGTAGATGTCTGCAGATGGAGCGGAGCAGCTGGCACCTGTCATTTGAAACCCTTGGCTATTCCTTCTCTCTTCTCTCATTTTGGTTGGCTTTTTTTTAAAGAATTGGCTCTGAAAGGCTCCTTCAGGTAAAGAAGTTCTCTACCATAACAAAAGACTTGAGAACAGTGATAGTAAAATCTTGTTTAAAGTAAATAATAGTAACACTTGTGAATGAGTTCTTTTAAAATTCCACAAAAGCAGTTGTTAAATAAATCAATATTCTAATCAGACTGGGAATATTCTTCTTGCTCTTTATACTAACCATTTTTGTTTCACTCCTAGAACATATCTATCCCAAATCAACTTACTATTTTTGTCTCATATTCACAAAGATCTCCACAAATGTTTAAAAAAAAACAAAACAAAAAACAAAACATAAGAGGAAGAGCAACACTAAGAGAGAATTAGGTTCCTGCAAAACAAAACATGAAATGGAAAAGCATGGGAGACTTGATTCACAGTCTTGCTGAAGAAAGGAAAGGACTGCATCCTGCTTTTACAAGACAAAAAGGCCAAAGCAATAGAACAAATGAAAGCCGTTGTTCATGTCCAGCCTTGTTTTTTCCAGGTCAGTTATTTATCTTGGCATAATTGTGTTCTGGAATAGGGCCAACTGACTAATGAAATAAAAAGAGTACCAGATTGCTTGTCTCACATCTATAAGCAACTTGGTGATCTGCTGACAAAGCACTAGGGAAGGAAACTGCAAGAAAAAAGTGAAAATGCAAGTGACAGTGAGGTGAAGACAATCCCGCATCTCTAACATTTGCTTTTAATATATTCCATAATATATTCCACTACATAATTTTAATCAGATGCTTTTGTGCAAGCATATACACCTGAATGCATGCTTGCACTCAACAGAAATACTGACTGCTACTCAACCCTCTTCATTTACTCTGCTTTGCAGGTAGAAGTTCTGCTTGGGAAGATTTCTATATCAACACAGAGTGAAGTAAGTGAATTTCATGCTGCAAAAAATCTCTCCCTTTGAAAATAAAATTCAGAGCAAAAGCTTCTATAATAAGACATAACCTGCAGAGAACAGACTGAACAAAGTTTGTAAATCTCATTCACAGAATATACTTCATTTAAGAAATTGCTAGATTCTTTCTGCTACACCAAACTCTTCTGGAGTAATCAGCACAATATTTTCTTTATATAGTACAGGACAGATGAAATGGACAGAGGGCTTCCTTTTCTATCAGCGTAACAACTAGAAGAATATGTATTCCCCTCATCAGGAGTGGGTCCTTCTGATGACACTGGGACATTAAGAAATGCTAAAAGAAGGTAACCAGTTAAAAACCTCTGTCATGTCATGCTATTTTCCAATTACCTAATTATTTTGAAAAAGAATGAAAGGCATAGAAGCTGTTGATTTCATTTGATTTCTCTTTCTTCTTGGGAGCTCTGGTTGTGTTCTTTGCACTTAAACCTTGAGGAAACTTGGGAGATGCAAAACCAAAACCGCGGAGAGAGACACACGACATGGACATCTCCCCAGCACCAGTTTCAAAGAAAGCTAAACAATTCCCTGTGTACTTTTCAAAAGAACAGAAACATGAAGAGAACAGGCTCTCTGTAAATTAATTCCATCTTTAAAGCTGTGGTTCTTTCACGGTTTTGGGAACAACTAAGATAATTTGGAAAGAGAGGATAAAAAGAATAAGAAGGAAAAGGTAAAGACAGGCTTTTTCCTCCAGCTTTCAATGTTGTAAAATGGACTTCTCCCTTTCACTCTTAGTTATTCATTGTATCTACAATAAATTGGAGATTTGCCTACTGAGTTATACAAACATAGGAATTCATAATGCTAAATATATATACAAAATTAGAGTAAGGGCATGTATATGCTTTAACTCTGTGTCCCAATAACCTTCTCTGTCTTTCATCTCAAGGAATTCAAATATTTTCATTCCAAGGATCCACGGCCAAAATTCTGACATGGCAAAGCTCTCAAATCTTTGTTCAGACATCTCGAAAACTAGTAAGCTGAGAGAAAGACTTGAGAAAATCTGAAAAATAGAGACATGCAAGACAATAAAGATAATACAAGTGGTAGGATTGTTGAAATGGTGAAGCTAGTAGCTCAAGGATTCAAGAAAAAACACTGATGTGGAAGTCTTTAAGATCTGACATGGGGAAAAAAAAAGTAGCAACTCCATAATCAGTGGAGTACTGCAGATAGTCTGTTATATCAAGGATCCATTCCAACCTTTTCTCTGCTCAAGTGACGCCTACCTGCTTAGCTAAGGCTCAGGTCTCTTACTCAGATGGTGAATATACTAAAATTTAACTAGAATTCAACAAGCTAGCAATCTACCGTGCATGTGAGTTAGCCAATTACAAATTGCTTTGAACTTCTAAGCTATGAATATCCTGCTTGCAAAATGAGAACAAAGTAACACAAAATCAAAGAGTAACATTCAAAAAATCTTTTAAAAAGCCAAGTTCCTCCATTTATTCCTCTTTAACTTTCTGCCTGAGAGGCATTATCATGCAGAACACCAGGGTGGTTTAAATAGCTGCCTCTGCAAGGAGGTGGCACAAGAAAAATAACAATGAAGAGATGTTCTCCTTACAAATACAAGCTGTGAACATCCTAATACACATTCTAAATAAATGCATTAGGCAGAGTTTTCAAGGTAAGGCGTTTCACCCCACTTTAATTAGATATGTGATCTTGGTAAGATTTACTTACCAAAAATAGTATTTGAGAGGGAGGTCTTTCAAACCTCTGTATTGCAGTTTCTCCCTCATTGTCCTTGACTTGCACAACAAATTCAGAAAAAGATCTAAATATTTTATGACTCATGTTAGTTTTTTTTCTTCATACAGTTTGTATTTATCGAACCACTAGTACAACAGCACATCCCTAAGCAGGAGGGTAGTGTTTGCTATGCAAAACACACAGTCCATGATTGGCATCTAAGACCAATTGATCTACCCATTACCACTATGTCCCTACCCCCACAAGCTTTACTACAAAGCTATTGATTTAAACACTGCCGATCGGTTTCCATTTTCTGATTTTGGGCAGGCCAATTAAGAAAGTGAGTAATTGTGATTACACTGCTTCAGGATCAATTACATTTGATGCAAGATAAAGTGCTCCTCTTAGAACAACATAAAGAAAATTCTTATGATCAGGAACACTTTACTGCTGAACATACTTCTAGCAAAAATACAAAATAACTGACAACATATTTCATGGAGAAATGTTAATAAGAAATACGAGAATATAGACACCTTTGTTTGCACATTATTTCAACTATGTTTTGACTAAATTCTAGAAGTCATTCCTTCTTCTGGATAAAAGTTTTTTAAAAGTTACAGAGCCTGCAGCTGAGTTCTTTGAGACATTGCTCCCTAAACATCACACTGCACAATTTCTTCAGTGATACTAAAGATCATTAGGATTTGAACAAAATATGTTTTCAGTGTAAAATAGCAAATTTAATGCAAATAACATTTTGCCTATTTTTATACTATTTCCTAGGAACTAACGGCAAAGAAACAAGGCCCTATCAATTAGTAAAGAAACAAAGTAAGCAATTCCTATTCTTAATTTAATTTTAAACTTAGCTTGAGCGCTTTGTCATTGGACTCACATTGTCTAAATCATTAAAATGAATACACCACTGAGGTCTGAGGCAAATCTATTTACAGTGATGTTACTCATAGTCTGGTTGGTGTTCAGGAATATTGATCTGTCTTGTTTGTCTAATAGGAAAATAATAAACAATTACTAGGCAATGTTGGAGAAAGTAATCAGTTTTTATATATCACTAATACAGCAGACCTCCCAAAACATAAAGGTGATGATCTGCATAAAATCAATGTGTTATGCTACATTGCTTATCCTCATCAGTGCTAAGATTCTTAGCAATAAATGGTGTAAATTAAAAATCAAATCATTGCTAGACTGAAAATACGTACCTGAAAGAAAAATATCTGTTTTATTTAAAAAAGAATGTTTCTGCTTGATAAACTAAGCATATACTATTTTATAACACTCAGAATATATTTAGATAAAGAGAGTTAAGAGTCCATAATTTTGAAGTAATTTTGAAACTGCATTGCCTACAAGGGAACCTCCTTCCCAAAAAACCAGCAGGCAACAGTTCAAAGCTGTTTCCAAATTCCAGAAAACAGCATACACATCAGCTATAACAACATTACGTGCATAAACTACATGCTGCAGACATTTTTCTGGGAGTACAAGTATGTGTAAACTGACTAGGAGCATTCATTGTACAGGGAAAAGTTTGATAAATGGAAAGAAAAAAATCCAATAGTAAAACATTCCTTGCCCCTAGAACAAGAAATGTTATTTTAGCAGTGGTACTTTAGGAGCCGCGTGGGTACATCTCTCTATTATTATGATTTTCATTCTATCTTCAATAACCTGCCAGTTGAACAAGCTGTGCTTAATAGCAGAACACTAAAATTGCTACAGAAATTTTCTAAAGGAAGAAGTATAGAACTTTCACAAAGGGCTTCCCTTAAACTGAAATGCGGCAATGTGAATATCTATTCAATATCCCTCTTTTCGTGCTGAATATTGAAAGCTCTGCATCTTGCAACAAAACATGTAAAAAATCCATTATTTCAAAATATGCAAAAAAAAAAAAAAATTGTGCAGATCTGTATAGTGCTTTCGCATAGTTTAAAAGAAACTATGAAATCAAGAATAAAGAAATAAACTTGAAAAGCTCCAAAAGGAAGGTGTCTAGTTTTCTCCCATCCATTCTTTCCCAGTGTTGGGACATTGCTATTGCAAAATTACCCGGGTTTCAAATGCTAGTTTGTAACAGGATTCTCATTGTGTGAATGGGTTCCCTGCAAGCCTAGGATGCAGAAAGGGGATCTTGCACATGCCAATAATGAGCACAAAAAAAAAACCAAAAAAATCAGGCATGTTAGACAAGATTTAGTTGGCCAGCCAGTTACTTGGTTTCATTCTCACTATTGATTTAGAAGAATCTACAGCATGAGGAATAAACTTCTTTGGTGGGCAGATTTTGGGGTTGTTTTCAGGCAATCATGTTCCAACAACCACGAGCAGCCATAACAAGGAGTCGGGGTAGTAAAATTGCACACACTATGTGACATTTTGACTTGCCATTTCTTACAAGGAAGAACACACACAAAACACTACAGCAGAATAGTCAGACACGACAGCTCCTTTCAAGATGGTGTTAATAAGAAGAATCCCAAGGTGAGTGAGCCAAAAAAGTAAAGCTTCTAAAAATAAAACTGAACACTAATAATGTGTTATTTCTCTTAAAATATTTTGATATATTTTGCAAGTTTCAAGTTTTGTTTAATTCTTTGAATATTTAATAAAACAGCAAATCTGATACTGCCAAGTAGACTACCAACGAACACTACTTCTACCTTCCAGGAGAAAAAAATTCCTCTCTCCCTCCCAAGAACTTACCATAACTGGAAACTGGCTGTCTGGGTAGAATCACAGAAGTCAATACCCATTGTAGCAGTAACGGATCCTCCAGGTTCAAGACATTCTGCATTAAGAGATTTTTAACTGGTAAAATATGCATGCAAAGCAACAGAAGACATCAGACACAACCCCCCAGACTTCACATAATTAAAACCCTCAAGAAGCTCTGTAAGAAAAAAATCTAATAGTGGTAGTTTTATTACAAGTAGGTATCACTCAAACGTCACACTTGCATGTTTAAGCATCCTGGATTCCCCCTCTCACACAGCTAATGCACACGAAATATTGCCATTTCAGTCTTAGAGCCCCATTAACAAAATAAGGCCTTGTATTAGAAAAGCAAGGAAAGGAAAATGATTTGCAGAAAAAAATAAATATACAGAAATGACATCCTTATATTTGTGCACAGATCCAGCACTGAGATTTCATTTTCAATAAAACTGGTTTGCAGATTAAGTTAGCAAATACCAAAAGACAACAAATAAAACCTACATTAATACACACTGTAATGGAAAATAAGCTGAAGTTAAACTATTTAATAATTACTGTGGTTTACTTATGTCTCAATATTCCACTTGTGTTAGTTGGAAGGGAAAAGAAAGATTATGAACACTAAATGGAAGAGCACTTTGTGCTATACAAGCAGTACAGACTGAGACACTCTTGACAATGCAGACATCAAGAGACATACTCATTCTTAGACTCTTGGCTAAATCACTGAACTATTTCCCTAATGTGGTAGAGATAAAGCTTTCATTAAAGGTTTTTCCTTGTAAGCTCTTTTTTTACATAGGTAAAAACAAGCATTGAGGCAGACTTTGTCTTTTCAAGATTACAACAAAGAGCTGAAAGCACACTTAAAAGAGAGGAACTCAAATAAAAAGGATTAGGCAGGCAGAAAAATGTCCGATTTCCAGATTATTCATAATGTACCTGATATTTTTCAGGAACTGAAGGTAGAAAGCTGCTCCATGACAAATGTAACAAAAATTAACTATTTCAAGATTAGGCAAAAACACAGAAAACATGGAGTTAATGTTGCTGGCTAAAGTCTAAACTAACACTAGGAAGTGAATAGAAAATGAAGTATTTCAAGGAGTCTGTTAAAAGCACTGAAAGATTACAGGCTTCAGCTCAAATTCAAAATTAACTACCAAAGTCTTTGAACTTAAGGTCTTCAACAGGAGTTTCAAACACAAGGAACAAGAAAATGTTTTGCACAAGGACGTGGGTGAAATAATTTAAACCATTTCTACTGGAAGAATCAGGACAATAGCTGACAGTAATTTCAGTGACTGAGGCAAAACTAGTCTTACATTCCAGCAGGAATACCAGTCTACACTGACACTTCTTCTGTTAGGTCTGCTGGGTAAATTATAGGATGTGTTTTGCAAATGCTGGAAACATTAAATGTAGTAAGAACAGGGTGTTTAGGTTTAGTTCTACAGAAATGACAGAGAATACAGAAAATTTGCATTCAAGCAAGAAAAATAACATTTTTTGAAGAACTACAGATGATAGATAGCTTATTTTCTGCAGAAGAAACCAATAGCTTTGCAGAGCAGACAGCACAATGACTTTCTTGGGGAAATAAATACTTTAAAGTGTAGGATAGTTTTGCGGAGCTCAAGGTAATTCAAGTGGATAATTTATTAACTCCACTTTATTTTCCCCATGTTTATATGTGAGACAAGTGAATGCTATTGTTAATTGACTATTATTGTGGGTACAGTATCTCCTGATCTGATTTATACTATCACTAGATTTCTACTTGTAAGCCTTTGTGCTTTATTTCTTCAAATGCTTACAGGTAGGGATATAAAATACAGCTCATGGGCAAAACTAACTTGACATCTCAATTCTGAGCTCGACTTATTTTGAGGAATAAACAGTAAAATGTTCACTTAAAAAATAAAAACTACTATTAGAGTTCTAAAAGTAACTACCTTGATGTATTATAACCAAGACACAAATAGTAATTATTATTAATTTTATCTCTGAAATAATCTATAGCACTGGACAGTTGCTTTTGTAGCAATTTGGTGTAAATCTGTATAATCTTTTCTATATGAAAAAAAAAGAAGTATTTCATAGTTTAGAGCCATTTAATACAAACGTCTTAACTACTAAAAACAAAGAATATTCTTTGCCATGCTTTCTTGTGCTTTAAGGAAAAGTCCCGTATTCTTCATGATACATATTCACATACTAGTATAGGTCATTGAAGGAGAAGAACCTGTATTACGAAACTGAGAAAATTCTTTCCTTCTGACAACAGCACAATGTCCTAAAATAAAGAACTGCTGAGAAAAGAAAGCAGGTTATGTACATAGGCAGTACTCTTGAAAACAATTTGCTGTGATCTGTGTTCTTTCTCAAGTTTTATACTTATTTCCACAGACAGAAATTTTGCAAAAAAACCATCCTGATTAGAAAGTAGAACGTAAAACTGTAAAAAGTAAAAGTCTGACTACACATTACTTTTAATCTAATTGAAGCAGACACATTTTGTGGAACTATGGGATATACAAGCTAAACTAAAACATACACTTCCACTCTACTGCCATAAGCTCACCAGGAAAAAACAACAATGCTCTGAGCCACCAATATAAATAATACATTTACAGATTTTGAGCTTTGTAAGAAAAAGATTGTAAATATAAAAATCAAAATCTCATTTTTAATAGAAGCCCATAGTAGCTGGTCTAAAATAAGACAGTAAGAGGATCAAAGCTTGTAGGGATGCAGAAAGATTTTGCCCTAAAAAGTGGATAGTTGATGAGTGTGTGTGTATGTACGTACACCTATCCACCCCGCCACACACACACATGCAGCTAACTATGCAAAACCACTTTCCTGTATCTGAAACTTTGCTGAAGAGTCTGGTTAACATAGGATATGTTACCTATTGGATTGAACTCATGCATCCTCACGCCTGGAGGTAATTTCTTCTCCCCAATGTGAATATTCTCTATCTTCTGATCGGTTGTGTTTGTTACTGTCACTTGCACAGGTACCATACGATCATCAAAAATGCCTGGCTGTCTTGAGAAGTGATAATGAGCTGCTAATCCTTTCCCACTCATTCGATGAAGCAGTTCATGTGTTTTTGTTGGCACAGAGACTTGCATAGTGACCTGTTAAGTATAACACAATAGTTTGCAAATGCTGTAAGTCAAGAACAGTAAAAATGACAATTGAACATTGTATTTTTCACTCAGAGCATATGTTTTTGAGCTGGAATTTTAGTGAATCAGAAACATGTAAGGACATATTGAAATGCATAAGCAAAGTGCAGTAATAACAAAGAGAACAGCGAATAATAAAGCAGATAACAGAGCCCAAAAAACACTTCTAGTGCTGAAAACACCATTGTTGTATCCATCTCACTTTCCACTATAAATCTTCTTTCAATTTTTTAGCCTTACAGTTACCCATTAAATTATCCTGTTTTATAAGAGTTACAGTTAAATAGTTGTGTTTTTCCAACAAGAAACATTTTATGCATCAGAATTCAAGGGCATTCCCAAGTTTATTGTGTAAGGTGAAAATATAGTGAGAAATTGTCTTTTGTTTCTCCTGTTAAAACCACAAAAAATGTTATCTAACAGTTACACTAGTAAAATAGTAAAAACATGGTTATATAAAACAGAAGGATGCTGACACTTTTAAAATATTCTTGCTGCTAGAAGGAATAAGAAAAGTCCCAAGGATGTTTCAGTCCATTTTAGACTGCAGAAGTCGCATGAAAAAAAAGACAATCAGTGTGCAAACTAATTCCCAGATACTACTGATGAGGAACTCATGAGCTCAAAAGTACAAAAGTAAGGCTTATACAGAAATATGCAGACAAGTGAATTTGAATTCTTTACATAAGTTTTAAGGAAAGATCAGGTTTACTTCAAATTATATTTATAAAATGATCGACATCACATGACCAGACTTACAGCTAACACAAAATGAATGGAAAAGGTGTAACTTATATGAGCCTTCACTGAGTTACTGAAAATTCAAAACATCTTTGAATAGAAGTCCCAAACTTTCACAGATTAATAATCTGCTTAGATTTTTAGAAATAACTCACATGGTCAAACTCTCAAGAAAATCCCTCAGTTGTCAAGAATAAAGGAAATACTTTGAATAATGAATATCTTATTGACACACAGAAAGAGACGATAACAGTAAGAGGTTATTAGCAGCCAAATTAGCATGCTATTTAAACCATTACTCAGATAATAAACAAAACTCAAGTTTTAAGATGAAATTTAAACCTTATTTTTAAGTTTAAGCTTAGCCTCTAGCTTTTAATATTCGACTCAATTTGAGCAGCACATGTGTAATGGAAAAGTCATTTCATGAAATGGTTCTCCCATTTCACATTAACAAGTTTAGGATATGTGTTTAATTCTTGTAAGTGATAAAAAATATTTTGAAGTACACTAGCTTCAAAGTGTTAACTTATGGCTGGCCTTATCAATAATATTTATTAATAGGAATAAAAACATTAAAAACAGTCAGAAGTCTATCATGTAGATATACAGAATCATTGAGTTGTTGAGGTTGGAAAAGATCTCCAAGTTCTGTGTCCAACTGTTTACCCAGCCCTGCCACCTCCAGTAAGCCATGTTTCAGGTGTCACACTCACATGCTTTCTGCGAACTCCCGAGAATGGTGATTCCACTACTTCCCAGGCCAGCCACTTCCAATACCTGATAATTCATTCAATGAAGAAATTTTCTCCTAATACCCAACCTAAACCTCCCTTAGCACAACATGGGGTCATTTCCTCTTGTTCTATCATTTATGTGGGAGAAGAGGCCAACCCCCACCTGGCTACACCCTCATTTCACACAGTTGTAGACAGTGATAAGGTCCCTCCTGGGCTTCCTTTTGTCCAAGATAAACACCCTCAGCTCGCTCAGCTGTTCTTCACAGGACTTGTCCTCCAGACTCTTCACCAGCTCCACTGCCCTTCTCTGGACTCACTCCAGCACCAGAAAGGCCTTCTTGTAGTGAAGGTCCCAGAACTGGACACAGCACTCCAGCTGTGGCCTCCCCAGTGCCCAGGACAGGGGGACAATCCCTGCCCTGGCCCTGCTGCCCACACCGTTGCTGATCCAGGCCAGGATGCCAT
>JAWWMU010000121.1:50691866-50702313 GCA_035048155.1 Cinnycerthia olivascens
AAAAGTACAATATACCTCTCAGACTGAACATAAAATCATTTGGTCCAGTGTCTTCTATCAGAAACTTATTCCTGATTCAGAACAAATATCTTGTTCGAACTTCCAAATAAAATTCTTTAATTTATTTGAAGAAAATAAGTTGGAAATTTTGAAGTGCAGATTTTGTTAAGAATAAATGCATTTAATAAACATAAGATCTGTATTTTAAGGATTAAATGTTATTAAATATCACAAATACTTGTAAATGCATTTGTAAGTAAAGCATAGAGGTGAAATGACAAAATAGTGTCAAGGCAGGTGTTTTTTTCTTTCAAGCTAATAGTTTTAGAAGTATGTGGAACCAATTTCTGAAAGAACAGTATAGCTTTCAAAGATCTGATGCTACACATATTCACTGCCATCAATTTAAGAACATCCACTTATACAGCAATTTTACATGAGAAAAAACACCCCAAAACATATGTGGGAGTCTTTTTTCATTTCTTCTTCTAGCTTGGCAATAGTTAATATCTGCTGATGAGCAGCTACATTCTTTTGTAGATTTCAAAGTGCTTTCCCAAGGTGAGTAAGCATCATTATCCTCATTTTTCAAATGGAAAACTAAAAGATTAAGATACTCCCTCCAGATCACACAGCGAGTAGTAAGCCAAAAATAGAACTCATTTTCCATATGTAACACCCAGTTCTGTATCCACTGGACCACACTGCCTTCCCGCAAGCATCAGTCACACCTAATCAGCCACACAGCAGAATTTTGGGCGGCATTAAGACAAAGTTATTTTTTAACTCCTAAAAATTTAAGACGATGCCTTTTCACTTGCATCATAGGTACAAACTTTCCCAGGTACCCTACTAACAAACATTGTGATACGTGGTTTCAATTACACTTTACGCCAGTTACAAATCTTGTAGGGCACAGCAGAGACAGTTCCACAAGGGAAAAAACCCACCTTTACGAATTAAGCTGAAAACTGCAGAATTGCAAAAATATCTCTGCCTGATGTGCAGTTGTGGTCAACAGCACAAGCAAAATTATAAGCATTCACAGGAATAGGATTCATGTAGACTGTCTTGTAGCACATTTTCTCCCTTCACCTCCCCATAACAAACCTTCCGAATTTCAATCTGTATGTAAAAACATAGGCTTGAAGTATAATGAAAACACTGGATATATAAGAAATATGTTGTGATGAAACAGCAAAGGGATAAGACTCCTTATAGGAAGCCAAAAAACAAGAGGGCAAATGGTAAGCTATAAAAATAATAAAATGCTCATACACTTGTGTTATCTTAACACAAAACTACAAAAACTTATGATAGAAGAGAAGATGTGGCTAATACTGAAAGCTTACTTAAAAGCATCCTCTTTTGCCCGAGTAAAGAATTTTACAAGCATCCTTAAGAAAGTATGGATATACTTATAGAAATGTAAGACTAATTATTTGAAAGAAATGATAGTTGATCAAAATCTGCCTGAGAACAATGGACAGAAGACCACCATTGCCCGAAATCCACTGCTATCATAAGTGGTGGCACTACGTCTCTTTCATGACAATAACAAGTTAATGTCTCTTTTGATGCAGCCATTCCTGAGATAAGCACTCAGACCAGCGCTTATATGAATGACAAATGTATATAGTTAAAGAATAATTGCTGGCAGCAAAGCTCTGAAAAAAAAATCATGAAGTTAAGTGCATGCCAATAACTATTTGGAAGAACTACTATCCATTTCTCTATTGTAGGATTTTGAAAATTCTTAAAAAAACCTCATGCTAACCTTTCTTGCAAACTACGTACCAGTCTAGAGCCTTTCTATAACCCATTACTGCAGCCTTTGTGTTCCCAGTACTTCCATGCAGAGATGCTTCAAACAGGAAAAGAATATATCTCAGAGTCAGTCTTCAGACTTGTTATAGTGGAATTACGAACATCCTAAAAGGACAAAGCCACCTAAATTATAAGAAAGTCTTCTCCTCTGAAGACTATGTCAACAATTTAGAAATAAAATACCATTTAAGGTGTTCACCTAATCTGAAAATACCTTTAATTAAATATTGAGGGAGTTCATTTACTATTTCTCAAGGAATTCTCCAAGTCTGTACTTAATGTAAAATTAAATGTATTTATCACCTGCTTTGACAGGTCTGCAGTTTGACCTTGACTTTTGACAAAAGGTATTATTCCTTCTTCACGCATTACCACTCCAAAGAAGCTCTCAAAGTGTAGATTGGTCAAAAGTTCTTTAGAAGATATGAAACAGAAAACAAGATGATTTACTCCTCCCTTCCAAAACAGTTTCTCTGAAAAGAAAAGTATTGTTCCCAAGTAGGGAACAATAAAACATACCATTGGTAGCAACAACTATAATGAAGAAACACTGAACAGATTGAATAAAACCTTAGTAAGTAAAGCAGTACCACTTCTGCAATTATACCTTGATTCCATATGCAGAATAATTGTTAGCAAGTCTGAATTGCTGCAACAAATATTTTTATAAACACTTCCCCACTACAACAAGTTTCCTCCCCCTTTTGGTACACACATTTTTGAGGTTTTCCTAGTCACCCTGGACCTCTTCCCCAAGCTATCCTATTTGGGGCAGGGAAGCAATCTTCTCTGCTCAAACACTACTCAATTCTGACCATACAGCCACACACTTTTTTGCTCATCCAACTTCTTCTCTCACCAGAGCTCATATAGACCTGTCATCTCTCCCTTGCATTAACACTGTTCTGAACCATAACAGGTTTCTTGCTACCAAAGAAATATTCTCTTCTCACTAATTTTATTCATAAAAGCATGTGTAATTTTTACCAGCTAATTATCCTATGCAGCATACTCAGGGGTCTCCACATTTAGGAGAGTAGTTGCCTGTACATTTTTACCATCTAAAATCCTAATGAGAAAAGAACAGGTGGTTTAGCTTTTTTTTCCTCATCAGCTGTGTGACAGGTAGGAACAGATCACTCAACTCTTTGGCTTCTATTACTATAGCTCTCCTCTCTCTCCTCTCACTACTTCTCAAAATATTAATTATTATAGCAGATTATAATCCTCCCTGCCCTTAGGTCAGTCATGAGTTTTGCTTTCAATTCCTCCTTTTTTACTTTATAACTCCCCATTTTGGAGATAATACCCATTTCCAGCGTTTTCCAATAACTGCTTCACACTGAGAGATTGGAGTTTTCTCTTGCCTCTTGTTTTTGATTTGCACTGCATCTTCATATATTTTTCAAAACTGCAAATTATCCATCTGAAACTCAATCAACACCAACTGCAGTTTCCCCAAGCACTTAGTTTTGCTGTCACTTGCCTGCGTACCATGAGAATCTCCACAGAAGCCTCCAGTGACCACAGTTACCTGTTCACTTAAACCAAAAGATGAACCACATGTACCAAGGCAGAAGCATGCACACAGATTTACTACATTTTGCATTCAGTTGGAAGAAGGTTATCCGTGAATTATAAGAGATTTTTTTTTTTCCTGGAACAAACACTAATGTGCATGCATGCGTTTATATGAGGGGAAAATGTACTGTATGTAAACATGATGACAAAAACAAATGAGCCACAGGACAAAGCATTAGATTGTGCAGTTTCTATTCATGAATATTTTGGTTTTGTAGGTTTTGCCATAACTGTAAAACTGTTCTTGTATTTATGATTTCTATAACATTCAGTAGCTATGAATTTGGAAGTTAAAAGTTTTCCAAAAGCGGTATCCAATTACATTGCTGAATGATTTGAATAATAGACTTCTTGACATATTCCAAGATAAGTGGATGCTACATTTCCTTGATATTAGGGTCATATACTGTACTTATCTATTTTTACTTCATGCTTTCCACTGCCTAGCAATAAATTAATTTTTCACTGTTAGTTTGGCATGTGCCCTACAGTTATATTCACTTTCTCTCCCAATGAAGGAAGGAGAAGTTTTCTAAAGTATTTTTCGAATTAGCCATCACCGATTAAATTCAAAATACTGTTTGAAGAGGCACACTCCCACATTGAGTATTAAAAGCTAGTTTTATATTTTTATTTTTAGAATATTACCTGGTGGTGCTGAACAACATGGGATTGTAGTTATCTAACTACTTGCACACAAGTAGGACTTTTTAAACCATATGGATATAATTTGAAAGAAAGATTTTTAACCTTAGTATTTAATTTCTGTTGCTCCCTGGTGCAGAAAACTCAGCAAAGGACCTCATATACATCTGCAGCTATCAATGGCAATGAGAGCTGAGCTTAGATCTGAAAACTGAATACAGACCAAAACATGTAATCACTATCCAGGTGATAATAATTAGTTCTTACATGACCTGTGTTCTTTCCAGAGCAGAGAGAATGAGGAAATGTTCCAGTTTCTTTGCTGGTTACCAGAACTCAGTAATACTAAGGAGGCATTTTGCACAGTCATACACAACAACTTCTACTTTTCAGTCTACACCTTCTAGCTCTGTTTATCTAACAGCTCTATTTCTTTGTAGTTGTCTTCAGAGGAATGGGGAGAAGCAGTTAAGCAAATGAACAGTAGCAAGCATGAATATGGGAGTGGAATATATATTCATGTAGTGTAGGCAGTGAAAGGAATAAAGACATTGGCAAGCAGGGGCACCTAAGCCTCTGGCATTGCAGATTGCTATCTCTAATTTATCCTCAAAGGTGGTAATTTTGAAATAAAACAAAGACACCAGAGTCATTCTTAAGCTAACCCAGAGCCAGGTAAACATATGAGAGCTTATGTTTTGAGCTGTCAAAGCCATAAGGGAAGGCACAGAGGCGACTGTAGCATGCAATCAAAGAGTAACACTGAAGCTGTTGTTAAACACAGACTTGCCACCTAACACTGTATACTGCTCTGCAAAGTAACACGGAAGAGAATTTCTGACATCTTTAGACTGTGTGACACATCAATGACTGCACATCAGTTGCACTGACTGCATGTCCATGAATTGTTACTGGCCTGCTTGAAATTTACATTACACGCCAATTTTCTTAGTTAAGACTAATATCCAACAAATTATCTGAAAGTCTCCCATTTCAACACCAAATCTTGAAACCTATAAACATGAAACTGAATCATAAGCAAAAGTCTTCTATTTCTTGTGTCAAATCACTCATGTAGCTCCTTTACTTAACAAATACTTGATATTGCAAACTACTGTTTCCTATGGCAGCACAGAGTAGGTTACCCGTGACTATTAAAGTTACAGTGCAGGTTCTAGATACCAACCTTACTGGAAACAAGGCTAGGCTAAAAAATGCCTGTTTCTCTGGTGTTCTGTCTGGTCACTTCCATCCATTTTCACAAGAATATGTACCCTAGGTTACACCATTGCAATTTCTATTTAAATTGCAAATATAAATTGGACACACACAAAACTAAAAAAAAGCCCAAGGGAAAGAGAACAAACTACTATCTTTTCCCACACTAAAGAACACCCTATACCTCCATGAGTTTGCTAACCTTAATTATACCTATAGTTTTGAGATTCTCTAATGGAAAGTGATACAAAGCACTAACAGAATGAAGCATGACACATACTGATAGCCCACTGATGGTAAATTTACACCCTTTTTATTTGCACCCAGGGGCTATGTTTCATATATTTATGAAAAATTACTTCCAAGTAGAAAAAATGTCATGATTGGAAGCATATAAACTAACAGACTGAGTATTAGTAAGTATGTGAGGTTCTTGTAGTTTATTTTTGATAGTGCAGCAAATCAATTATTTGAAAGACATCTGTAGTTTGGATACTTAATTTCTGAATTAAAGTTTCCCTGAGGCAAAGAAAAGACAATTTGAAAGAGAAGGTTAAAAATCCTTGAAGAAATCCTTCTCAGGCATGTAATATTCATACTCTTCTCCACAATTCAAAATGCAATTACAGATCAAAAAATGCTGCCAGACTTGCATGTAAACCATAATTTCAAGTAAGACTTTTATAGGTGAAAGAACTTTAAAAAAAACCACCTTAATGATAGCCTCAAAACATGTGAAACGTTTAAACTGAGATGCACCCTTCCATTTTTTAAAGGTTACTTACATCAATGACTGATGAACTCGACAGACTTAATCCTTCTAGGTCTGCTGCTAAACTCTGGGACAAAACAGCTGTCGTAGGAACTGTCACAGGAGTTGTTACAGGACAAACTAAAAGGGCAAGAGATACTTAAATTAAAGAACAATTTAAGACACTGGGAAAGACAATAATTTTTTTTTCATTGCACAAAAGATGCTTTACATCCTTATCTAAATGTTATACTCTAGTATATATGCTTCTAAATAGAAGACTACCTTTTCAGACATATAGCCCCAATACTCCGAATAAGCAATGAAAATAAAAATACAACTCATATATGTACTCACCATGTGATTTACTTTAAAAGTATTTTCTCCTCCTTTTCCATTTTTCCTCTATTTTATCCTTCAGTTTGATACACACTATGTAGCACTTTTTCATTTACAGGCTACATGCAAAGTACATGTTAATGCAATTCTAATGTGCTGCACTTATAGAAGTAAACTTTAAGAAGGGTACTACAAGCATAGCCAAATCCCAGTGTCAGCTCTATCTTACCCTTCCAAGACTACAATTTTGCACTGTTCTTCAGAAATGTGATTTTTGGCATCTTAATATAATACTACAATTGGCTCATAGATTGCACAGGTGTTGTACAAGTTAACACCCAGAATTACCTAAAATAAGCCCACTTTAACAGAAAACAAGTACAGACACATACAAATTCTTGAAGTAAATGTTTTATATAGTGGTACATTCTAAATTTGAAACCATTTCTCAATTATAAAACAAAAGTTTGTAAATAACTGTGCTTAAAAATAACTTCACAGTCTAAGCATTTGTTTTGTCAGGAAACTGGTATAATAAATTAACCAAATCAATTTCAGACATTAAAATTCATTGAATTAACTGAATTGAATTTATACCTTGGGAAAAATGTGGCTTTAATCAAGATACTTACAATCATCTAAATCTAAGAGAAACACGTCTTGGTTTTTTGGGGACTTCCTATCTTGTACTGGTTTTTCTTCTTTCTGTAAAAACAGATGGATATTTAATCTTTCACCATATAAGCAAAAGAAAAGCATTTAGTACTTTCATAAAGCAAGTGCATTTATTTTACTACTTTTATAAAGAGAATGTATCCATTTTCAGGACTTGGCATCCAGAGAATCCACCAACTAAGAAAGATTTGTTTATATAGTTAAACTAAACCTAAATTCCAGAACTGAATTTCTGCAGCCCCTGTATTCATTTAATATTAATCATTGTTGCTACACAGAAAATGTTTAGTGACAGATCTTCTGTCGAGGGAAAAAAAAAAAAAAAAAAAAAGCTGCTATCTCTTTAGGACAAAAGATTTGGGTACAAATATTCCTGTTTTCATATGAAAAACAAGTAGAAATCTATTCAATAGGAAATATAGTGTTATTGCACTTATCTAGGATCATGGAATTCTGTCCAATTATCTACTGGGATTTACTTAACAGAAAGTTGACTATTGTCATCAAAAAGTTTCAGTTTTAAACCTTGTGATGAGTTCTAACAAGAATTGGCTGTACCTTAAGTAAAGACTAGAGCAGTAACAACCTCAGTACCTTGACAGAGTATTTCAACAAAATTTGTTTCAAGACCTAAATAAAAAGTTCTAAACTTATCTCATACAAGTAGGTGTTTGCCATACCTACAGAGCTAGCCCTGTCTAGACAGGGGTGATTCAGGAAAGAACTCAGTGTGTTACAGCTCAGTACAGACTGCCAAGAGGGAGGTTTAGTATAAAGCATTGATTTTTCAATATAGCCAGAAACTTGTGTATCAAAAACTTTTGTCATCATGCTGTTCCTACCCACTCTAAAGCATCTTTCTTGCATCAGCTGAACAATTTCTTCTACCTTCATCCTCTCTGACTCACATACAAGCAGAAGGCTTTGCCATTTTTTTAGAAAATATGTTAGCTGCCTTTACATCTTGAGAGATTGCTCACTACCCAAGTTATTGTAAGTAATTTAAATGTAGTCTTTCCAGGAGTCACACTTTCTAGTTTACCTGTTTCCTTTTAAAGAGTACATGACAGTCAAATAGATATACAAATATAATTATTTTACCACTTCTAATAAATCAACAAGTCTAAATAAATCAATAAATTTCTTTATGCCCATCTAGGCCATCATTTCTTGAGCATTTCAGATACTCAGGATACAAATTTCTAGCAGAGCTTGGAGTAACTCAGCATCTAGAGCCACTTCCTTTAATCTGCACCATAGAATAAAATGACACCTCTTTTCTCAAGGTGTGTTCTCTTTCTTCCGGTCTCTCAGCTTCACAGCCAGGTGCAAACAAAGGATAACAATGAGTCTATTCTTTTCAATTTTGCAAGAAATTCTATGGTTCCCCCCAAAGAACATGAAACAAACTAGCTAATGCTTTTGGTATTTGAAGCCATTGATGTCAGTATCTACCAGGTTTGACCTTGGCCACGATGACATTGCTTATCATGTTCTTCCTGTAAATACCATGGCTCAAACAGACAGTAGTCATTTATATGATCCCTACAGATATGCTTCAGGCATTCTGAGAGAAGAATAATCTTGTGGACTGAAAAGAACAGGAGCCACTATTTTAAAAGTTAGTTTAACACCATCATACTTTGATGGTCCTAATCACTATGGTATTTGAGTGTTCTACTACTGCTGATTTATCTGAAACCTAAAACTTTTCTGGATAAAGAAAATATTACAAAATAGCTTTAAAATGGCACTGAAGTTATACCATTTCTTATATGTTTTGTTCAGAACTAGTGAGGGACTCTTGCAGAACCAGCTTTCTTGAATTCCATTCTGTTCACAACTACCAGTTTTTTCCCTTGAGATGTGTTTATTAACAAGTCACTAAGCTTGTTTTGGCTACTTTTGTTTTAAATTCATGAAATAAGGATAAATAGTGTACTTCATAAGCTACAAGTTCGACTTGAATTACTCACGTCAGAGACACAATTTTGTGACAATCCTTCTCATGAATTCCAATTCACTTTATAGCGTCATTTGGTGAATATTTAGCCCAGAATCTTGGGTTTAGCTGTTATTTCCAGCACTTTTACTATTAATTATATATCACAACTTTTTTCCCTAAACTAGTAACTCTTCAGAAACCAAAAGAGACTGAAGGAGAACTCAGTTAAACAAAAGGCAAATATATTAAAAATATCCTCAAATTCTGAACTCTTTTGCCCTCTGCCCCCACTTCTCCGTAAGATACAGTTCCACCTTCAACTCTGATTAAAGTCCAAGGCTATAGCTTTATAATTGCTAAATATTTCCATAGAGATGGGATGTCTCCATCTCATTTTATCAGGAAGCCAAGTAAGTCTCTAAAAAGTGGCTCAACCTACGAAAGAGCCACACAAGGATGAGAAATCTATACGCTTCAGTACAAGTTTCTAAAAAATTAGAGTCATTGCAAAGAATTCTCTTATTGTTTATTGAGTCTCTTTACTGAAGACAACTAAGAGGGGCATTCTAAGTCACAAATAATACCCATAGTAAGCTTCTGTTTGTTTTTTCTGTCACATGTACAAGAAGTACACAAAGCTTGATGTGTACTTTTTATATAAGGTGAAATCCACCTATGGTGAAAATCCATGCGCTATTACTTTGAATATACTACATAAAATATGTTTAAAAATGGGAAAAAAATCCTTCAAGAGAATTTACTTCTTACACTTCACAACCAAATAAAATGGTCCTAAAATAAGGCACAAATAAACAAAATTATTGAACCAATGTAAGGCAAGGAAAACTTCCATTGCACACTTTATCAGAAGACTGCATTTAAGCATATCAATTTACTATACAGAACAAGCAAGCAAACAATTCCACCAAACAGAAAGCAAAAAACACACAAACCGGACCCTACCATCTGGGAAATGTAAAATCAAGAGCAAAGTAAATCAACATAAAGCTAACATTTAAGTATGATCATGTCTTATTTCCAACTTCAGTCGACTGTTCAAGCTTAAAAAATATTGGGCTACTCATATATGTATTTGGGTGCTATATATACACAAAACCACATGAATATTTTCATCATTATATGTATTTCTGCACATGTACATTAATTGTGAGCAATTCCCTAGAAAACACCAAAGAAATCTATTTGTATGGGTTCTGTAATGATTCAAAACAATCACTACAAACATGATTATTTTTAATTTTTTTCCAAGGAAAAAAATTGATTGGTCAACCATGGCCAATAAATAGCCAATGACTGCAGATATTTCAGTTGAATAAAAAAAGCTCTGCATTTGAAATCAAGACAATAAAAAGGTTCTGACTTGTCTGACATTTCTCTGCAACACAATTTTTCATCTTTTTTTCCTTAAAGCTAAGCCTACAATGCAAGCCAAACAGTTTTCTACC
>JAWWMU010000121.1:50726069-50739447 GCA_035048155.1 Cinnycerthia olivascens
TTGTTCACATTCCCCCTCCCCCCCTTCAGTTTCAAGTCAATTCAAACCCACATTTGGCTGTTTTTCCTACGTCCAGATTCAAGAGTCCTTTAAAAACAGTGGTTATACTCCTGTACAGAGCTGTAGGGTAGGTTCTCTATGTTTCAATCCTAAAACTTTTCAACAAGAGAAGAGAGGCCAAGAAGAAAACCAAAATGCCAAAAAGCCATTTACAAAGTAAGTATGTGCACATGTGTGTAAGTATGTAGGTTTGTATATTACTTGTCAGCATAATAATGGCCCAGGAATCCTTGATCTGTGTCTCTGTCTTATAGCAGAAAAAAAACCCAAGGCAATTGTGTTACATCAACTCACAACCACTTTCTGCCATGATATGACCAGTGTTTAAAGTACAAGTGCAGATGTCAGGAGCTACAGTAATACTATATTAAGTACTGACATCTCAAATTAACACCCCCAGTACGTATACAATTATCCTTTACACAAGTAAGGAATTGAGGGTTTGGACTAGATGATCTTTACAGCTCTCTCCTAACCCAAATAATTCCATGAGGAATACATTCATTTTCAGACATAGTAGGGGCAATCAGAAAAAATGACACAGCATTCAAATTTTGAATATGAACGTCTACAAAATATATTCTTTAATGCAAAGACTTGAGCATACCGAGAAAGTCTATCTTGAAGTCATCATTAAAAAATGTAATAGAAATATGTAAAACAATCATCTTGGAGAACCTACAGCTGCTCGTAGGTTCATTACTATATTACTCTAATTCTTGACCACCACTTCTTTGTTCTTGAATAAAAGCCATTCAGAATCAGATTTTGACTTTTACTTCATTCCAGTGACCGCTCTATCCCACAGACTGTTCTTATAATACTTAACATTTTCTGATATTCTCTACAACCTCATATTGGAAAACCTGAGAATGTTAAAGTAGTTTAAGTACAGCATGTCTTCTCTACATTCGCCTTATTGACTTAAAAGAGGATTTTCTTTTCCATAAAATTCAGAGTATTTACTTGAAAGTATTAATTATATAAAATAGCTACAAAACTCAGTTCTAAGTTTTAAACAGAATATTTAGAAAAGTAACTATTTTCTCTTGTAGAGTATGTGGAAATAAGATGCCAAATTCATTCACTTATGTGCCAGAACATTATTTTTGAGACTATAATAATCCAAAAAAAATTGCACAAATTTTCTGAAAATACGAGTTATTATTATACTTACTTTCATATGTATTTACTTATTTTGATGTATAATTAGCAACAGTATCTTATTGTGATATGAGAAATTCAGTAGATTTTATTTTCTTTACATCAGTTACAAAGTGATCATCAGCTTTTAGCAACCAAAGATTCATTTAATTTTTCAGTAAGCATGAACCAAGAATACATGTTTTCCTTTTCTTTAATACTTCAAACCTTGCCGAATTTAACTATAGAGAAAGTTCATTGACTTAGAAACTGGTCCATTATCAAAAAATGTGCAATTTTATGAAATTAAACAGTTCTATTTATATTCTCCACAGAAAAATAATTGTTGACAGATCAAAATCTAATGCCTTGGGTTTAGGATACAATAAATAGCTACTGGATGTCATCCCTATACTCTAATTTAGGACAGATCACTAAATGTTTTATCAACTACTGTGTTTGTGAGGAGAATTTGGGAACTAAATATTTGCATATCTAAAGGTCAATTAAATCTAAAGACAGATAATAGGGAATAATTCAAACTTTAATGTTAAATACCACAGAATCTCAAATACCTAGAAGATAAAAATGCAACTTCAAGACACTGCAAGACACTCACAGCAGCATGTCTGATACCATGGAAAGGTCAGGTAATTTGGGGAAAAAGGTTTAAAATAAAACTTTCAAACTCCACTCCAGATCACGAAGACAACTGCCTAATAATGCTTAAGTTAACTGCTTATTTTCATTTCAATTTATGAACTCCACATTCTAAACCTGCTATTCAGCATGAAGTAAGAGGATTAGCAATACACAACATTTCCAGGGATCTATTTAAAAATAGCTACCCAGTCCTAAGGTACAAATTGGAGTAATCTGATAGCTTCTGTTTCCTTTCCATTAAGCTCATGAAAAAATATATTTATATCAAAAAATAAAAAATTTTGCATTTCTCTAGTATGCCTACTTCCATTTACAGCCCAAATTCAAAGGAGATAAAAATCTTATTATCAGTTGACAAGGCAAATAAGAGAGTGTGAACAAATACTCACGGTAATGTTATCCAAGAGTTTGGCCATATGCTTAATAATTTCACCATGGTGTGCTGGCTGGGTTTGCAGCAGTTTCTTAATGACAACCACACTTTCAGCAACTACGATTTCTGTTTTAGACAAAACAAATTATTAATTTTAAAAGCATTTATGCTAAAGAAAAAGTCATAAATAATTGATTGTAAAAGACGTAAAAGCTTTCCAAATAAGCTTTGCAGAACTGAATTATATTAATTTGGTAAGAAAGAGGTAAACTGTTCTACTAAGTAATAAAAATTCAGCTTCCTGAATCAAGTTACAACCAGCAAAAAGAAGACAAAAACATTCTAAATGTAAAAATACCCACCTAGCCTTTACTTGTATGAAATTGCTTTTTAATGAAGCTGCAATTTGTATTTTTCCTATAAAATTGAGAAACAGTGTAAAAAAAAAACTGATTTTCATTAAAATTATGCATATTCAAAAGTGATTTGCAGTATGCAATGAGAATAAAAATGCTTGCATTAAAAGTAACAGCTCATTCATACGCTAGAGAAATATCTAAATACCTCCTTTGCATTTTTTCTAAATGCAAAGAATGTTTCTGCGTCTAAACAGTCTCTCTCAGGTCTGTAACCTAATCTCTAGTACATTCAAATGAAGCTTCTAAATAGCAAGCTGTTGTAAGATTCATGCCAAAGTCATGCACTGGAGTGCTTAACTACTGCAACAAGGAATATTCACAGCCTGATCAACTTGTATGAAGTGCATAATTTTTGAAGCTGAAAAGACTCCTCATGAGCAGAGGCAAGCTTCCATGCAAGAGTAAACCCATGAAAGGAAAGATGAAGAAGCCTAACTACCATTTGTTAAACAGAGGTATTCCTGCATTTCTGTCTGAGTTAATCTGACACATAGACCACTCATTCAGCAATCAAGCATGTTCAAGTTTCAACAGAACAGTATGGGGAAGAGACATCTAAACTTTGGGGCATTGTGGGGTTTTCTTGTCATTTTCTTTTTTTTTTTTGAAAAAGCTCTCAATGTATAGTAAGAAAATTTTAAAATGTAACTCCTATTAGAATCATCAAAGAGGGAGTCCATACAAAGCAATGATAAATGAACATAAGAATTTTGAAACAGTATAAATTATATCTAAAGGATTATAAAAAGTAAATTAAATTCTTTCAGAACAAAGACTGAAAATCACAGAAAATCTGATCAGGAATTCTTTTATCAAAAAAGAAGACTACATGGTAGCAGCAGTTTCAATTTTCAAGTCATAGTAAAAGTCTTATTTTTTCTAACAATTTTGAGGCACTGTGGAATTGACTAAGTAGGACAATCTCTGAAAACCCTGCAAGCTGACAACTTCTCAAAAACTTAAAATATACTCAGTCATACATGGTTCTATTTTGTCAAATAATCATATATGCAAAAGTAAATAATGCAGCAGACAGTAAATTGTAAAACCATATTAATTGGAAATTTGGCTGCATTATAACAGAACCTCAGAAAATCACCTCAGTGCAGAGTATATTACCAGAGAACGTTTAAAAGGTGAATTGTGAAATACAACACTTGAAATCACTAATGTTGCATCAAATTTTCTTTGACTTACATGAACCCACCCTTGCAGCAACTAAAACACACAAGTGAAGACTGATTTATCCACAGTCTATATACATAGTTTGTATAATCACTTTCTCTAAAAGCAGCAAAACTGCATCAACTGTTTTTGGACAGGATGCCATTTTGACGGATGCCCCTTCCACAAAAACATTCAAGGTCGGGTTAGACGGAGTTCCAAGCCACTTGGTCTACACAATGTGTCCCTGCCCACAGCACGGAAGCTGGACTACATGAAATTTATACCTCCCTTCTTCTTAGGGGTTGATGAAGGATTCAGCCTAAGAGTGTGGGAAAGCCCTCCATAGTTAGGGAGAGAAAAACATCATCTGCATTGCCTCCTGGGAGTCGATATGCAAATACTGCTAGAAAGTTCTCTGTTTCCCCTGTTGTTATTGGTTCACGTTTGCTGCAGTAGTTACAATATTCCTAATCCTCATCTTCCATTGGAACCCTTCCCACAGACCCTGCCCCTAACGGACCGTATATAAGCTACTGTTTCACCCTGCCCCTTGTTTTCCTAGTGCACTCTGTACTGTGTTCAACTTCTCCTGTGTTGTTGCGGGTTGTTATTTTCTTGTTATTAAAGTTCTTTTGTTTCGGGTCACTGGATTGAACCCATCCCTCATTTTTATCGCTACTTTTGGGACTCTTCTCTGATCTCCCAAGTTAGCACATGGTCCAATCTATCCAGGCTGGACCCAGTGTGCTACACATTCTAACCTATATCATTCTGTTATTATTGTTACTAGCAACATTATTAGGTTAAAACCAATGCTAAAAGGCAATCACTAGAGCTAATTACCCAGACAGATCTACCTTCTGCTTTACAGAGCTAGCCGAAGTTTAAGTTTCTACCTTGTTAACTTTTTCATCCTTATAACATAAACAACAAATCTCAGAAACCCTATTAATATGTATAAACTGAATGCTACAAGTTACTTTTCTTTTATGTCATTCTAAAAGTAATTAGAAGAGATATGTACTACCTACCGGATGTATTAACAGTCCCGGTAATTTTATGATTTGCGATTTTGTATAGATTTGTAGGGCAAAAAATGTTCTAGCTATACATTCTACAGTCATGCTTACATTCAACCTGCAACATTCAACAGAAAATGGATGTCACCCATCTAAGAAAGCAGATGTAGGAAAGATCCTGCAGGATTTCTAGCAGAGTCAGACAAGAGACTTCCTATGCTCCCATCTGTCTCTAACATCTAAAATGACTTTCATGTCAGAGTGGGGCCAGCAGTCAATTGAAACTATCAAAACAATTGCTTAAAGGAAACGCAACAGTCAAATGCCAAATGTCACACTAGAGAAAGTAACTTTTCTTTTAGTCCTTCAGCAGATGAGGAAGGAAAATAACTCTCAGCCCTCAGACAAGTTTATCTTCTGATACTCATTCACTAAGGTGTCTCATCATTGAAATTTCCAGTTTCTGTTGTGCTTCTGTAGTTCAAATGTTGTTAGGTTTTTTCCCCTACATACCACAGCTTTCCTGAGTAGGGAAAATCTGACTTTAAGTAATTTATAAGTGTGCAAAGAAAATTTCAAGAGCAGTTATTGACCTCCTCAGAGCCTTGTTTCTGGAACAATGCCCTGCCCCTCATCACCCAGATTACAAAATGATTAACTATAAAGCTCTTGTGCCAGATATAGCCAAGATAAACTGAGTGCTGAGTTGTATCTACAGTTACAGAACAAGTACATGAAATCAGAAGTCACTTTTCCCGCAAGCTTGTTCTTCAGGATCCTGTTTTGGTTTGGTAGAATTAGTATGAGCACCTATCTTCTGCACTCAAGTGAATTCTTCACAATAAGAAAACAGTACAGAGAAAGCACAGCTGACTCTGCTGTCACAGACCTCAGAACCTGCTGGACCTACCACCTTGTGCTTCATGGTACACAAAGCAGCAGGACTACTTCCAGGCTTCCAATGACCACAAAAAAGCAGCGGAACAAACAGATTGCTTGCGTACTTTTACAGTAAAAGTTGGGGAAAGCAAGATTAACCAAGACTCTTAAAGCTATTCTGCACTACGTTAAATCTCTTTTTTTATTCCTTTACCATACCAAAACTCCTCTGTTCAGCAAGCTGTGACTATTGGTAATTTCCTGCCACCTGAGGAAAGGTACCATGTAAATTATGCCATTCTATTCATTCCTTGAAAGAAGGAATAAAGACACTGCAGCTATGGTAAAGCAATTTGCCAGCTGCCAGGTTTAAAAGATCCTCAATATATCCTTTGTATTCTTTCAGAACAGTAAGCACAAGAAGATAATTTTATTTGCTAGACAACTACTTAGAAACAGACATGAAATCAAATCTTGTTGAGACAGTACTTTGTTTATATGCATATATGTGTGTACATAAATATATACATATATATACATACTGAATCACTCTGAAGAAAATATTAAATTGACAATCTATGATAAAAGTAAAAAAACTTTTTCCCTCTCATCTTGGTTCCTTCTTAGCAAAACAAAAACTAAGCAAGAAAACAGAAAAGATTGTTAAGTAACAAAATCTGTATTCTGAAGTGACAGATTCTGAAGTGACAGTTTTATTATTTCATTTAAAACAGAAGAAATATGAGTATTTGTACACGCTGAAGGAAGCCTACTCAGAGTTAGATTCCTAGAAGAATCAAGCAAAATTAAGAACCAACCTTCAAAGCTTGAATTTTCTCTATAGGTGTTGCTGAATGTAATACAAGAATGTAATACAAGAAGATGCACTGTGCAGACATGGCTTTGTAACATGATATGGGAAGATATTTTACATAAGATTGATAATAAGAAAGGCTTAAACAGAAATAAGATCTACAGCACTAAGAAATGAAAGTCACATATATTAAAAATACACAACTCTACACTGAGGCCAAGAATTTCTGACACAAGATGAGGTATTTGATAATGACGACAGTTCATAAAGCGAATAAGAGAAAGCTCTATGTGTATTAGTGGGTCACTGGCCAAACATGTGCTGCCAAAATGATGTCCCTAATAAAGGCCTTCACAGGCTTACCATGAAAAATATGTCCAGGAGATACAGAGTGACATTAATGCTGATTTTCAAAGCTGAGAGCAATGTCACCTAAGTTCTTTGAACTATTTGAACTATATCAGGACACTCCAAAATTCTGCTTTTGCTCCTTCCTCATTTATTTATTAACACATATTACCAGCTTCTTATGAAATAAGAATCTGCCATATTTATTGGCAAGAATATACTATATTATTAGGTATTGCATTACCATGCTGCTCCCCTTTTTGACTTTATCTGCTCCTTGTCATGTTCCTTAATGATTTGAAACTTTGTTTTTCTATCCAAAAATAACAGAAGGCTAGAGTACAAAATTAAGCCAAATTTGGGGCCATTTATCCTAAAACTATTTAATATGTGTTTTCAGCTAGACATTGATGCATGCACGGCAAAAAAAAAATTTCAAGCTTTCAGCACCCTCTACAGGCTAACTGGTTTGATGCAACTTAACTTGTAACTAACTATTGCTACACATGATAATCAAAGCAACACACTTTAATAATCACAGGATTTCAAGAACAAGTAGGTAAACATGTAATTGAGGGTCACAATGAATTAATTTCTCTAACAGAAGACAAAATAACTACTCAGTGAATATCTGAGCCTTTGGATTGCAGGATTTTTATCAGCCAAAGTCGCATCAGCCAAATTCTTATAGAAGTAAACTCTCGTTTCCTTTATCTGAAGCTTTGTGTGGCTCTTTACAAGAAAACATTTCATGCCATCAGCTACCCAGAATACGAAGAGAACTTTAGCTTACCATCCCTGTTGGACAGCAAACAGACGAGGCCATTAAGGCATGTGTCAGTCACTTCGGTGATGTTAGTTGCACATCTGCCTATAGCCTGTATCGTAGCTGCAGCAAACTGCTTATCTTGGCTCTTCACGTAAGTCTAAAGAAACAGGATTTTTGTTAATCAATATTTAACCCTTGTCAACTAAAGATGTACCTCATAATTCTCATGAGGCAGAACATACTGTATAATAAATTAATACTAGAAAGCTACATTGCACATTAGAAATTACATTTTTCACCTCATTGTCACTTTTAGGAGACATCTTCTTGCAAGCTTTGGTCACCCACTGCCATGCAAACCTCTGATTTCAAGAAGGTTTAGGGCAGGGGGCAATTACCCCAAAATAGCCGTTAGGCTGTGTGCAAGGTTGATGAGTACTATCTTCAGAGAGGTTTCAGTTCATTTAACTAGGACCATCTGTGAAACTATGAATAACCTACCTGCCTGAGAACCAGTACCTTTCACAGAAATCCAGCCAGAAGCAATGCAAATAGATGTCACAAGCGAAGAGGAAAGAAAGAAGCACAGACACTCTTTCACAATATAGGCAGAAGATCTTGCTGATACATAAGGATATTTGAGAGAATAAATACTATTTCATCAAATGACTTATGGAAATGAGGTTTGGCAACAAATGCTAATGGCCAAATACTACTAAAATTAAGACCCTATGATATAGTGACTTACAGCGTCAGTCAAATTGCTGCAATCTGTGTTTAAGAATATGGGATGATTGAGTTTTTCTTATAATTTTTTTCCTTTTTTTTGGTAGCAGAAAGGAGAGTGAGAAACAAAATATTTGAACTCCTTTTCATATACAAATAGCTCCCTTGTCCATTATGGTGTGAGATGGTTTAATTTCCATTTTTGGAACATTTCATCCTCAAAAATACTTGAAGAATTCAAGCCTAGGAGACATATACAAGAATGGAAAGAGAGATCATAAATATAAAAAGAATACACTTTTGCACAAACCTGAAATTCTCGAAGCAGAGTTGATATGTTGGCTTCATTTGCTAAATTTGTCAAGATTTCAAGCTACAAGAAAAAAAAAACAAACAAACCAGATATGTAGTCAAAAGTTAAAATAAAATATTATAAACAGTACCACATGTACACTACACTTTTATTGTCTATAAAATATATTTTAAAAATACCAGTCAGAATTCAACAGAGTATACCAGATACCAGTACAAAGTGGTACCACCATGCACTCAGGAGGCATATTTTCCTTGCAAGTTCNNNNAAGTTCTTGCAAAGTTTACAAAGAAGGGTTCAGTGACACATTTTTTATGAGCCCTTTAGTGTTTCATTGCATATCAAATGAGTTTGAAATACTCCTATCTGCTTTCCAATGTTATACAACATGTCTCGGCATATAAGAACCACACAAGAAAGAAGAAATAAGAAAATAAGTAAGAAGAAAGAAACAAGTAAGAAGAAATAACAGAAGTCACAACTACATCAGGGGAGAAATTAATTGCCCGTTATATTCAGATGAACTGTAATAAAAGACCTTTAAACTAAGGAAAAAAACATTTGCATCTATGAGATTCCTCAGCTCTTAGTCAACATCAGCACCATCAGACTGTGGAAGCCCTCCTCTTTGTTCCTGGTGAACAAAAGGATGACATACAACACTTGGCATATATTGTTAAGATGCTATGCTTCCAGGCTGTTTTAACTTTGAATGAAGTAAACTGAAAACACAACCCTGTGTCTCCGAAGGGAAGCCATGCCTCAGAAATATGTTGGTATTTTTTGATTTGGAGGCATCCAGAAAAGCACACTCAAATGATACAGTCCACCTGTACTTCAAAACAATTTCATAAGACCTATCACTAAAGGCTCTTAAAGATATGTATCTAGAATGGCATAGAAAGCAGAGGATAAATGAAGAAGAGAAACAGGCAAGAGAAAAGAAGATTATTTTATAGTACAGGGTGGCTATCAATAGAATATCACAAATATCTTCACTGGCCTTTTTCACACCTGAACTATGAAAATAAGGAGAAGACAGGTGACAAAGTTTTCAACTGATGCTACATTTTTCAGGGAAATGAAGACAAAGGCTGAACAAGAAAAGCTATGTGAGAGCTCCAAATAGTAGAAGACTGATTAATAAAACAGAAAAAAAGAAATCAACACATGTCTGCAAAGTAATGCTCGCAAGTGGGGAAAAAACCTTAACTGTTCAGAAAATGACAGACTCTGAGATAATGAGAACTAATTATGACTGAGAACTTATGATTAAAATAGGTTACTGTGAAAAAAGAAGCTCAGTGCTAACCAGTGATCAAAAAAGCAAACTTGATGTTGGAAAATAAAAAAAAAACAGAAATTCAAACAGCACAGGAGATAAATTCAAGGGTGCTCCTACATATTAATTACTGCCATTCTATCTTGAAACACATAGGCTTGAGCTACAGAGGTAGAAGAGAGAGAAAACCACAATATTCTTTTACACATACTTTTTAGGGTCTTCTAAATTTTTCAGCCATCATGAAACAAATGAGACAAATGAAAGGAAAAAACACAATTTCTACTTCTCTACCTCTTCTCCAATTAATCAAGTAATGATCAATTAATATCGGAATTTAAATATATCAACTTTCTATTATTTTTGGACTGGCTGTTCTTGGATAACAGTAAGGCATTCCTCACAATATTGCTAAAATGTAGAGAATATATTTTTGCTTCCAACTGCCTCAAATTTCCTTAAGTCTTATTATTGGTATCAAATACAAAAATATATTTAGTTTGCATATAAACATTATAGTTTTGGCATAGCCATCTTGGACTACACCACTCTTGCACATATAATGTAAGTGCAATGCGAATGTAAAACAAAGATAAGGAAAAAAGAGTGTTTCTTTCAGAAAACTACCTTCCACTCCTAAACACAAGCGCCTATGACAATCTAAAACAAAACAAGAGGAAAGGCACATAATAGTAGACACTTTTTTAGCCATTGTTTTGTCAAGGATTTCACATTTGTTAAAGAATAAGTACAGAAAAACAACAAGACAACAGCTGAAAACATGCATTGAGATGCGGCCTTGAGGAAAGCCTAAAGTACTTCTCCTGTCAAATGCTGACTTCAAAGAAAATTTGGGATTCAAACACCGCCCCATTTTGTACAGAGGAACAGATCTAAACTCTCTTTAAGATAACAGTATTAAAGACTCTTTTCCTCCCATGAAACAGTCAAACTCTCGCTCTATATCACTGAAAGGTCCTAAAAGCTGTAGTGGAAAATACAGCCACTCTTCCATCTGCAACACAGTTACAGGAATGTTGCGGTGCGTCTAAGGACCGAACACCAATACAGGAACTTTCAGACAGCCTGACAAGCCTGAAGGCCCCTGGTGGACTTAACTAAAGGCCTTCATACTTCTTGGGGAGATAAAGAAACAGCACAGAATGACCTGTGTCATATCAGTGAAAAACATTTTACTTTTCTATTGCAAACTGTTTAGTCCAGCAGTATAGAGAAAAATTTTCCTGTAATAAACTCACCTTGAGTGTTTTGATCATAGTTGGATCAGTTGATCTAACATAGAAACTCTTCAGATAAGGTTCAAACATGCCCTGAAAATCAGAACATATTTAAGTAACTCTCTTGTGTTCCATATACAGTGTGATTTAAAATATTCTAAATAGAGTGTACCTTTCTCTGAATTGACATAGTGGCAATATTCTGCAGGACAATATACTGCACCTCTCTAGAATGTGAAAAGAAAAATAAGTCATTCCACAAAATTACTGATACATATAATAATTCAACATGGTAAAGAAAGTCCAATTCTGTTTGAACACCAAGTTAGTTATCCATTTGTTTTGGCACAAACAGAAGACAAAGCTTATTGCCAATTGTTAACTTTATAATTTGATTCACAGGAAGAGAAATGCATGATGAAACCAGACTCTCATTTTTCAAGACTCCGATATGCAAAAATACTGTCATCAGCACAATGGTGCCTTTTGTAGGCCTTGGGTATTTATTCAAACCAAAATTACATTAATAATTTTAATATAATGAAAATAGCTTACAAAAGCCTTACATTTCATACACCTTCTTGAAATAAATATTTCAGTATAACACAAATGAGACAAAAACACATAGGCTTTATCTGCAGTGTTGAAATAACTGCATTAATTACAAGAACAGTTAATCCTTGAACAATTAGCAAGACTCACTATGACTTTTTTTTTCCTCTTAAAAATTTTTCTAAAAATTCTCAAAAACGGCCAGGATCTCCTGTGACTCGAGTATACACTGGCAGACATATACATCTATAAAAAATTAACACTTTTTCGTAATAGACTTTGCAAGAGATAGACAATAGATTAACATAACATTCTACAAAAAATATCAAACATGTTTGAAGAGGGCATTCTGATCATTAATGTATGAGTTTAAAGGTTTCCACGTGAGTGAGCAAAAAGAAATCTGGGTACTAGTCTGGAGCTTTTAAAGTGCAGATTTTTTGACATCAATTACTTAAAATCTAAGTAATAATTTACACACAATTTTTGTGAATCACAAGTGCTCAAATCCTTGCATGTTGCAAATCTCATCTTAATAGAGAAATAATCATACCCATTATCTCCTCTTACTCAAAACTGTCTAATAGCCCTAAGGTAATTACAGCTGTTGCTTACAAAGAAAACTGATAATAAAGAAGTACTTAAGATCTTTTAAACCTACTTTATGCAATTCTTACATAGGTGCACGGTAATAATCAGCTACACATGATGAGACAAGACTGGAAATTGGTATGAGATGCTCTTTCGGGCACTCTCACGCTAACTAGATTATGGCTTAGTTGACTTTAATTTAAAGGCCACAGGCAAATAACTTCAAGGGCAAACAGCAAAAGCTTATTTCGAAGTGATTCTAAAATGTTTCACCCAGAATGGTAACACAGAACAGAAAAGCCATTCAAGACAGAAAAATCATGCCATTGAAGGTACTAGTTGAGATACGCAAAAGAAGTGACTTTTCTTTTAATGAAACCTGAGTATAAACAAGCAATAAACCACATGGAAATAATAATTTTAATCTGTGAATATGAGTTTAACTCTATGCATTATCTGCCAATTGCTTTACTCACTTTATTCATCTTTGCATAAGGATAATGGGAAGCATACTGTACTATAAAGCCCAACACAAAAATAATAGTGATTAATTCTTATCTGAAACAAAAGCATTAATACTCTACCTAGTCCTATTCTGCCACATTAGCAACTTTTAAACAATAGAGATATTGAGCTGCAGAACTTTTACAGTGAAACAGCTCTTTGATGGCAGGGCTTACAAAAGTTAAGGTATATCCAGGATGAGTAATCTTGCCAGACACAAAAAAAGTGAGTTTTTTAAAAAAACCTTTGTGTCTGTTTGACATAACTGATTTAACAAGTAAATTATTTGCACAGCAAAGTTCTAGCCAAAAATACTATTTTTAGTTAAAAATTTATTGTTTGTTCTAAAAACAATTAATATTGTCTCATGTAAACCCTTCAAGGCTCGTCATACAAATACATGGAAATCCAAAATTTAAAAACTGAATAGGGAAGAAAAACATTTCTGTGCAGCAAACAGTTGCACACTATGTAAAAACTATGAAATATAAATGAAAAATTTGCACTAAGAATCTTAT
>JAWWMU010000121.1:50882537-50894441 GCA_035048155.1 Cinnycerthia olivascens
CTCCCTCCAAGCCTATTCTAATGGGTTGCTGTATTTTAGAATTACTATGTTTCTTGGTATATTAATTTCATTTTCTCTCAGCCTTTCTTTGTGGGTGATGTTTTCTTGAGGTTTGACTAGTTGCTGTCATACAGATTCACTGTTTGTCCACTCCATATTATTATGTGTTTTTTAGTGTGTAGCATCAGGAAATTTTTAAAAAGTACCTTCAAGTTTTAGATAGCATATATTTATGTGCTAATCCAAGGCTGTAAAATGTTTATGTTATTTTATCTAAGTCTGTTGTAGAATCTGTATTTTCCCTATGGAAGATCTTTTTCTTTTTTGTAAGGCATGTTAGCACGTCTCTCCCAAGCGAGCAGAACAGACTAGGAACAAAAGTCTAAACAACATCTGAAGCTGCTTGGTGCTCCAAGGTTAATGTATGATCAACCTTCACTAGCTCAGTCCTCAATTGTGATTTGCCGTATGGCTTCAAAACTCTCCATTCTGTAGGCATCCCTTTAGGCAGTTCCAATCCAGAGTGACAGTCGTGTTCTAATGTGGATTTAGATTTCCTGAGAATATACTCAATGAAACATTACTGAAATTAAACCTAATACAAAAATTTGTTTTCTCAATGGAATAGTAAAATCATCTTCTTAATGTACATACCAAATATCTTCAGTACAACATGTGATCTTTATCTACAACTATAACTTTCAGACATTTATGGATGATAAAGTGTAGTTAATTAAGACAAGGAATATATCTAAGGAGAATTCTTCCATTCAGAGAAGTTTATACCAAAAAAAAGAAGTGAAGTATTAATATTTATTAAACTAATAACAGTTTCCCATTGTTTACTCTTATTCTGGCATGAATGCCTTTTTTGTTTCAACTTCAGTTGCTTCCACACAAACTAGGAGAAGGCTTTCTTCCATCACAGAGTACTCCATTGTTACAGCTTTGAGGTTGTCACACAGAAATTGAATGTTGCAGACTTCTGCCGAAGCCCTAGCTGATTTCAGCCCCCAGGTGGTCATTATTTTGTAATAGCTTGTAATATGGTTTAATTTGCTGAGGGAAGTAAGTGGAAGGTACTTAAAACTGTTACCCTGAACCTCCAGTCACGTCTGTTCTTATAAGAGCTAAGCTTGCCTAGATCCCTTAGTGAAGATGTTGGCTCAAAGGATAAATGATTCTCTGTACCTTGCAGCAAGCAGGCAGAGTGAAGGGCAAGAGCAGTGAAGTGAGAGTTGTCAGTCAAGTCTGCTGTCTTCCACTATAGCTTGCTAATACTTGTTTTGTACAGCTGAGACTCTCTGTTACAGTAGTGAAGCAGACCCCTGGTTTTAGTATGAGTAGTGGGTATGATGCTTTGCCCTTTAGTGCACTGATGGTACTCTTAAAACTTGTCCTGTTACCATAATTGCAGTTATAAAAAAAAGGACATTTTGGAAAGTTCCACCAGAATTCAAATGTTTCTAATAGCATAGGAGTCTCCATGTGTTCCAGTATTGAGTAGGAAAAGAGAGAATACCCCTTTCTTGTACTTATCAAAGGAAGGCAGCAACTGGGGTTTGTCTAGTTTCTTTTGCTTTATGAGGCATAAACACACAAACTCTGAAATGAGTTGTTTTGCTGACCCCTTGGGGCAGTGCAAAGGATATGTAGGTGCAATAAATGCCTTTTATTTAAAGGAGCAGAGTGTTTTGGTTCTGGTGACTCTTACAAGAAAATATGATTTATCTGAGGGAATGTTTTCTGTTTCATCAGTCTTCCATGCAATGATCTGTGCATCTTGCTTTTAAGAGTTCTTTCCCACTGTGTTGATTTAGAGCTCAAGTCATAATTGAGATAGCAACAAAGAGTTTCAGGATTCTCTTTTTCAGAGTCTTTAGTGTCTTCCCTGTTCAGTTAACCTTACTAGCCAGTAAAATGATTAAAATGTTGCTCTGAACTTAAATAAAATAAAAATAATTGCTGTCAGCAGCAGTTTGTACAGTTATAAATACCCTACTTTATCCTGATCCACAAGGAAAGAAATTGTTCTCTGAGGCAGAAAAGTTCCTCCTGAATCACTGGTTATTGCTGAACAAAGAGATAAATTCATGTTCGTCTTCCAAGTCTAGCAGAACTAACTTCTTTGCCAGATTGCAAGAAGGTAGTAGTTGTAATGTTTCTTAATATTGCCTTATTCTGTTCTAAGAAGTAAACTTAATTGAAATAAAATGTGAAGTTGTAATTCAAATGCATTTTCTTGAGTAGAAATTGAATCATTAATATGTAACAAGATCTGGTAATGAGAAAATTATAGAATTGAGCTAACCACAGACCACCAAAAAGGCAGATGTTCTAAGAAACACCAGTGATCTAAGAAATATTTGAATATACAAAATATATTAAAGCATCTGGAACAGTTTCTTGCAGACCGTGTTTTACTAAGGAACATTCTTAGTGAGTTTTTGTGTTTTATTATATGGAAGACAAAGGGCTTTCTGTTGAAAGACTACTTGGGAAATTTTTGTTTTCAAATTTGAATGTGTACACTTCTTATTTTGTGATGCACTTTATGCAATTTTTAAGCTTTCTCTCAAAATATATTCAGTAGTCTCATAAATATTTGTATTCAGTTATTACTGTAAAAAAATCAATTATTGCAGCTGTAGAAACCTCTTTTTTCTTAATTTAATATTTGAAAGTGTTTTATTTTTACGACAGGATATTTTCCACTTTCAAGTACCTGGTGGTACTTGAATTTTCATGTAGAGCACCCTCACTTGTGAATACAGAGTTTACCTGAAATTTAGAAAACTATAAAAATCAATTTATTACAGAAGACTTTGAGAGGGTATTGGTATTGTCAGCATGCCGATGTTTTGTTTAAAATGCTATTTTGTTTAAATGTTTAAAATGTTTAAAAGTTTAGATATAACTTCAGCAGTTGTAATAATTTATTGTTTAAATGTAACTTAATTAAAACTATTTTGCTTTTGCTTCTACAGTCCATACAGTGACGCTGTTTCTTAATATCTTTGGATGTTTGGCCTGGTTTTACGTTGATGCTACACGAGGGGTTGATTTTGGATTGAGTATTCTCTGGTTCTTGCTTTTTACCCCTTGTTCTTTTGTCTGCTGGTACAGACCACTTTATGGAGCTTTCAGGTAACAACTTCAGCTTGACTTAGGATATTTAAAAACTTGTCAAGGTGCATTAACATTCCAGAATTTGCTTGATTATCGTGATGATAGTCCTTTAAACTGCTTTCATTAGAAACAAAGAGTTTCTAATCATTAGAGAGTTTCTAATCATTAGAAACAAAGAGTTTTCCATTAATTCAGTTATTGAATTTGAAATACAGGTACCAATAGTTATTAATATCATGGAATATCCTTTAAAATATTTATTGTTTTTACCACAGACAAAATATTTGTTGGAAGTACTTAACTTTGTTAAAGTTAATAAGGGCTGGTAACAGCGGCAAAGAACATTCTCATTAAATCTCTGTCTCTTCACACCAAGAATTTGAGTAGGATAGTAGTCTATAATAGTGTCTTACATTTTTTTGCTTCCTAAATGAACATCATAAATAACTACTCTTAAAATCTTGTGTTTTTAAGTGATAGAAACCCACAGTATTTGTAATCAAAATAGCCTGAGATTCCTAAGAATTAATAGAGCAGATATATAGTAAACAAACTAGTATTTTTCCTAGTCTTAGTAATCTTTGCAAACTTCAGAAGCATGAGGTGTGTGATTTAGAATAGAATGGTGTGTTTGCATGAAAAATTAAGTTTATTCTTAGTGAAGATCAGCATGTAGAGATTTCAAGTCCTGTACTCCTAAAGTTTTCTGGTTTTTTTTACATTGAAGTGATTGAAGATGTTCTCAGTTAAAATACCCTTATTCTTGTATTAAAAGATTGATGGCCAGAAGTTGCAGTTAACTGTAACACTTAGACTACGGGAAGTGTTTCTTTTTGCTATCCAAGGAGGTATTGCTACACCTAAAAATCCTTGAGGAATCATATAGTTTAACTTCCATTTCTTGCCTAATAAATGCATATCTTTTCTTAGAGAAAATTGGTTGGTTGAGGAAGAAAAACTACTATTTGCATATTCAACTTCCAGTCAGTTGCTCAGCTGAAAATGAAACTTCAGTTATTGAACTGAACTGGTTGTATAGAAATTACAAACTCCCTTCTGCAGGAAAAGCTGTTAAGGGCAAAATCTGTTTCTGTAACTTAACTAAATGATTTATACTTTCTTAAGAATTCTAGTAGCAAGCATATAATATGATCAATAGTTTTGACAGTAGTAAATTGAGTCTTAATTGAAATGCTGCCTATACATTTATATTTGGCTGGGATTTTTTTTCATTTTCAGTCTTTGTAAGGCTGGCATTTTAGTAATTAAACAGCAAATGTATTTTGTACATTTTACTTTAAAATAACAGCTGCTTCAGTATTTTGGTGTGCCCTGTGTTTCAGTAATTCCATATGAAATTTTTTTCCTTTCACAAGTTAAATAGTCTCTTCTCATCTTGCCATCACTGTGAACTTCACTCTGAAAGTGGAGCAGAATTCTTTATACAAACTTAAATGGTTAGTTTAAGAGGCCCTACTCTGGGCTGAACAGAATTACTCTCTTTCTTAGAGATGCAGCTGGCAAAATCACTATATTAAAGAAGAAAGAGCAACTGTTGTAAATAAACACTCTAAAAAACTACAGATTTGCTGATACTTCAGGTCACTTAATAAATGAAAGTACTTTTTCTCTAGTTAATGCAGAAGAAAGTTAAATTGGTACTACAGAATATGAATAAAAATCATTAATTTTCTGGTTACTTTAATGTTTTTCCCCCCACCTCTTTCAGGAGTGACAGTTCATTCAGGTTCTTTGTGTTCTTCTTTGTATATATCTGTCAGTTTGCTGTACATGTACTTCAAGCTGCAGGATTTCAAAGATGGGGAAACTGGTGAGTATTCTGTTTGCCATACTGTCTGTAAATTTTTACATCAATAATATTTAGTTTGCATATTTTTTGCATTTTTAGGTATTTCTAATTATCTTAATATACTTCCTACTTACTGAGAAATTTATGGCTAAAGTTTGTAGAATGAGTTAACAAGGCATTTGGGTCAATATAGTGGTGTTTGATATTATTTGAAAATTTCATTTGTCTGAGTCACCTCCATATTCTGTAATAAGTTGATCTTTTAAATATTTGCAAATATATAAGCTTTTACATGAAGCTTGTATTATATTATCTTTTATTTGAATCTTTGAGGTCAAATATTTAGATTTTACAAGGAGAAACTATGAGGAATCATTCACTGTCTTTGAACTAAAGGAATTAACTAAAAGGAAGGTTGTAGTAGCCATCCGGTAACATGACGAGTCATGAGTGGCAGTGCTATAGTTTGGTAATGACACTTCCCTCCATCAGTGCTTTTTGTGCAAACCTCAAAATACATGCAGGGCAGACAAAACAGTATTGCTTAAGAATTTTTAGGTAAGAAAAGATCCTGCTTTATTTTTTTTGCTCTGGAATCCTTTATTGCTTATTCATCCAAGTCTGGGAAGTGTGCTTTTAAGCATGCATGGGGAAGGAGTATTGCAAGTAGCCAGATAATCAAAAAATCCTATTTACAGTTTGGATTTGGGGATTTTGTGGTAGATTACAGTGGGACATAGGGGATATCAAAGCAGTGTGAAGTATTTAGGGGAAAGTTTTAAGCTTTGGATTTACATAATTTTGTGTTTTATTTTTTTTAATAACGTGGAAAAATCTTTTTCATCTTAATGCATGGGATTTTGTTCTTAAGGCAGCCTGCTTTTTTAGTTTTCAGGTCTGAAACTTGGTGTCTGTTGGTGTTTCAGTTTTGAAGAATGGAGAAATGCTTGAAGTAAATACTTGTATAGCAGTTTTTTCTATTAGTTTATCTGATGCTCTCTACTTAAAAAAATTTTTTTAACCTCAGTTGAGAAAGTATCACTGTGTGGGTACAATTAAATTAGTCTTCACGTAGAAGCTGTGTATGTGTGGTATTTTCCTGTTCAGAAACTACCTTTTTAGGAATATTTTCTCATCTACGAATTTAGTTAGTCTTGAATCAATCTGAAATGACAGTATAACAAAAAAAACCTCAAGAAGTTGAGAAGCATCTCTTCAATTTCCCCGCAATTTTGCTCAAGGATAATAATATTTACAACAATTTTTCATATAGTTTCACTGTATTTTCTGTGAAAAATGGAAATTAAACTTTAAAAGCATATCATAGAACCAAAATATGCTTATCTGAAATTGCCTTGATTTTTTCTTCAAAAAACCTCAAAATGGTTCAGAACCAGGAGGTTATAAAGTTTTCTTTGGTGAGGGTTTCTTTCATTAAATGGTTCACATGCTGTACTAGTAAAATTTGTTCTTTCCTCCTTCCTTCAGTGGGTGGATTTCATCTCTTACTGGACTAAATAAGAGTATTCCTGTTGGCATTATGATGATAATCATAGCTGCACTTTTCACAGCATCTGCTGTTATCTCACTAGTTATGTTTAAAAAGGTAAGTTACATATTGTCTTTTGTTTTCTACATTTGATTTATATTTTGCTTTCTGTCTTGAGAGATGTACTTTTTCACAAAGTAGTTGGGATTAAATTATATTCTTCAAGGTGAGCCTTACCTATTAACAACTGTACAATTTTGTTTAAACTGTTGTGGAGTTACGAAATGCTGTTTGTACAGTGCAGGTATTTTCTGCACATGAGGAAGGATAGCTGTGAATGAGAGAACCTGAGAGGTAACCCCACTAGAAGGGAGGAGGTGAATGCACTGGGCACTATGATTGTAGCTGTAGATACCAGGTTGTCCATCAAATGCAGAGAAGTGTGACTCAAGTGATTGCTAAGTTTCACTTCTTCAAAATCTTTCCCATTAAAATCAAAAAAAGAGAGAGATGCTCAGCACCTCAGAAAAGAGTTTTTATTTCTCTATCTCTAATTTTTAAGGTTTTTTTGCTAGCTAATGATGCAGGAGTATGAAAACTCAAAGAAATAAACTCTTTCTCTATGGTTATTTTTGGTGATTTTCCACCCAGAAGATCTAAGTGTAGATACTGATGCGCTAGTAAGTCATTGAGATAAATGTAACTGAGAATTCAGATGATGATGTGCTGGCTGAATTCTTGTAATTTAACCTCAGTTACAGTTAGGTTTAAAGATTTTATGCATATACAAATTCTTTTGACTTGTTCACAGTAAGCTAGAAATTTTAAGTGTGTGCCTTTATTGTCTTCTATAAGAAACACTCTATAGATGAGAAGAAACAAGCAAGAAAAATGTATGATGGAATATGTTTTTACACTTTTTTTACTGTAAGCATCCAGATTGTTTCCAAAAATCTACATATTCATATATGACTTGGTATATCTTTATAAATGAGAAATAGTCACATAACAGAGAAAAAAGGTACATCAATTTTCCTGCTACACTGGAATGAAAATGTCGTTGTAATATTATTACAAAACTCAGCTAAGTTTTGTGACTTAGCTGAGTCACAAATAGCATTTGAATTTTAATATTCAGGTTACTGGAAGTTAATCCTGATTTTTTGTGTATTTTTGTTGGTTTTTATTTTGTTATATGCCATATTGTTAAGAGTGTTTGTAAGTCATTGTTTATTCCTCCGGTTTTAATGCAGAGCTGTTGATCATCACACTGGTTTGCAAATGTGTACTTGTGTAATTTGGATATTTTGAAATTTTTAATTTTCAGTCAGAGTGTAGCTTACTCTTGTAACCAGTCAGAGTAACTAAAATGTTTCTAAATATTGTTGTAGCGAAAAATTCACCAAATATACATCACACATTTTAGTAAACACGATGAGATCCCTGAGAACTTGCAGATAATTACAGGTATCCCCCAAATTGTGTGTGCAACAGGACAATGAAAAATTCAAAAGTTTGTGGGAAAAAATTCCATGTTCTCATCTGGATTCTCTCAAACACATGAACAAATCACATTTTCGCACCTAACGGCTCCTCTTTGTATTTGAGCCTTTGCTGTTGGTGTGCTAAGGCATGGGAAGCGTGGCAGCATTTTCTCAGTGCTTCTCCCCTCCGTAGGTGCACGGGCTGTACCGCACGACTGGCGCGAGCTTCGAGAAGGCACAGCAGGAGTTTGCCACGGGAGTGATGTCCAACAAAACCGTCCAAACTGCGGCGGCCAACGCCGCCTCGACAGCAGCCACCAGTGCAGCTCAGAACGCCTTCAAGGGCAACCGGATGTGAGAGAGAAAGTCACCGTGGTTCCCTTCAACTGTTCTTTATTTTCCTTACAGTCACTTACTGTACTCCGCAAATGCCTACATCAAAATTCACACAGCATGTTCGTCTCTTCCGCAGCTGTGCATGGGTTGAATGGGAAACGTTTGGTTTATTTTATTATAAATTTATTTATTTTAAGAAGAAAACCATTTTTTCCCCTTCTTTAACGTGTTGAATTCTACAGCATAAAGCTTTTCATATTTAATAGGGGATAAATAATTTCAACAATTGGCCTGAGAATGAGCTGTGGTATATAATGATCACATCAATGTATTAAGAATCTGGAAGGTTTTTTAGCACTTCACTCCAGTATTTTTTTTTAAGTTCAGGAAAACACTTTGGATTAATTATTTTTCTTTGCAAGAACTGATTTCCCTATTTCTACCATAAGAAGTGGGGTAGACTTAGAGGTATAGTTAGGGTTTGACTACTGCTTTTGCAATTTCAGCGGCTGCTGGAGGTCAAATACAAGTAAGGCAGAGTATAAATTATTTTCTTACTTGGTTTTGGTTGGGTGTTCTGTTTTTTTTTAAGGTCTTTTGATATAAACCTGGAAGTTTGCATGAATACTGTTGAGTTATCTGATCTTGTTTAAGTAGTGATTTGTTCCAGAATTCACCTGCACCACTTTATAGCGTTTGTTTGTATCTATTTCCACGGAGTATTCTCTACCTGTGAGAAATTACTATGGGGCATCAATATTCTCTGCAATAGAATAGTTCAGTTTAAGGAAATTAACTGGTGATTTCAATCATAGAGCTAAATGAATATATATTTGCTATTTTTAACTTTCAGTATTCACAATATCTCCTGTCTCTTTTCTATGTGCAGTGGTATTTTTGTTTTATTTGGGATTTTTTGCTTAGTTTTTTGTTTGGGTTTTTTTTCAGGTATAGATTTATGTTTAATGTGGTACTAAATCTCTAGCCTGGACAGTCACTCTGTTTATTGCCTGTCCAAAACACTATATATATACAGTATTTAATTTTCTAACATGAACATTGTCTAAACCTAGGCTCTTTAAACAATGGCATTTAATGGGTACTTGAATGAATTTTAATATTAACGCAGCCATCTCTGAGATGTGGTCTAAGCTATAGGAAAAAAGCTTTTAAACTATTTTGATTTGACAAAGGGAGAAACGTTTATCTTTAATAAAGTTAAAATTTAACTCATTGAATTGGAGGCCTAAGAGGTTAGATTGGTGCTGTGAAACTAACAATTCATAATGGTACATACTGTTACAATATTCCAGAATATAATATCGTCAGGACTTAGTATAGTGTGAGTTTCTCTCCTTTGAAGACTTTATATTCTTCGATTGCCTCAGGAGACTTATATACCATACTTAGGCAATTTTTCAGACTCTTCCAGACAATGAAAAGATGATATCCCACAACCTGTGTAAGTAGACACTGTGGCTGAAATTAATTCACCTCTTAAACTGAGTCATCTTTAATAACACAGCATGAAGTTTTGAGGCCCCTCCATGTTCTAAAAGTGGACTGAATTTCATAGAGTCTGTTTCACTACTACTATTATGTATTCATAATAACAGAAGCTCATTTAAAAAAATACTCCCCTAGCTTAATCCTTGAATCAATAACATACTGTTAGCATGAATTCTTCTATTAGTCTCCTTTCATTTACTAATTTCTTTAAACCAGACTTGAATTTGAATAAACGTCATGGTTTCACCTATGCTGAAGTTCACATTAATGAATATACTTGCTTAAATATTTTATCTAACAAGGCTGTTAAAATGTCATAATAGTGGACATGCTAACATTGAACTTAAATTTGCGTGGAATGTTTTTAAAGCTTTCCAGATGAAAGTCACTGTTCTCTGGTGAGATTGGGGATCATAATTTTAGAAGCTATATATCAAAATTGTTATTTTCATATTTTAAACTTTACTTGAGGATTGTATCTAGGAACTCTGCAATGGATTACTTTTAAATCTAAATTTAGGGAATTCTTTTGGTATCTCTTGGACGGGAATCCTAGGGACATCATCCTTACAATTTAACTGAAGTTGAAGATTGCATAATAGCATAGATTACTGGAAAAAAACCCAAACACATTAGGAATAAAACTTGAATTTGACAGGTAGATTTTTTTCTCAAATGTTTGAAGGTTCCTTGAGAAAACATATGTAATGTTCTGTGTATAAGAATTGTTGATTTTTAATATCATGGGTTGAATGTACAGATTTAAGCCTTCTGAGTGAAATTCAGGGTTGCGTCACATGTGAATTCTTTAAACCAGAAATCTGTGACATTTTGCAGCCCAAAAGGGAGGGAAAAGTTGGTTTAGCTTTGTCAACAGAAAATATTTTGTACCTAGCAAAAATTAGATTTTACGATCTCTTATTAATCAGAGAATGGCACCCACTTGAGTTGTCTTTTTGTAGTATTGTGACAAACAGAGTACAAGGTATGAAGTTTAAACACTGGAATGTCAGTAGTTATTGATCTGTAATTTAGGAGTTGTTTTTATTTATCTGAGGGTGTTTGTATATTTTGTAAATTACTAACAGTGTTCTGCCATCCTGGTTAATGTCATGGTTCTGTACAAATGTACTTCTTCTGTCCCTTTGTTGCATGTCTGGGTAGTTCAGAAGTTTTGTATATTTATTGTATTAACACAGTGTCATAGAATTAAAAAAATACATTTTTCCTAGGTGTTCGCTCTGTATAGTTTTGACCAACAATGGGGATTTTTCTTCTAACAGTCAGGGTGATGTGCAGGGAGGATGATCTGTGTAAAAGTTTGACTTGCTTTTTATAATTCTGTATATAGATGCTGTATTTCTGCTGAAATGGTGAAGCAAAATGTCCACTATCAATAAATCTAGTTAAAGAGAATTATTCTACTCAACTGTTATGAAGAAAATTCTTAAAATACTTGCAGGTTACCTTCTTGTGCTGTAAACTCACAAGGGTTAAAATTAAACATGCTTTGTCATGACTGAATGGAATTCTACAGCTATGAAGTGACACTTAAAACATTACTGAAAGTAAAATGAAGTTGCTGAAAAAAGCTTTGCTCTGGTAGTATTTATTTTCCTAATTTCTGTCAGTGAATCAATATTTCTGTGTCCCTGATGTCCTGCCTTTTATTTTTTCTTTTCAGTCACTATCACAATCTGTTGATTTTTCTCATGTAATGTCAGTTGCAGTACCTGCCCTCTAGTACTCATCTTACAACTGGGTTTCCTCAGAAGGGCTGAATGATTTCATCTAGATGGCTCTGAGAAAGGTAAGTTTGCAAATGCTGGATGCACATTCATGCAATGATACAGTGAACAGTGATCTGTGGTACAGTCAGGATTATTTTGGGAGATGGTAGACGTGTTTTTGAAGACACTTTCACATGCATGCATCAATCAGTATTGAAATTCTTCATCCACTTGATCTTTCTTTGTAATTTACAGATCTAGGATGGCAGTGTCAGCTGACTAAAGGAAGAGGTTTTGTACTTGTAAGCATGGTTGTGCCATATGATCCAATCATGTAGTATGTTTATAATTATTACACAATTTTAGTGCTCTTCATGGGAGGTAAGTCCTCTGGTTTGCTGAGGTTACTTTCCTCAA
>JAWWMU010000121.1:50901880-50912576 GCA_035048155.1 Cinnycerthia olivascens
CTCTTCCGATCTTGGAAAAAAAACCAACCAAATAAAAACCCCTAAACCCCCAAACAAGCAAACAAAAACCAGAAACAAAACCAAAAAACCCCTCGGAATTAGGACATAGCAGGAAAACAATACTGCCAGTTCACTAAGCTGCTCTCATAACAGAGGGATTCTGGAGTCAGTGTCTAACAAACAGATCCAAGTACCCACAGCCAGTGCATACATAACCCTGGGATCCTCCAAACAGGTGACTGACTACTTCAGAGGGAAATCACTTTACTAGTGGTGGCAGGGGTAAAAGCCTCAACTCTCCATCTTGCTAAATAGCCCAGACACTCTGGTATGCCCCAGCCTGGAAATTAAAAGCTCAGAGTAGTTGTTTTGCTCATGTGATTGTCTCTTGTATTCATAGGTTTTTCTGTCAAGACCATCTCTATGGTTTCTCTATGAAGCCAGTGAAGGGTTTCTTTAAGGAAATTGAAAGTCACATTAGTGTCCCTACACACATGTATTTTTGCACAAAGAAAGGAGATTTAATCAAAATGTCTTATATGCTAGTGGTACAGTGCTTTCTTATGGGCACTAAAAAAAAATCACAATGAATTAAACGCATCTCTCCTACAAGGAATCTAGGAAGAAGATAACAAAAGAACAGCTCGCAATATAAAAATTTACTTTTTGTTTGCCTTAAAAATTTACTTAAAAGAACAGGAAAATCATAAAAACAGTTTTGTTTAAATACAATCAGTTTATCCAGAAAATGAATACAGACTTCCAGATCCCATAAATATTTCTGATTAACTTTTCCTGCACTTTAGAACCCTTTATTTAACCTGGTATCCTGATGAAAACAGCTGCTAAAAGTGCTGTCACCTTCTAGAAGTAGGCTTAAGGTTGTGCACTAAAACCAGTCTTTTTTTTTCTTTCCTGTAACCAAGACCCATTCAGTTAGACTTCTCTGCAATACATTAGGATTTCTTAATTGTTTGTTCAAAGAAATTCAGCCAGATGCATGAAATAGTCCTCACCAACAATGAAAAGGTATGTCCTGGCTAGTAGGCAGCTAATTTACACAAAATGCAAAAACCATCATCCAACTGTCTAAAATTAATGTCTGTGAATGCCAGACATCTCACAAAAGAAAGTCCTTCCTCCAGCATTTTTCTAATGATGACACAACACCATGGGCATGAATGACCTAAATGTCATTATTCTTTGGGGCGGCAAAATCCATTAGTGAGTGATATCCATTCTCTGTGGAGGGATTTCATCACTGCTTACATTTAAGAACCAATGACAAATTTTATGCAGTGTTTCCTGGCTGGTTGGCCAAATACATTAAGTATAAAGTATTGCTTTATCTTGGACAGACCTGAATAAGCTGTGCATTCATCCTGCTGAGCCCTGCAGCCATTTCAGACTAAACACCAGCAGTTCCTTCTCCTCTATTCATCACTAGTTTCCTGTTCTGAACAACCCATACGACCACACTATGTATCTTTCTGACTGCACACTGGTATGGGCCAGTTGTTGCTCTCTCTAAAGATCACAAGCCCTTTGGCAGGTAAAAATCACCATCACTGAATTAAGAAGCTAGATCTGAAATGCCAGCATAGCTGCTGCCAACACGGAAGTTTTTAAGTTTACCACTCCATCACTCACAAGCTTAGACAGCCCATGTTAAACAGCAAACCTGGCTTATGGCTGAGTGTCACAAGCAGGACCAAGCAGGCACATCCATCACTCTTTATCAAAACTAGAGCACTGAGCAACTCCTGAAAGCTACTGGTTCATGGAATGTATGCCCCAAGCTGAAAAGCTATTACCCAAAACTCAGGCCCTCAAAAGGCACAGCACTGCTGCCAAATGTAATTATTTACTTAGACATTTTTTTTCAACAGTATAAAAAATTCCTGGATATATAAATCTAATAAATACTATAAAAGGCCATAATTTGATAAACTTCAGCTATTTTCTCACAGATGAAAACAAAATCTGGATGAAAGCCTTAGCTATGGATTTGAATACAGTCAAAGTACATACCTGATTTCAGACAGCTAACTTTGTAACTCCTATACTGGACCAGCATAATAGAACTTTAAATAAAAGTAGTATTTTCACTACCAAACCTCCTTTCTATTACTCCATTTCAGTGCAGACAGAAAGCGTCTCATGAGCCTCTTAGCACTGTCTCTAATATTTATCACAATTTCTTATTTCATTAACAACTGGTTCCTGCTCAACAGGAAAAGTAAATAGAAGTGATTCCATTAAGTCAATTCAAAATACCCACAGGAGAAAGGCACTTCTTTGGTTCATGCTAACAGCAAGTGGAGAGGCACAGGCCCCTCATCATGTATTCAGCTCAAAGCTCCAATATCCAGAGCAATGGCTGAGCTGTGCAGGGTCCGCTCCTGATTCTCCCCATCAAGAAAGGAGTGTTCAGTTAAAGAGGAACTTTGCCTCCTGCTACCCAGTATCTCAGAAGAGAGAGTCAGAGCCTATCTCAATGACTCCTACAGCTTGAATAAAACAAGCAGATGATGCTCCACCACCCACTAATAGTGCAAACTATTGCCTAAATTGCCTAAAATAGAAGGCAGCAAATCGAAGTACTTAACTGTTCAACTACTGCAGCCAGACATCCCTTAAAAAGAACCACCCCCTCTACTCCTGGGAACATAGATGCAAAGGGATGAGGAGGAAGAAAATATCTTCTGTTGACAGTTTGCCTTAAGACATATCTAGCAGAAGGACAATAAATACTAAAGTTTTTTTTCCTTAATAAATCAGTTTTTGTTCATCCTTGTGCCTTTGAAGAGAAGCCAATACTCAAGAAAAAGAACAGAGAATAAAAATTGAGTGCTCTGTCTGAACAGGTTTTCAACAATGAATCTTTTCAGTTCTTTGTGCTGCTGTACAATAAATGATCTTTAATTCATAGCCAACCTACCTGTGGAACTATTGCTGTTTGTTCATCCAGCTGGGAGAAACAAATTCACTCTGAAAACATTACAAGCTGTTTTCCACTGTGCTCCTCTATCTCATGCTCTGTTATAGATTTAACCCCCTCTCTGGGCACAGCTGGACTGCAGCTTCTGCTGTACACATACTGCTGTTCCTACTTTTTAAGCAGCACAATACCACTTCTTGAAATCAGTATGATAATTTTTCAAAATCTCCTTTTTGTTAGTTGTTGCCAGTTGTCAGTACCTTTCCTCTTAGGAATCCTCAAAACAGAGGTATGAAAGAATGTCACACAATGTTGCCAGATGCCTAGGAATGACAGTGGAAAACTATTCAAATTACTTTTTTACCCAGAGACCTCACCTATAACTCTTTGGTGTAAGTTCTGTCAGCAGAGCAGAGAACATTTTTACATCTTTCACTGAAGACAATTTGGCCACATAACCTTTTATTACCAGGCCCTAATTACTTGCTTTCAAAAAGATGCCTTGATGAGATTTAGATTTTAATGTTGTTATTATTAGATTACTATAAATATCTTGATTAAAACAACCTATTAAACATCAGGCGTTCTTTACTTAAGTGGTGTTAAAGCAACTCCTTTCTCCTAAAACACCAAAGCAAAAAGAACATCAATATCAATACAGCAGACTGCATCAATGTGCAAAAATATTTCAGAAGACAATTCATTAATGCTTTTCCTATAGGAAAATACTTTTTGTATTTGTGCACCAATAACTTCTCCCCTTTTGAGGCCTGCAGCTGCAGCAAGGTATTGCTCCTCCTGGTTTTCACACACTGCAGCAGTGCTGCCAGGTCAACATTGTGGAAAACCAAGAGACCAGCCTTTTATCCAAGAGCATTTTAATGTCACATTATGAGCTGAGGTCAGATCTGAGGAAAACCTTTCTTCTTCCCTTGGAGCAACCCTTGAGGCAGGAGGTGGGGCAGAGGCTTGTTTAGCCAAATGAAGGCATGCTATTTAGTTTTGACAGTCTCCCGTGCAGCTGCTGTTGTGCCATATTAAACAAGAGCATATACTAACAAAGCCACTTTCCATTACAAAGCCTGAAACTATCTACTCATTTCCTAGCAAAATAGTAAAAAAAGCTTTTAAATACTGCTGAAGAGACAGGAAATTAAGCAGCTGTGATCAATGAGATGGCAGTACAACAGGCTCCTATGGAGTGGCACAACTGAGCAGCAGAATTTAAGAGAGGAAAAGAAAAAGGGTAAAAGGGAAAAAGCAGGGAGGTGCTAGCTTTGCAATGCAGTGCAGGTGGGCTGCATCCCTAGTGGCACTGCTCCTGATTGTTTTCACCTTCTGCAAAACCACAGGAGATTAAGAGTCAGTCCAGGGACACTGCAGTATCCAGGCACCCTGCCTTTATTGCTCATGTTTCAATATGCCACCGGAACCACTTCATGTGTTAAATATCTGTACAAATATCTGTACAGTGTAGCTTAAGCCAAGGAGGCTTTCCCACATGCAGATTTTTCCTGACAAACCCAGCAGGAATGCTACTAGGTTACCTCTTGTGCCCCTTTGATCGCTTTGCCCCCTGACAGACAGTGAAGGGACAGCCTCCTACCTGGCAGCTGCACAAGAGACACCTTCAGCCTACGAAGTCATACAGTAATAACATTGTAATCCGATGAGAGCTCAAGAGCTGGGCTCAGGCCTGCTGACGCAGTGCTCCTAGCACTTCACACTGGCTATAGGAAAAGTGTGAGATGCTGAATGGAGCACCCACAGCACAGGGCCCCAGACCTGCCTCTGCAGCTGCTCTTCTGCCCCCTGGGTGGCTGCCAGACCCACCAACTGCAATCAGCAGACCAGAGGCAGGTAGGTCTTTGTCCAGAAAGAAAGGAGAGACTTTGCATGCCCTAATGCCTTGGACATGGCCTCTGGCCCACTCATAAATGCTGCATGAGAAACAAAAAAATTCACAGCATTATGAAGATCAGTGCTTTAAAAAGCCTACCAGGACACCACAGTTGATGCAGGCTAACACAAGCAGGTGTGTTTTGGGATGAGATGGACACATGGCTATTGAGGGGGCGAGGGTTGCCAGCAGGCAGTGCACTGAGGCAAGTGCACACTTGCACACTGTCAGTCACTGGAGATGACTGCTCACATATATAGATTTCAGTGAACCTGGGACACCCTAAGCTGAGGCAGGAGAATTTGTGGTTTAATGCTACAACCAGGTGATTGCTCAAAACACACATGGATTTTTTTTTTTTCTCTTTAAAATTATCTCAGGGTACTATAAGGATATGAGCTTACCAGAAGAAAAAATATTTCCCTAACCACTGCCATCCCCAAGCTGAGGAAGAGGATAAGGTTCCTACTCTCATGTTTCTTTTCCCATGTATTAGGCAAAACGGAGATACTTATTCATAACCAAAACTGTGCAAACATCTGATGACATTAATCCTGTTGCAATTTGGAAATAGAGATAGAAATACAGTGAAGGGGACTACTGGTGGGACGCTCAACCATTATGTCTTACTACCCCCCAAAAAAAGCCACAAAACAACTCAGTTTATTAGCTCAATGTGAGGAATTGGGGGTTGTTTATTATATTGGTATGATCTTACTGCTTAGACTTCTCTGAAGTGAAGTGTGAGCCAGCAGACTGCTGTTTTTAAGAGAGGAGAGGGTAAATTCATCATTAGTTTTTAATAATTCTTAGGTATGTGGTGAGAGTCCCCACTAGTTGGGAGGAAAGAAAATGTGTAGACTCAAAGTAAAATCAGTCCCAAGCCCTGAGATGACACTGCTGCCTCTTTGCTGGCTGTCAGCAAAGAGTAAAGTCATCAGACTCTGGGAGCTGCCATGTGGTGGCCGTCAACCCAGCAATTAAGTCAAGATAAAGCAACTTACAGAGCAAAAGCCAAATGTTTACAAGTTTTCAGCAGTACAGAGGTAAACAAAGACTCTCCACTCATTAGGCCATTGCTCAGGCACAGCCACCTCTCACATTTTACTTTAAAATCCAATAAATCACTAAGTGTTTTTAATCTAGGATGACCCAATAAAAGCCCAGCCAATGATCCTAAATGAGAAATTCATTGCGGGTCATAAACTCAGGAGGTTCCTGAATCAGGGAAGGATAGGCCATGTCAAATATTCTGTTCATGAAAAGAGAGAAGAAGACTCAGTCTATTTCCTACCATTCACCATAACCTTTTCCACAGCTGTTCAACCAGTGAGTGCCATTGCCTCCAAACCACCAATCTCTCATGCAGGATTAGCAGAAGAGGAATGAAATATGACTATAGCTCAGTAAGGGAGGCCAAAACAACCACCTCCCTTAGCTTAAACAGAGGTAAAAGGGCTGCAGGTCACCTTTTTCATGGCCTTACATTTCCTCAATACTGATACCATAGTACAAACAAAACCTCCGTTTGGGGGTGGGGGAGAGGAGCTGCAGAGGAACTTGGACTCAGCCTGAAGAAAAAAGCAAATGGAGATGCAGGAAAGGGAGAATTTCCTGTGGCTTCATGAGCTATGCAGCAGCAGAGTACAGAGCATCTGTACTGGGTAAGAAAGCAAAACTCAAATCCACTTATTTCCTCACCATCACATCAGGAACACCAAAGACAGGCGCTAAGCAACAGTTAGCCCCTTTTCTTGAGAGAGCTCTTTCATCTTTTTTCTTGTGTTTGAGTGAGAACACAGCATTTGCTAAGTTTAAATATTTTCCTTATGTTTCTATATACATTTTTTATACAAATAGCAGCATCTGTCTTGGCTCTGAGGCCTAGAACCAAGTATCTGACAGAAACACAGCCCCTGTGCCCTCCTGATATCCCTATGGCCTCTTGGGGTCACCAGCACTCTTTCCCACATCTCCAGGGTAGGGGTGTAAAGAAGTGCTCAGCGTTTCACCTATGCTGGTAGAAGTAAGAGATCTCAGTGTGCACATGCACCACAGTAAAATGTTTCTCAATGGGTAGCATGGGAGTCTCTCTCACACTAAGTACTGTTTTTTGGTAGAGATTTATACCTGCCAAGATAATCAACTGCCAAACTTGATCACTGAAAACCTGGAATTTTTGTTTATTTTTCTATTCATTTTAATTTGCTGTGTGTCTGCTGATTGCCAAGAGCCCACCTTGATAGTGCAGGAGATGAGTTGACCACCAAATCTAATGAAACACTGAAATCTTCATTTCATTTCTTTGAAGTTACTAATGGTCTCCCTCAGGCTCAACAGCAATTTAGCACTTGAACTCAGTTTTCTTTCCCTGGCATATTCCAAGACAGCAGTCCCCTTTGCTTGAACTTTTGGCAGCCAAGTGTGTATTAGATATCATACTGGCATTGGGCCATATAGGTTACAGGAAGCACTATACCGCAGACAGCAAAAGCAGTTCAGACTGTCAGGATTTCCATCAGAAATCCCTCTCCCCTCCCTTTTTTCTTTCTTCCCACCCCAAGAATTCAGAATTCTGGCATCAGAAAAGAAAAACTCTGAGCTGCATCCAAAGAGGAAATATGCTTTTTGAAAAATGCATGCTCTGCATTTTAGAAAGACAAACAAGAAGCTTCCTTGCCTTCAAGGGCAAAATCTTGCTCTCCTCTCCTACTGCTTGGGCTCCCCGGCTGTGCAACAGCTTCTGTTGCCTGCAGGCAACATCAGCTCACAAGGTGCTTTCTTTCTTATTTACCAGTTTGTCTCTTTCTCAGACAAAATAATGCCTTTGTACAGCATGATGCCACCTATAAACAAATAGCCTAAACTACGCTGCAACTATCGTAACCTTTTCTGTTATGGTCTGAATATGAAAGAGCTCTAGAAGTCTCATGCCCCTTCTACCACAGCCCGTGTCTCCTGTTTTTTCTCCTCTCCATGATAAAAGGCCTGGCTAACCTCCCACTCCCACTTCCTCCCCAGCTTCCTCCTCCACAACTCCCACCGGCCTTCTTAACTTCCAGGAGCCAGGAGTCTGCAGTCATGGCTGCACACACCATGAGCCCACCCTGTGCGGCTGGATCCTACTTCACCCACCCCCACAAGCAGCTCCAGATCCTCATCCCCTTCAGATGTTTCCTATCACACCCTGCTCAGGCAATCTTCCTAATCACACAGCCTCCCAAAATGAAAACAATGCCAAGTAAGTATAACAGGCTGAACAATTTCTCAGCTTAAGAGATGTAAAACAAACTCTTTCAGAAGCAAAGAGCAAAGACAGACTTACACACACAGCTGGTTTGAAACTGAATTTCACCTCTTCATTTTAGAAAGCTGCAGAGAAGTTTCCTTGCATTTGAGGGTAAAGTTGTACTCTTGGAACTGAACTATTGCCAAGGTACTGCAGCAGTACCTTTCTGATAGAGGAACCCTCCAAGATACCAAGAAAGGAAAAGGAGAAGACACGGACAGTCACCCAGAGAAATCACTAAAAGGTCAAAAGAAAGAATAGAGAAGAGCTCTTGAGATACCTGAAAAGAGAAAGTACTGTGGAAGAGCTGTCATTGCTTGGGACTGAGCATTGCAACTGTCAGGGGAAAAAACAAATCTCTCAGCTCTTGGAAAAGAAAAAGCTGAGTCATACCCCAGCAATGCTGCAGGAGAAACTGCTGGGCTCACAGAGAGAGGCCCAAAGCTGCAGCATCTGGGCCCAAGCAGACAGACCTCAACAAAGTATCCAAGGGACCTTAATGCTCTCTGGCCTCCCTACAGAAGCCTTTGAAAACACAAATCTCTGCTTTGCCTCACTGAACATCTACCTCTTAAAGATGCAACTGCTAGTGGCACAGCCAGCTAAGCCACATGACAGCAAAATGCAGCCATGCATTCACCTGAATAAACCAGAGACACTCCTTGGTGTGCACCTGGGACACAGCTGATCTTCTGATGCAACCCAATTTTTACATGTTTTTTTTTTTCCCATATGCTTCTGTCAAGACCTGTTAAAGCCAGGAGACAGTGGGTTGTGAACAGAGGAAGAGACCAGAAGGGGGTAACCCATGAGAAGCCTCCCAGATTAAGCCATCAGCACCCTGGAAAGATTTTAGAGAAGAGGAACTACTTTTATCCTCTTTGGGTAAATGTTCCTGGCAAAGCAACCCTGCTCCAGCACAGCAAAACAGCAGCAAAAGAAATGAAACCCCCAAACCCATTAGCCTCCCTGACACGCCAGCTCCATTTCCCCAAAGCCTTTGCAGGCACATGATATCAAGCTCCCCACAAAAAACCACAGGGACTTGCTCAATTTCTGTGGCTGATATAATATTGGTGGAGCTAATTTAGCTTCCTCCCCCTGGTGTGCAGTCAGGGTGCTGCTGGTGCACTGGGGCTCAGCTGCAAGTCAGACAGACACTGGCTGTGGGGAAGGGGTTGTGTCTGCCCAGCCATGGCAGAGGCCAAAAAAGGAAGCCAAGTTGTTGATTATGAACTTCATAGAGGAAACTATCAGAGATGAAAGCCAAATTTGGTTTAGGCTCGGTCCTAAGCTCCCCCCACCCTCCTTTGAGGCTAGGTTGTGTTTGTATTATATTACTTAGCAACAAAGTGAAGTATACAAGCCCAAATAAGACTTGTAAATACATATGCAACTACACTATAGACATACCAAAGTATGTGTGTACGAGACCACCAATTATTTACTTCCTATAGCTATGTGATTACTGTGAAAATTTACTTTGAATTGATTCTTGTCAGTTAACATGTAATATCCTTCCTCCTCCAGCCTCTGCATTTCAAGTGATTCACAGACTAAAAGTAGAATACTTTCCCTAAAAAGACATACAAATGAAAGCCTGCCTGGTCTCCTTGCTACTGGATACTAATTATCTATTCAATTACATGTCTCCATTCTCTGCACTCTTTAATGCACAGAAAAGGTGCTTATCCAGATGAAACAATCCTCAAATATCTCCAAAACCAGGGCTATTTATTACTGTTTCTACAGCTGCAGAATGAAAGGCACAGTAGTCTGAAAGTAAAGTGGTAGAAGTTCTTGCTCTATAAAAAAGGAATTACAGGAGTTTAAACAAGAGCCATATTTTCTTCCTTTAAGGCCTTGTATTTCTCATTTTCTGTAACAAAAATAATCTAAAAAAATCCCTACAGTCCAGATATGTGTATATTTTCCTCCTGTTGATCTAAAGGACAGTTTGCACATTTGTCCAAGGGCTAAAACAGAAGAAATGTTGCTTTCTGTTCTGTAATTTCACCATAGCCATCATCCACAACCAATCTTGCTAGACTGGAAAGATATATCCGGTGTCTGCTATTGTTTTGTCATGATGAATTCCAGGAATAAATTAGGTTGTTGTATGTTTTTAATTATATTAAATCTCTACTGCAAAGATATAGAGATTTTAAATGAGATTAAGTCTGCAAGATCCTGAGTTCCTGTAGATGACTCTACCATGTGTGCATCTCCTGTTTGAAAAGATGTTTGACATACTTACAAATACTGTACTTATATAGGCTGATTCATAAAATTATTTTGTGAGTTCTTCCTGTACGTTTATTAAAAACCTAATTGTTCACATTAGAAAGAATGATGCTATGCTTAAAATTATAAGGCAGGGCTATATCTTGTTCTCTTTTCAGGGCATTAGTTTATCTGTCATAATCCCTGTTTGAATTAGCCACTCTGACAACTATCCCTCTTGAGCAAGTTGCTTAGCATTTGCTCAAACTTAGGAACTGAGAAAGTTTAAATTAGCAGCCATCATTAGTCAAAGGAAAATAATTACAACTAAGTAAGCAGAAGA
>JAWWMU010000121.1:50963964-50975220 GCA_035048155.1 Cinnycerthia olivascens
CATTAAAATGCTTAAACCAAATAATACATTTTTATAATCCTAGCAATTCTCACAAAACTAAGCAGAATAAATACAGAAGCATTAAGAGACCTGCACTGCAAATGAAAGATCCCTCTTAGCCTTTTACTTAATTTAATAACACTGAGTGGCAAATGAATCAAATTACATTGATTAGACAACCCAGTCATTACCAACTAAAGCAAAAATATGCAAATTTGGCTTTAACAAAGTTATTATCTAAAATTTGTTTTGGTTTCTAAGGTTTGTTTTAGCTAAGCATAAATCTTTATTTGAAGTTAGCAATATAGAACATCAGTCATGAGCCAGATCCCACATTCAAAATGAAATCAGTGGGAGCTCTTATCGTTAGCATTATCCATGAGGATAAAAGGATATAAATAGTTTATCTTAAAGGCAATGTAAAAGCACTTAACAAGTTCACTTTACAACATGCTTCTTGAGTCACATCTCTGAGTCACAGGGACTACAAAGCAAAATAGCAAGTCCCCCTTCCACAGCTGCACCATGAGTTAAACCACAGCCAGCGCTTCGGTCTTGCTCGGTACAGCCCTCTGCGAACTCAGGGCAGTCTCAGCTTTGCAGCAGTATCTCTGCTAAGTACATCTACAGCCACCAAAATTGTCCCTTGGCTCCGTTTTGGCCTTTAAGCTGCTCTAGGTGGCCGCTACAGAGAAGCACCAGACAAGAAGTGATTCAGAAAGCAGCTCCGCCCTGGGGCCAGCGCTGCCTGACAGCCTGCGCAGATGATGAGCAGAACAGGTCCATGGGCAGCCCAGCGACCATCAGACACAGGCAGGCTCCAGGTCAACACCACAGCAGCAGGGGACTGGAACAGGCATATTGGCAACACAGCTCCAACACTGACTGATGGCACCAGGCTGGGCTGAAACACACTTCTGGACCCAGAGAAGGCTGAGGCGCCTGAGTGCCTTGGAGCCCTGACATGCAGTCACTAACCAAATGTTCTAACCAGTGGCATGCGCCTTAGCAATGAGCTAGAATCTTTTGGCAAGCTCAGGCTATTCTTCCTAAATGTCAGCTGGCTCAATAATTAACAACTCCTGATGAGTATTTATTAGAATTTGAATTATTGCTCCCAGATTACCACACACTGTCCTGCAAAATCATAAGTTTACAAACAAAGCTGTGTTCTGGCAAAAGTGGAAGAGAATGTCTCCAAGGGAGACAAGTCAGTTATCTTTTCCTGAAGATCTAGAGATGGCAACTGTGGAGCTTTGTGATGCCATAAGCACTTAACGAATTCTTTTATTTAATCTGTACCACACATGTTCTTTAAAGCAACAGCTCAGGGTTTCTTTGGTTTTCAATCCCACACCTCCTTCTCCAGCCAAAGTTATAGTCGGAATATCATCGTGATGATGCAACTACTACAAATCAATGAAACAATCAGGCCCAAATTGCCTGATAACATTCCTGCGTTTTCCAGTAATGCTGCATTATGACTGAATTAGGAACCAGTTTATTTTGTGGTTTCATTCTAAAAAAACAAAAAAAAAGGCTAAACACAATCCTTCTCTCCTTTCCAAATAAAAACAGATCTTCTTTAACACTTGAACATTCCTTACATTTGAGACAAGATATCTAACAAAGCAACCAAACACAGAACTAGGGCCCAACTTTCTAAGATACTAACGAGCTGTTAAGAGTCCTCAAAATACAAATTCAAACTTCTCTAGGGTGTCAAGAAAACAAAATTGTTTCCTCTATGTATATATTCTACATAGAACTAACTTCCGTAACCTCTTCACATCTTTCATCTACATCGAAGCAATAAAAATATACACACAAACAGTAGTTTATTAAATCAAAGCATCCAGAGGTTTAACCTGTGACCTTCTTTTACTGAAAAACTGCTTTTTAATCCTGAAAGACTTCAGTGATTCATGCAATGAATTTGTGACAAAAAAAAGTGACAAAATCTTGACCTTAATCCATTCAATTTGATGTCAAAGCAAACTTCCTTCTATCAATAGTTTATCTGGACATTATCCCCCTAACACATCTATCATGCACTCAAAACCTTAATTCAAGGCTAAAAATATTACATATTAACTACACATTAAATTTTATTTAGCTCTTCTAGAGCTCATGTCTCAGAAGCCTTCCTCAGTCTTGTAAAAAATCAAAATTCAAAATCCCAAACTCAAACCCAACGTAAGAAAAACTAAATGAAGATGAGACTCTGAGCAACATTACATGTGCCTTAGCTAAGCATTTCATTACATCATGTTATAGAAATGAAAATCCTTACTCAAGCCCTATCTGCCCAGTTTTCCAGCTCTAGAGAACACCCTGCAGTTTCTGCAGACCTCCGAAAGTCCTGAGCCACCTCCATCCAGCATGCTTTTCCAGTTGGAGCTTACAAACCCACAAAAAAGCACTTCCTCTGATGCTAACCCAAGGAAGAGGAAATGACCTAGCCACTGCTTAGTAAGCGTTAAAGAGCGTATTTAATTTGCAGATGGAAGAATTACCTAGCCCTGGGTGGGAATTAGCAACTAAAAAATACATTAAATGTGTTTTTCTATACCACAGCGATCCTTTTTTATGCCTTTAAATTTTTGTCATTTTAAGCTTTTTCTGAACCAAATTTACTTAAACACTGCGAGAGAAACAATCTTTTCAAAAATGTTCTGGCAATACAAACAGAAAATCTAGGTTTAGTTTTTGCCCTGATGTCAATAACCTCCTCTTCAAAGACTGTCAAGGTATGCATAATGAAAGAAGTTATAAATATCCTTTAAACTCTGCTAAATGTTTTTAAAATTATTATTTAACACCCATTTCTGAGTAAAACTGAGCTATAAGGTCTTGACCATTTGAAAGAGTAGGATTTTGACCACAACTTTTCAAGAAAAAGAGCAGAAATAAGAAAGCTCTCTAGGTCTATGTCAGAGGCTGATGACACGATGAAACAAATTCACAAAATTAATGAAATTATCAAATTAACAAAACATAATATGGGGAACAACACAAGCATAACAAGGGAACAAACTCCCTTGCTAAAGGCCCTCTCATCCCCAGATCTTTTTTTAAAGTATATTAGCATACCTCCCACTCACCTCTCAGCAAAAATGCATTAAACAGCTTGAAGCTGTCCCAAACCCCTCTGCTAAAATCATGCAATCTAAACCCATTTAAAATATTCCCAAAGTATGACCCATCAAAAATGCTGTTTCTCATTTGAGTTCTACCAGCATTGTACAGACCTATTACCTGTATCACAGGCTTTTGATTATTAAAGCAGATGACAACTACATTTATTAAGTCTTGATAATGCACACAATGTCTACATCAACCATTCACAAAGCCATGTTTAAAGAACACAAAATACTTAGCCATTTATTTCATCCAGACAAAGGCTAAAAAACAAGAAATGGGGTATAAAGATGTTTATTTTGAATGTTATTATCTCTTTTTTTCTTCTGCAAAGCGTATAAACAAAATAATATCCATGAAAGAAAGTTATTTTGAAAGAAAACATGAAAATTTAAGGAAGGTCAAGCAGACCTCTCCAAAAACAAAGAAAAGCAAGAAATCGGTCACTTCACAAAGCACAAGCAAAACAGCCCAAGGAAATCCATATGAAAGATTTGTTTAAAGAATATATAAACTCTGGTCTAAGCTTCACAGATCTCTCCGAAAGTCAAGCTAAGAGACAACATGTCTCTGGAATATAACAAACATTTCTGAAAGTTCCTTCTGTTCTCTCAATCTCTCTGTAAACACTGTATTTTGCTATCATAGTAGGAATTAACATTTTAATTGGCCTTGGCTGGTTGCTGACTACCAGAATAAATATAATGATGAACGTGAAGGTAAGAAGTTAAGGAACAGTCAATGAGGCAGCTAGGTGGAGAACTCTGTGGGAGGCAGGAAAATGCATCATTACTAATCTCCTCATGCCCCATTTCAAGTTTTGGGGGCAACTCCGCTATTTTCAAGCCAAAAATAATTCACAGCTGAGTTCATAGCCTTTTTAACCTTTCAACATAATATAAGGCTAAACATCTAAGGGAGTTTAAAAATTTTCAAGGACCTACTATAAACTGAAATATAACATAATCTTGTCTGCTTAAGTTCATCAGATTGAAGAAGCAATAAATTTGCTAGATTCTCTCTTCACACCCCCACTCCCGTTTTTATTTTGAAGGTTCAGAAAGGCAAATTATTTCCAGGCTACACAGGATCAAGTAACTGAAAATAATCATATACGTGTAAGTTACACATTTTAACAACAGATTCAATTCGACAGCAGCAGAAAATGCAGATTCCTATGAGGAGGTACTATTTTTCTAGACCTATACACACTTCAAAGAGGGCAATCACACAAGGAACAAGTATCAGTAGCTCTTTTTCCATGAGTTTTCTTATCAAGTAGGAAAAAAACATTTCCAAGAACAATAATCCAACAATTAGGTCTCAGTGACCTTCTAATGCACTGATCCATAATAAGAACTCTGTAAAGTTGAAACTCCAAGTTCCAGGGTCCTCAAATAGTAATCCTTTCTCCCCCAAAACTAGCTTTCTGAAGTAGTTGAATGAGCTGTCTTTTTAAGTGATTTTTCCAATGAATGCAAAGGTTTAGAACACAGCATGAGTAGGTTTTCTGACATAATTGCTTTCTTATGGTTTTCCAGCAATTGAACATTGTCTTTAAATCTCTTACAGGCAAAGCTGACTGATTTAAGTAATTGTTTTTGAAAGCTCACAAATGATATGCAGCTACTTCTCAGGATCCTTTACAGCATCAAAAGAGCTCTCAAATAAATGAAAATGTAACATACATGCACAATCTCTCTTCCATATTCATCCACATAATACAGCACAGCTCCATTCAGGTGGTTCCCTAAGGGTTTTGCTCTCTAGAAAAAGTTAAATATCTGAAACAGACCCTTGTCTTGTTCATATATTAGTATTGTTTTCAAAGGGCTGTTCAGAGAATGAACACTGAGAACAATGCAAATTCTCTACTCTATGCTCAACTAACAAAGCATCCAATCAGTTCCCACTGAGTTCCAGTTCATTTCGTGTCCAGATGTAAGTGATTAAGAGTACATTGTTTGAAACTTAATTCCACATCTGTTCTTCTGTGGGACTTGGAAAACAGATGAAGTTTTCTGACAATTGTTTGCAGAGTAGATAATCGCAAGCATGTGTAATAGTATCCCAAAGTGCAAAACACCCTGAGTCTAAAAAGCCTTTTTTTGCTGAATGTTTTTGTTGCTTTTCTAAGTAAGATAAAAAAATAAAATGCTCTTGGATGAAAATGTTTAATACATGCTTAAGAATTCATCCTCAATAACTAAAAAGGCAAAGCAAAATCCAGACTTTCTTCCTAAAGGTCTTCATTTCACATCCCAGTATTTTACTCAAACAGCAAAAATTCATTTTATGACCTATCAGGTAACTTTTAAAAGTTATGCAGAAGTGGCAAATTCAACTTCACACAAAACAAAATACATTGTTTTGTCATGGAGCACTATAGTAGTGACAGAATCTTCCAGGCTGTAACAGTATGACAGTCAGCATCTTTTGAACAGATCAGAGATTTATGTGATACAGGTGTATTTCCTTTTGATCCCTAGCAAATGTGTATAAGCACAGAAAGGAGGACCAGATAGCAACTCTTCACTATATTTACCTAAACAAGTGCAGACGGCATCAAAATACATTGAGAAATGTTAGGCCCAAGAAAGCACTTTTTCAATGCAAGACACAGTTATATGGAAGAAATCTGCCACAGTTTGCTTTGGATGCTTAATTCCATATTTGCTCAAGAAAAGATGGAACAAGTTACAAAAGAAACTATCCACTGATAGTCATTAATGTAACAAGTGCTTCCTTGAGTAAATCCTCAAGATGAAGAGCAGTAGAAACTATAAAAACATCAGTTCAAAATTTCCTCTGTATTTTAGACAACTGGCTATTACCAGATACTTCTAACCACTTTATTTATGGTCTTGTGAGATCACCTTGGACCTTCATCTGACTTCCATGTACAACAAGTGCAAGAGTTAACATTTTCTACGCCAATTGAGAAAAATTCACAAGGAGGGCTCAGGGTAGATGAAGGACACGGTTTTAAAAAAAAATGTTCTAATTAATTCTGGGATTAAAGTAACCTACCAAGACTAGCTTACTTGGTTAGAGCATGGTGTTAACATGAAGGCTGTTCTTTTGACCCCCTGATGGGTCATTCTCTGAAGAGTTGGACTTAATGATCCTTATGGGTCCCCTTACAACTCAGAATATTCTGTGACTCTGTGAACTATTAGTTAGCTATATATAAGAATGCCTCAGAGAAGAGCCAACATTTCAGTTCAGTCACACACAAAGAAACCATTTACTGCTGCCAAGGGCTACCATGGTACTGTGAACTTCCAAATACTTGGTGTTTTCTTAAAAGGGCACATGTCTGAGATACAGAATTACCTCACATTGCAAAAGGTGTTTTCAAATCTTTCCACACAATCATTAAGATTAAAAATATGGGTGAAAATAAAAGATTAAAAAAAAAAACAAACAACCCAAACAACCAAACAAAATCATAACATTTTATTTGTAAAATTATTTTTAGTTCTGTTACACACACATGTATGTGCACACAGGCTCCCCATTACTGGTGAGAGTGGAAACTAGGTTAAACCTGGGTAGTGTGGCCAGTGTGTCACAGCAGATAAAGCAGATGAAGAATGAGAAAAGAGAAACTTTCTAAAATGCAAACACAGAAAAGGTGTAGAAGAAATTGAGTTCAAATAACAGAATTCATGCAATTTACGTCAAAAGAAGCTATTCAGATAAGGAAGAAGAAGGTATGTCTCCTACAGAAAAGGACAGTGATGAGTTCTAAAAGTATTCAGCTCAACACTATTGCTGACTACTTAATTAGGACAGTCATTTAAAACACATACAATAATCAATTCCATAAATTAGAAGGCACAAAGAGGATGCACTGCATATTATAATTATAAATTTTCATTTTCTAACTTAGAAAGTAACAGAAAGACAAGACTGATAATGTAGAGCACGTGATCAGACAGCATTGTGCTTTCAAAGAAATGTTCCTACCAAATCTGAATTAAAGCCACTACAACATTAAAGGGACAAGCAATGTGGCTTAGCTAAAGATTAAAATACAACAAATATCCCTATTTATACAGAAAAAGGCAGGTTATGCAGAGACAAATGCCGTGCCTATCAACAAACTGCAAACAATAATGACTTGGAGTTTTATTCTATGATTTTAAATGTCTGTGTAAAGAATCACTCAAGGCTTTCTGAGGTAAGTGAAGATCAGACAAGTCTTTAAATGTCTGCAGACAGTATCAGGTGAACAAACTAATTTCCCTGCTACACATACAATCCTGCTGACGTCAGCAGGACAGCACCAAAGGTAAGCATCCATGCTGCCAAGTTATGCAGCAGTGCTGAGCAAGTCCACTTATTTCAGCTGTTGGGGAATGTCCCAAGGAAGGGTCTTGACTCTTCCATGTGCTGTGGGCACTGAAAGAGCGGTACTTCTATTTTTTCAGCTTTTACCCTCTGCCAACACCATTTCCTAAAATACTACCACATACATATAACATATACAAGCATATGTTAAAAAATCCCAAAAAACAAAAAGCTTCACAGCCCCATATTTATACACAGAAGGCTACGCTCATATCTACTTTAAAGACTGCTAGAGGACTTCTCTCTGATTGTGACCAAAAAGCTAAATGAAATTCAATACACATACGAGTCCCATGGGTCTCTTCCACTTTGTCCTTCTGTAATTGTACTAAAAGCTTGTCTGGAGTCTCTCCCTCAGGCATCTGGAGTTGACACTTCTCCTATTTATCTAGCTAAAGAAAGGTCCCCTGCTTCTTCCCTGCCAATACCATGAAGAATTTAATGTATCAGCAGGGACTCGAAGCTTGAAACTCGACCCGCTATTTTCATAAAACGATTCACAGACTTGCACTGAGTTTTTTGACTTAAGAGCAAAGGGTTTCCGTGCAGCAATTTGGGGCTAGATTAAACCACTCATGTTTCCATCAGTGGGGGAGGGAGGAAGATCACCCTAACATGCAGTCACCAAATTGATTTTAACATCCTGAGACAGAAAAGAAATTCCTATTAAAGTCCCTTCATACCTTCTTAAAAAAATCACAGAAGCTATTTAATGATTCCTATAAAGTAAGAAGGGATGAACACAAAGCAAGAAAGAGCAAACTGAGGAAATAAAATAAAATAGGAACCAAGACAAAAGAGTTTGTTTTAACTTTAAAGGAGTGAGGACAGCAGTTTGGAACTTAATTTTACTCCATATTAATATCTGGATAACAATAAAGAAAAATCGATGGAGATTTTGTATCAAAGGAGCATTGATGTGCAAAGATAAACCAATTCCCCTTTTCGTATCCACACAAGATGACAGGTACTCAACACAGAAGGACATGCTTTTCTATCACATATTCGAGGAACTTGCAAATGCTCAACACCATCTTCACTTCTGTTATAACAATAAGTAAACTGAGCAACAGCAAGGCTAGTTATTCTAATTTTCTTTTTTTGAGAATGGACTACTTATTTTACTTTAGAAAATTGCTTGTTTGTGCAAAATGGCATCTTCAGTTTCTTTCAAACTCCAAACATCTTCCATTAACACACCCGCCAAACATCCAAGTATGCAAAACATGGAATCTACTTATATTAAAAAGCCTTATCCCAGGCTTTTTGATACAGACCACAAATTTACAGCACATTTTCTTCCAGTTATTTAAAGAAATAGAAAATGATAGCTCTCAAAGATGGGGTTCTTTTTGATCACCAGAAATCAGACAGAACTGCTATTCATATATACAGAGTCTTATTAATATGAAGTCTCAAAGAATATTAAACATCTTTTTAATTGCTAGGGCATCCACCATTAAGATCCTAAAAGCTGTTTTCATCTTTCAAATTAAGAATGAAGGTCAATAATGTATCTCATAGAGTTGGGATTCATAAATTTCTTTTTTTGATTTGTAAGGAAGAAGCAGGTTGTTATAGAGACTAATGCAAAAGCACAGCAGAAATGAAATTCATCACATGAATAAACTCTTTGTTTACATGTAATGATGCATTCACAAAAATCACAGCATCACAAAATATTTAGAGATGGAAGGCACCTCTGGAGATAATCTTGTCCAACCTCCCTGACAAAGTAGGGCCCTACCTAGAGTATATGATGCATGGGTTTTGAAATGTCTCCAGAGAGGGAGTCTCCATGGTCATCCTGAGCAACCTGTTCAGCCCTCAGCCACCCTCAATATAAAGAAGTTCTTCCTCATATTGAAGTGTAACTTCTTGAGTTTATTGTAATTGGTCCTTCTGCAGTATCTGGGCACCACTGAAAAGTCTGGCACCATTCTCCTGGCACCTGCCTTTGAGATATTTATATGCACTGATGAGATCTCCTCCCAGTCTCCTCTTCTCTAGACTAAAAAAGGCCCAGCTCCTTGTAAGCGAAATGTTCCAGGCCCCTCAACATTTTGGGGGTCCCTACTGAAGGATAAGGATTAAGGATGGACATCAGAAACAAGAGCTGCATGTAAGAGGAAGATGGTTTTCACTAACAGGAACAATCTGTGTTTACAAGTCATAGGCAGGATAGTCTACACAAACACTGAACACCCAGAAAGGATACCAATATGCTAGAACATACACTGCCAAGTTTCTGCAACTTTTTCCCATTTTCTGGAAACAAAGTTCACCCAGATAAGGCCACTCAAGCTTCTTCACCACGGTGTAGTGTTCAAACTTCCAAAATCACAAGTCATCTAGAGGAAACAGTACTTAAAAAAACTCAATCATTTAACAGTATCTGTACTTACTTTGACTTCTGAAGACTGTGTATTTGCAGTATTTCAGCACTTATGAGTGGCTTATAAAAAAAGAGGGACAGTGACTTTTCTCACAGGCTCATGACAAGGGGAAGGGTTTTAAACTAAAAGAGCAGTTTAGATTAGATGTTAGAAAGAACTTCTTTCCTGTGAAGGTGGTGAGGCACTGGAACAGGTTGCTCACAGAGGTTGTGAATGTCCCATTCCTGGAAGTATTCAGGGATGGCACTTTCAGCAACCTGGTCTAGTGGAAAGTGTAACTGACCATGGTAAAGAGGTTGGAAACAGATGATTTTTAATGGACCTTTCCAAACCAAACCATTCTATTATATTCCTGTTAAAAATACTTGAGAAGCAAAAAGTGGTTTTAGAGAGAGACGAGTCATAAGCACATTGATGAAAGATTAAATTAAACTCAAAATTCAGCTGAACTTAAAAAGAGCCACAGAAACTAAATACTGTTAATTTCTTGGTGTATATTCCAGGCATTTGTAACATTCCTCTCAGATAGTCATGTGAATTAATATCTCTTACATCAGGTTACATATAGTACATATGAAGTCATCTGCAACTTTTGTTCTTCTAAAAGACTGCATGCCTAAAAAGAGGGTTTAATCTCACTTTTTATTTAACTCTTATAGCCTAAACAGTTTGCTTTTAATGAAAGACAAGTAGTTTTGGATGAGAGGACAGCATACATTGCTAGTAAGCTTGGCTCTCAAATCTTTGTGTCTAATATAATGGCTTCCCACAGACTCAATCAGGAACATCCTGCTCCTGAAACAAGTATTTTTTTAATGACTAGAATCAAAGATTAATTAACTAAATGCTACTTCATTTTCTCTAATCATCAACATTACTGTCTTTCCAATTAACAATCCATGTTTCTGCAATCACATTACAATCAAGCTCCAAAAATATTTCTAAGTGATTTTAAAAGCCTAATCGGGGAAGGTTCTTCCTGACCACATTGGATTCCTCAATCATTCCTTCTCACAACATTAAAGGTCCATTAAAGCAGATCAAAACTAAAGAACCTGAGAGGCCATGGATGTAATTTCACCTATCCTTTAGTCATACCTGGGGGGTTTTCTCATACTTTGAGTAATATAAAGATGCATATCACATTTGTCTTGTTAAAATTTATTGCCTTCAATTATCAGCTAGCAAGAATGAAATTCAGAGGCATCTGCTACTACTGAACAAGGACAATAGAAACCTTCTCTTTCTGCATCTTCAAAATCAGAAGCTCTGTGGAGCTTTTGTAAAATTATATTTATTTAAAATAATAATGTCAAGGCTACAAAAAGCATATATATACCAAAATACAAATATTTATCATTTT
>JAWWMU010000121.1:51049302-51059401 GCA_035048155.1 Cinnycerthia olivascens
CAATAGGAGTAGAAAACAAACAAAAATGTAGAAAGGTCTCATTAGAAGAAGGCAACAAATCACAGCAATTTTTTTGTTCCTGATGAACAAGTTATGCTGTTTAAATGTAGTTAGGATAGCAAACTACAAACGGTCATGGAATAGGAAATAATAATTTTTAGTAATTTTTTCTAAACTGTGGCTTTGAAAATCCAAAACCTGGGAAGAAGAGAAGCAGATACAAGAATGTGCTGGTCAGTTGGCCACAAGTGATGCAGTTTCCAAGAGTCTGTCACTATGAAAGAAAGGAAAGCATCCTGGAGATGTTTGTGAGACATGGGGTTTTGAACAGGGGCAAAAGATCTCTAATTGTGTTAAACTGAGTGGTAAAAGCTCTGTGCACTCAGTCAAAGCATCTTTTCAGCAATTCTCGTGAGCTGAAACTGAAACAGTTACAGGTGCTTAGTTTATATATAGTATTTTTATGCTCAGTTTTTGCTTCCATCAATTTTATTCTTTTTGTGCTTTTTTAAATAAATTGATGCAAAGGAATCTGAAGGCACACAGCAGGTCCATGATCTCTGCATTTTTTTTCTGTGCTCCTGGTCACAGCATCTCCACTGACTTGGCTGATCACTGAAGGACAAGGCTCAGCATCTCGAGTCCTATTCTGGCTGTCCCTCTTGACCAAAATTTGGTCTGGAGCAAGCTGTAATGCCAGCTACCATTTTTGCTCTGTGTTCTCTAGGCTGTCCCAAGGTGGCTTTTTGAGGTAACTTTGAAATACAGATCACTGAGTCCCACTCCCTGCTCCTCAAAGGACTGCTTAAAACTTAACCATATTAACCAGAAGTGTCATACAAATGCTCCATGAGCTCTGACAGGCACAGAGCTGTGACACTCCCTGGGGAGCCTGTTTCAGTGAAGAGCCTTTTCGTAATGCCCAGTTGAACTTGTCCTGATGCAGTTCCATTCCATCTCCTCATGCCCTGCCTGCAGTCACGGAGAGGGGATCAGCAGCAGTCCCCCTGCTTTCCTCCCTGAGGAAATTGTAGGCTGCCCTGAGGTCACTCCTCAGCCTTCTCCAAGCTGAGCAAACCAAGTGACCTCAACCACTCATCCCAAATTCTGCCCTTGAGACCTCACACCACCTTGGTTGCCCTCCTCTCTATGTATATATGATTAACTATGATTTCCATTAACACCATAAGTAATTTTTAGCATATCCTCTAATTTTCTTCAAGTGCTACTCTTTAAAGAAGGGGTAGAACAAAGCAATGGTAACATTAATTCATACTAGCAATGACTTCCAATGCACAGATCAGTGTGTGCAGGAAGGTCAGTTATTTCCTTAGGGCTGTTTCTTCACTTCCACCAGAAGGCAAATCAAGAGGAAAGTAACTGAAATAATGGAATTCACATTGAAATCAGAATCTGATACTTACATTATTTCCTGCTTTAGTCATACAATTTTAAACTTCAGAAAAGCACATACAATTTACAGAAATGTTACAAGATGACAGGTTTTGCCATACTGAAGTGTGTCCCAAGATGCAGTTACTAACAGAAGATTCAACATAGAAAAGATAAACCAAAATTTCTTGCTTTGCCCAGCAATCTGTTCTTTCACTTCACTTTCTAAGCATGGAGAAGATCATAAAGAATGCTGCAATGTGCTTAGCCCTGTACTATTCCTCCTCGCCTTTCGAAAAAAGCACTCTGACCTCATTCAATATCCCATGTGTACTCCTGATTTAAAACATAATTTATGTTAGGAGGGTAGCTCTTCCAGAAAAAAACTGTCTTCCAACATATTTTTGCATACACTTATGGCAGCCTTCTGGTTAGCTCATTAGTTCATCTATCCGACTGGGCAATGATTTCTGGAGGTGGAAAACAGGAAGCAAAATTTTTTCACATTTCTACCCTGCTGATCAACATACACTTGAGAGTCAATCATCTGTTCCTTGACTCATACAATCCTAGTTAACCTACCAGAAATCTATCTAAAATTAAAATTATTAATTTAATCTGACTACCATGAAAGCCACAAAAATGTCCAAAAATCCATTTATTTTCTGTACAACTGTACAAAGCCTTTTAAATTCTTCTACTACTGCTGCAAACCAAAACAACTTCATGATCCTTTGATGCCTGCAATGCTACATGAAGTAGAGAAGTAATAGAAGTAAAGAAGGGTTGATCCAGTTTTACTGCATTTTACAGCTTTGGATGCCTATCAGAAGCTCTCATCTTCCTGTATGGAGACTATAAATCCACTTAGTTTATCTCTCTAAGTCTTATGATGTTTCCAACAGTTACACTGATAATCTCTAAAATATTTAATATTCGATCAAGAGCAAATAATTGGAAAAAAGTTTTTGTAATGCAACCAAAATCAAAAATAGTACAGACAACAGCAAAAAGCCACTTCAACACTTAGTAGAAAGGCTGGAAGATTCAGATTTGTAAGTTTCTTTGCAAACATTTCCTATGATTCACTTCAATCCTTTGCTTTTTACTTTGCAAAGCAAATAGTCCAAGTACCACATAACAGTTATTTGTAAAAATGGTTAAGGACAGACCCCACCCACATTTTGCAAATTTGCAAGTTAAAGAAAATAAAAGGTACAATCTAAACTTGCTTTTTAAAGAAAGGTTAGCTCTTTACATTAATCTAAAAGACAAATTTGTGGAAACATTTTATTGAATATAATTAATTTCATAACTGTATACTCATTTAAACATTGATATCTAATTTTTAACTGTCAGAAGAAAGAAGATAAACTAAATAAAGTGAAAATTTTCAGCTGTGATTTAAAAGAAGGACTACACATATTTTGTATCAATATACATGGTATTTTGCAGATCTAATAAACATATATCTTCTCTTCTTTCATATCTCTTCTCATTCCTCTAGCTTTTTTCATTCACTGAAACCACCTCAAGCAATTGGTAGAAACTTAAAAGTGTGGCAACATAAATAGAAAGTACATCTAAAAATAAAATATTCTGCCTTCAGTGTATGATTAAGATGATGAAAATGACCGTTGTTGAGAACAAGTTTTCTTGGCTGGTAAGAGATCAAAGAGTACACAGTTCTCTCTAACATGCCACTTAGCAAGGTCCTGACCACAAAACTTAGAGTGCCTAAAACGATGTTGCTTGAAGCATGCTGTATTTCTGTGCACTGTGGTCTACAATACAAGCATGTGGGGAGGCAATGCTGGGTACTGAGAAATAATTTTGAAGAAAGACAAAGGAATGTCAATTTATTATTTATCTGGGAGGCAGAGCTTCCACCAAAGAGTAATCTGAACAGCTAAGTGCATATCCAAGTGGCCATGCCTACAGTTTTCCAACATCCTACACAGTAACAAAAACATTCTTTTATAAGCAGCTGCATATAATCAGGGTCCTTTAAGGAAAACAGAAGCAAATGAAGCTTCTACTGTTGTTTCTTCATCTGCAAAACAAGGATGTCAGAAGTTATCTACTTTTTTCAGTATATTTCCCAAAGGAAAAAATGAAAAATACCAGCATTCTTTATACTTAAACTTCTATTTCTGATAATACAATGTAGCAGCCACATGACAAGGAAAATACAATCACAAAAAGCTCCAAGCTTAATTGCAACCTGCTTGACAGAAAAGACTAGAAAGTCTGTATTAAGAAAAGCCAAAAAATCCAGGGAGAATTATGATTTTAGATGGCTTACACTCTTTGCAGTCCAAACAAAAAACACATCTGAACAAATAGCAAACAGGTGCTAGTGCTTTGCAGGTACAAAGCACATTCAAGAGCATTCAGCCCAAGTAGGAATATCACCAGCATTGTGATACAAGTGTGTGGACATATTACACTGGATTTCCCAATGGTTTAAAACCTTGCCATTTGTAGTGTATACTGCACAAAGAGATTCCCTAGATATTTTTTTATCAACTAAAATTTTTCTCTGTAGTTCTCAAGACTTGTATTTCAGTATAAATTTTGTCTGGCTATGCAACACTCCCTATAACTTCTTTCGTTACTCCACTCCAGTATTTAAATAAAAGAGAACAGGATCCACATAGAGCAAAAGTTTACTTCTCATATCACATGGCCATGTAGGTCAAGAAACTAAGCAACAATAGGAAAACAGGGAAAGATCCCCACGTGGATAGAAAAGCATCTAAAAAAGTATGAAACAAAGCCAGATTCGATTTCATACTGGAGGGGCCACCACTAGATTCCTAAAGGAATTTTTGCTGGGACCTATAGGATTGAACATATTGCAAATGACCCAGGAAAGGGAATGAACAGTGAGGTGACAGAGATGAGAATTCCTCCGAAGCTGGCTGCGAATGACAGAAGGCCTGTGTGAGACTGGGTATTAGGCATTAAAATAGTCAATGATATTTAACATAGATGCAGGTGAAGTGATGCATGTGTGAAAAAATAATCTGAAATTCATATAAACATAGAACATTATGTTCTTTGTGACACTCATAGCCAAGAGTGAAACCCAGAATCACAACAGATTGAGCTGACGCTTTTTCAGAATTATGTCAGCATTGTACAAAAAGAGAACTGAGTGAAACAAATCATTAGACAAGGACTTGTTAACAAAGCAAAAAGCCCCATGCAACTGAAAAACGGTAGTTTTGGTCTTCCCATCTCAAAAATAAGAGGAAGTTCAGAAACCAGTTGCAAGGTTAGGTGGTATGCAATACCTTGGGAATAAAACTCTTCTGCTAGATGTACATTCTACTTAATTAAATTTGCATTCCCTATGGAACTCCAGGGAGCAGGTTGTTTTTGCTCCCTCCCATCCTGTGTGACATTGGCCAAATGCAATAATATAATCAAAACTTTATTCTTTTAAATGACAGGGGACATATCATTTAAACACGCAGGCTATATCCAAATAATTTGAGTACTTTGAACTTACTACACACACCTCATGAAGTACCTTGAGTGAAATCCCATGACCTCGGTAGTCTTTAGCATTTTTCAGGGTGACTACAGCCTCTACCTGACCTAACTAGGCATCACCTACAATGCAGAGTGGCATTACTGCACACTATGTATCCACAGTGAGAAAAACTCAAACATGATGAAACACTGAGATATAAATTCTTTACTTAGGAAATAAATTGTCTGCTTTGGCTATGAATGGCCATGTTCCAATGGGACTACACAACATTTTCTGAACAAAATGGAGGGGCGCTTTCTTTTTTGAACCACACCACAGATGTCTCATAGAAAATCTCCATGTTATTCTACCACTTCTTAAAATCTTTTCATCACATCTCAGCTACCAGAACAGCTAGGACAACTCCGAGTTGCCAGTCCCCTGACATCTTTAACCCCAGGTTACAGAGGTGATAAAAGAGATTGCATTTTACCAGTAAGCACAATTGTCACTCAGACAGCAATGCAACAAAGTCCTGCTTGCATTCAGAGACTTTTAAAAGGATCACTGCAAGTGTCCATGTTTTTAGACTCATCTCTGCTAACAGAGGCTGAAGGAACACACACAGAGCTACAGGTGTGACAAGAAGCACCCATCATGGGCTTCTGTCAGACGTGGCCTCAGAGCAAGGAACACAGCCATTACAACGATGTGCCACACAGCAGACAGCAAGAAACTTCTGGACTACTAGTGCTTGCTGGGAATGAAGTGACACTTACACATGCGTTAAAAAAAAAGATATTGTAAATAATTTAAAATAATTCAATCTTGTACATACACTGAAGACTCTCACTCTTAACAGTCAGGCTTTCAAAAGGTAGTGTACCTGCAGTGGTAAGTCTCAATGGAATAAATTAGATGTTCAAATTCTGCTGAAATTATACTCTTAGATATTAAAAATGTTTCCTTATGTTGTAAAACTGTGTTTTATTAGAAAGAAGCTAACAACTCCATTTATGTTGCAGAGTAGAATTCTGCTTAATAGTTGAAGTAAATCATGCACACAGCTTCCACTAGGACTTAAAACCAACAAGCAGAAACTAGTATTATTTTCATAGTAAAGCAATGCATATCCCTCCCTGCCTCTTGTGATCTGATTAGTAGTCTATAAAAACCACAGAGGAGATCCCCAGACAGAAGTCTAGGACTGGCAAACCAAAACCCACTTACACATGAAACCCAAACAGAAAGAGAGTATTTTCTAGTATTTTCATCACCATCTTTAAAATCAACATACTATTTTAATAATCCAGTAAATTCCTATTGTATTCACCATTTTGTATGTATTGCCAAAAAAATGGTACTTGAATCACTCTCCTACTGCTTCCATTAAAATAAAAGCTCCTGTTCTTAGCTAAGTTATTTGATGCTATTATCAAGATTTAAAATTTTTATTTACATGTTGCCCAGTAAAGAGATAAAAGAAAACCCAATCAGTTAAAAAAATCACAAGTGATTACTTTCTTAACAATAGACAATGCAAACTCCTTATAATCATCTTGCTCCATTTTTGTGCCACAATAGCAGAAGTGTAGGTAAAAAAAAATCTAAAACTTTCTTAAATATTATGAAATTCCACATAAAAATTACCCTCATGGCAGCAGTCTTCAGTCTCCTAGAAATCTCACCACATGCACACACTCAAATCCTGAATGATTGGCAAGCTTCCTGTGCCTTACTAATGCTCAGCTGTGGAACAGCAGGAAGTCTGTTAGGGCTTGAAAAAATCTACCCTGAAACAAATGGGAACCTTTCCATTAATTCCAGTGGGCTCTGGTTCAGACTGGTTAAACATCAGCAGTAACAAACAAGGAATTTACACCCTACCAACTCCTCTTAATCAAATAAGTGAAGCTAAATTCCCCTTTATCCATACAGTTCAGTAGACACAATGTGTTTTCACAAAACTGTCATATGAAAGGCTTCCCCATTTGCATTTACAGCAATCACTTCTGGCAACAACACACAAGCTTTAATCAATTCCTCAAATAAACGTGATTCTGAAATCAAAACAAAAGTGCCAATACATGATTTACTAATTTTCAAAAGAAAGAATTTTAGGAAATAAAAACACACGATGCCATGAATTATACCAAAAACTGAGCCTTATGGATAAGCAGATGAAAATTAATTCCAGAGTAATTTTCTTTGCTCCAAACCCATGTCACCATGCTCTGAAGTTCTAGAAAATCAAAAAATTTACTTAAACATATTTCCCTGCAGCACTAAAAGAGCAGAATGAAGGCAGACTTCAGGTAACAAGTAACCAAACACTTGATCCGTTATAGGAGCATGGAGCCACACACAGGGACACAAAGTCAAGAAATGAACCATAACTTCACAACATTAAAACTTAGGAAGCCACCCAGTAACTCTTCTTTGTGGTCATAACTGCTTTCCACAACCACATCTTCTGAACTTTCCGCCAACAGCATTTTTCCAACTGTCCAACAGTTTCCTCCCTGAGGAAATTCTCAGGCCACACCAAAAGCACTAACCAACTGAGTTACTCTGTTTGTTACAAACAGTTTTGAACAGTGACTTCCCATCTTCCAGGAGAGATTTCTCCCCAACTCTGTGGAATTCTTCACATTTCACATAATGTAATACATAGAAATATTTTGAATGACAACACAGAAAGTAAGTGATGGGATATCCAGATGGGTTTGGGTTATTTTGATTTCCACTAATACCAAATTCGTACATAAAACTTTCAATTTATATAAGAAAGTAAGGAAAATTAGTGGGTACACTATTTGTAATGAATTCTTAAAGTTCTACTACCCTGTAAATCTTACTTAAATGATATACATGATCTTCTAGCATTCAAGATGCAAAATATTCTGTAGGCATGGTGTGTTTTTCATTTGCAAGTGATCTGGCCTACAGTTTGGCCTGCAGACAGTCTACAAGTACATTAAACCCCAGGTCTTTACATTGCACCATAAAAACCAGAATGGTACACACACAAAAAAAATCCAGATTTCCTTCGGTATTTCCCAGTTTTCAAGTACCTGGATCTGGGGAAAACAGAAAATGTTGAAGGAAAATTTAATGGGGGAACATAAGAACAGAGAAATAGCTTCGAGAATACACCATTTCTAGTGGAGGCCACTTCAGGAATTAAAAAGTGGTACCATCTACACTGTTCATCTGCACACAGAATAAAAGTAGTATGGATCTACAGACTATCAGAAATGCCAATGGATTTTCATTCTGTTTGAATTTCTTTGCTTTATGTTTTTGATTAAGCACTAACATATTTTATTTGAACATGAGATTTTTTTTTTCTTCTAAGTTTCAGGAAATAATATATTGAACATGATTGAAGTTTTTTATTATATACCCTAGACCACAGTGGTTACAGTATCAAGAGCAGAGCAAGTACAACATTTTTCATTTCCACTAATGAATATTAAATCAAGTCTCTTACATACATTGAAAATCTGGACTGTCTCTAATGTAGTAATATAATTTACTACTAAAATCCCTAAAATCCTAAACCACTCAGATGAATCAACTACTCACCTGCGAGATAAGACTATAGTTTCAGAGAAAATGTTATTGAAAAATAAAAAAGCTAAAGGACAAAGGTTACAGTTAATATTTTTTACAGTTAGAAACTCACTTGGACTTCATATATCTTTTATTTATAAACATAAAATGCCACATTTGTTTGTTAACAGCATGGACACACATGGCTGTTCTCCATAGACTTATAACTCTCCATTTATAACTTTCTCTCCCGTATAGCTAAAGAAGCAGAAAAAGTCTTCAATACAAGTAGAAAATGTTCCTCAAGCAAAATTCTCACTTGACCGTAAACAGAAAACTTTGCACTGTGTTTCACTTGGATGAACTATAAATTTATTGGTGCTATACTCCAAGTTTATTTTTAGCATTTTATACAATGGAAACTTCATGACAAGAATTACCTTTTGGTGGACTTGATTCTGTGGAGCAGCCTGTTGCTTAGTTTTCATCAAGAAATGCGTAAGACAAAGCAAACTCCAGAGGGAGTTTTAAGAATTCCTCCCTATTGCTTTGCCAAAGAGCATACTGTTATCTTGGCACAAATACAATCCATATTCCTCCAGCAACTGATTCAGCTCTTGAATTCAACTCCCCCCAAGCCAACAATTCAGTCAACTGAAGTATAATCAGCTCTGGGTAAAAATGCCAGTCTCACTATGATCTATTTGATACTCTGCAAATAATCCTAAGGTCTTTATTGATAACTGCTGAACTTCAGCAAATCTCAGTCAATGAACTGCAAAAATGAAATAAGAGTAACTTTCACAAAAATGCAGCAATTGTTTTTTATTTCGAGATTATAATGGATAGTGTTATAAATGTATAGCCTGTTCTTTCTTGGGATGTATTCCTTCGTAAGATATTATTCGAACCACCTTCATTCTATTGTCTCTGAATTAACTCTTACTTACACAAGCAAAATCTTGGGAAGAGATGGAGAAGTGGGAAGAGGTGGAGAAACAGATAGGAAAAAATGTTTATGGATATTTTTCTTAACATTCAGTCAACATCATCCACGATAAACTCAAGATTTAGAGCTTACTGAATGTTTCAGAAAATACATATATTTTAGAGTCTTCATAAGCACAGGGGAAAAGTTAAATATCAAAGCCCAAGCAGGTCATTTAGACTGTTTAAAAGAAAGTATATGTAGGAGTATCTTGTTTGAGAATAGGCTGCTTTTGTGTAGACATTGCTTGTTGTACATTAACAAACCTTTAATCATAATATCATTTAGTGCTTCTTAGACTTTTGCCTTCTTATGAAGCACCAAAGACAAAAAAAATCTCATAGAAATCAAAGCTCAAAATTACAAAGTAGCTTTGAATAGCAGTGTTAAATTAAGTAACATTTTCCCTCTCCACAGTAAAAACCAAACACTATCAATGTAAGAGCTGATCAAGTTCTTCTAGGCCTGCCACAGTCAGTGGATTGCTGGTTTAGGTGATTGTCCATCCTACAGCAGACAGACAATTCTCCTTGCACATATTTTGAAAAGGCTTGAAGTCACACAAGGCACCTTCTTCCATCTACACTTTTATGTCTTCACCCAGATTGTGGGAACCAGGGCTTGTCTCTGACTGCCCTGGAGGCTCAGGGACCCTGGCAGGAGTCTCAGAAATCTTGGAACAG
>JAWWMU010000121.1:51215556-51227040 GCA_035048155.1 Cinnycerthia olivascens
CCATCACTACCCATGCTAGTCATTATTATCTAATTTATTTATGACATCCTCCCTCTCTATCTACATTTTGTGTTCTCTTAGATGATTTCTGCCCTAGCAGTGAAATGTACTTTAGATCTGTGTAGGAGAGTCAGGCTTTGGTCTGTTATTGCTACAGTAATGCAACTGATCTTTTTTTACCACAAAGGTAAGGATTATTGATGGCAGTGCAATCATGTGAACAGCTGGATATCCTGGCAAGTCTTAATCTCTTAACTATAATGGGTGACATTTAAGTACAGGACCACATGTTTGTAAGAGTGAGAAAAGCAGTTTGCCTGTAGTGAAGATTTCATGTAATTGAGACTTCTGCTTATTGTCAGGACATGTGGGAGTGGATTTGCTTTTAACAATGATTTCTTTTGTTTGTTTAAAGAGAAGCAGTTCTAAGCATGTTCTGATGCAAAAAAAAAAGTTGCCTTCGAAGTTCAGTTGCTAAAATTTTGCATATAGATTTTATGTACTCTCTAACTTCTTTATAACTCATTGTCTGAAACTCGTGGAATATTGCCAGTGCATCATTAGGAGGGTCAAATATTTTACTCTTAGGATTTCTGTTCTAAGCACAAAGGATGGAGTATCTAAAACTACTCTGTCTGCGGTACTGTATTTCTCTCTGAAAGCAGCTATCTGTAGTTTTACCTGTGAAACTGAATATACTTCAATTTGAATCTTTGGAAATGGCAGGTAATACTGTAGGCTTCCGACAATCTAAATTCATAGGAAAATAGGGTATTCTATAGTCATTTCAGAAGAATGAAGAAGCTTACAAAGATACTGAAAAAATGTCTTTATGGCTGATTTTATCTAAAAATGGTCATGTGTCATATCACAACGTTTTTATAAAATACATTAAAAAATACGAGTAACAGGGAAAGTTTTGGAAGTATTAGCAAAGGAAGTGTAAGACTTGATCTTCTGTGATTAAATCAAGCTTTGGATTATGCGCCCAGATGAGGTCAACTTGCACATAAGTACACTGTCTGTTTTTAGAGCTTTTGAACAAAATAAAAAAATTATAGAAGACAGAAATAATCTTTCTTATATAGTTGAAATATATGTGCTGTTAAATTTTTTTTAAAAAATGTTTCCTTCTGGTTAGAGTGTATCTGCATAATAGTTTCCTAAAATATATGTATTCATTTAGTTGTGAACAATGTAACATCTGTGAAACATGATTCTTAAAATAAACGCAGCATTCAATGGGTATACAGCTAGTCAGGCCTGTACAGGATGTTACTCGACTTTCCTCCACCCACTTCTTTAAATAACGTAATTAAAAAGTTGTGAAAGTTCAAAATTCATACTGACTGTGCTGAGAACTGGTCTTCACTGGGACATAAAACATGCCAAAAAATTGTTCATATATTTTATGCCAACACCTTGAAGACTGCCTGGCTTTAATGTTCTGGATTGGTCTAGACACTTGGCTAGGTACTCATTTAGGTACTGCCTGTCTGAAAATGGGAGCATACAGAGTCAAACTACCTGTGAGTCTATGGAGGGCATGGTTTCCATTATGACATTAATTCTGTGCTGGTCCCAGCATCCCAGGTATCTAGTAGTCTGAATACTATTTGGATGGCAGCCAGCTAAAAAAAATGCTTCAGCTAGCTTTGATCTGGAACAGGAAAGCTCCATCAGACTGCTTTATAATTTGGAGGTGCTATTTTATGGCCACTTTTGCACCATCTGTTTCCCATGTCAGTGCCTTTTCCAGGCTGGTGGCAATAAAGCACCTGGACTCTTCATCAGGCTCGAAAGCATCCATCTAGAAGTAAAATCAATGCTTTTGGTCTTCTGCTTATGCCACGCTGGATTGTTGAAGCCTTGGTGATTGGTACGCACTCCAGTTCCAAATTGTGATAAAGGACAGTTCTGTATTACTTTAAAACATTTATATGGAATCATTTAGGTCAGAGAAGACCTTTAACATCACCAGGTCCAACCATTAATGTAACACTGCCAAGCCCACCACTAAGCCATGCCCCTAAGTGCTACATCTGCACATCTTTTAAATACCCCCCAGGGCTGAGGCACTTACACTGCGCAGCCTGTTTCAGTGCTTGACAATTCTTCCTGTGAAGAAATTCTTCTACTGTCCAATCTAAACCTGGCACAATTTGAAGTTATTTCCTCTTGTCCTATCACTTGTTGTTTGGGAGAAAAGACCAATCCTCACATGGCTACAAGCTTCAGTTAAAAAAAAGTCGCCAATAAGACAAACTGGACATTTAAGTGAAGGAGTAACACTCCATTAGGATTAATCACAGCAACCTCCAGCCTGCATTAGGCAAGATTAGGGAAGAGGGCTGGCAGTGGGATTTCCAAATGCTGTAGTAACTATACTGTCTTACTTCTCTTTGTTTAATAAACTTAAGAGCTGATTTTTACAGTTCATATAGTTTAGGTGGCCTTTCCTAGAAGCTGATCTACTCCTCTTGAGAAGATTGGATATTTGCTTAAATATACCTTTTCAAATGGGTTTTAAGTAAGTTATTGTACTATTTTGAGAAGTGCTGTATCTAGGAATCCCATTTAGTTCTTTATAGATCTTTCCCTCAATCTCTCACATTGCAATGGGACACTATAGTTTTTCTGCTTCCTGCTTCCCTGGTAGCTGGTAGGGTGAGCAGCAATTTTTAACCAGAAGGCTTCAGATATTTTGATTTATTTAGGCTAATCTTACAAAGGTCATTCTCTAGACAATTCACCAGTTCTGTGAAAGGCACCTTTCTTGTAATGAGAGTCACAAAGCTGAACACAGTATTCAAGCTTTATGTCCAAGGTTAGTATTTTTCATGAAAATGGTGTCTGAATAGATGGATGGGTGTAAGGAGAATGTATGTAGGAAGTACTCTCAGACTGGTTACTTTCCTATGTATACCTCTATGGAATAGCTCACTGATTTTTTCATTAAACCAAATAAGATGATACTCTTTGGTTTCCAAGTAATTTTTCATGTTTTATCTTTTTTTGGAACTGCAGAATAAATAAAGTTTTGTCACTGTTTTCTTTCAAAAAGCCCTCATTAGTAACAGAAAATGGATTCTGCATGCATCATTGCCTTAGGGATGAAGAATGGAAGCTTACCTTGTCTTAATAGTTAAAGAATAAATATATATATAATTCTATATTAATTGGTTATTAATAACCTGCCCTCTATTCTGTGTGTGTTTTTTTTATTGAAGGTTTGGTATTTTTGAAGGAGTTGAGAATTAGGATTTGATTTAGGTTTTGGGTAGCCTCAGCAGCAGACTAACACAGACAAGACACAGACAAGACACAGACAAGGCCACGAAGACCAATACCTTTTGTATGCACAGGAATGTATTGATAATTATTTTATCCCTACTATTTTCAGTGATGGACATGATTTTTTCTGAACAGCCAACTAGTTATAAGTAGCTACTAGATTTTAGTGTCCTTAAGATGTCTTTGTACTATGCTAATAGTCATAAAATTGAATCGATCCTTCATTTCTTGCCACTTTCACTCCAACTTGTGCAAAGTTGTGCCCATCTACCAAAATATCAGAACTACTAAATAGACCTTAAGAATGCCTAAGAAAGTCTGTGAATAAAAAGAAAAAAAGCCCCTCCATTGAATTCTTCTGTCCCTTGAATAAATGTATCTAAGATTTCCCTTTAAATGATGTGTAAATTATTACATTTTCTCAAGTTGTCATTTTTTGTGCCCTGTAGAATTTGTATCCTAGTAGAGTAGTAGTGTTTCACAATGAAACGGAGGTGTAAGTTTATTTAATAGTAATAGCCTAAGTAACTAAAAGGAAATTTGCTGGTAGAGTTGCTCCTTCTTGAAATGGGTGACTTGAGAAGAAAGATTTAGTAGCTTGATGGAAGGATAATTGCAGCTTTGGGACTGCAGAGAGATTCCTGATTGTGCCCAGGGAAAGCAGGAGAAAACTGGTATATGGCTCTGCTTTTAGGCCCTAGTCACATGGAAGTGGAGCTGAGGAAGATAGTATAGTGCATTCTTAGACTAGTTAAAACAAACAGTGAGTTGGAATAGGGACTTAAGGCATGAATCCAAGAGTACTTGGGTCTCTATAGTTTCAGGTTATGTTATGCGTGTGTAAGACTGAAAGTTGTTAAAATGCTAGTCTTACATACTGCAAGCCTAATGGTTGCATTCTTAGTGAGAACGCAAATGCTACAAAATACTGTGCTACTGGAAGAGTAGAAAAGCTTAGACAATGACTTTGTTACAGAAATTAGAAGAAATTCTCTGTGTGAAATTGTTTAGATAAAACAGTTTGCTTTGTGCTGGACTTTGCTCCTTGTGAGGAGTTTGACATGTGTTTTACATACTCTCTTCCAGACCTTTGTTCTCTGCTAAACCATAATAAGGGAAAGCTCTGACTGTCTTTTCATGGAATCTATTATTTTAATACTGAATGTATAAATAAAGCCACTACAAGCATCTCTGCGTTCTGCTCTGCATCCTCTCTCTAAGCCTTAGTGTTTCAAAGGTGGAGTTACAGAGATATTCTAGAACAAGCTTTCCATTACGAAGAAGGACATTTTTCATGCCCATTCTGGTAACTGAAATACAGTTCACTATACAGAGAGTATTTCACGGATGGCTTAGCATCCAACTTGAATGAACAGATAGAAAATAAGAGGTATTTATTCCACAGTGTTCCTAATATTTGTTAAGTTTAAGTTAACTTGGACTGTGAATATATGCTTTTGAGATGATAATACAAAGGACAAGAGACTTTGATTTGGAAAATTATGTAAGAGGGAAATTAATTTCAGATAGTATTGTCTTTGTAAATACATTAAGTATTCCACGTGTCTGTATGAGATTAGTTTTTGTTAAACAACTAATTATTTTTTATTAGAAATGGTGGAAAATTTCCAACACCATGTGAAGTTTGCTCAGACAAAAGCCCAAAATAGATGCAAAATGAGCATATACAATTTAAAAAAATCATACATTGTACCTAGTTTGTACAAACAAGTGAATTTATTGCTTCATAAGAACTGAAAGACAGAACAGACAGACTTTGATGCTGTATTTTCTTACATATATTGAAGCAATTTCATACTAACATCTAAGTTGGTTTTTTTATATAAAAATTCTTGGGTAGTTCCTACTGTAAAAATAAAATTAATTAAAAGTTTATACATTTGAAGTTTTGTTTCATATAAGTTATTCTCTGACTGAGGCCACATTGCTGTAGTCGGGGCTGTGTGGATCTAAAGAAGAGACTGACAAAAAACTGCAGAACCCAAAAACCAAGAATTTTAAAAAATGTCTTTTTGTCTCCTTATCTAGCACTCCTTTTCCCCCTGCTCTGATACCCAAAAGTGGGAAGTGTCTGAAGTAGCATAACTGATCACTATATTATAAATTGTTGTGCTAAGTTGCTTTTTCTACTGTCTCTGTGCTCATAATTCATTACCTTCCAGAAATTTTTGGAAACTAAAAAATCAATCTGAGTGCTGCTCCGTTACAGTTATCAGAGATGTGGTCATACCTAACTGGCTGAATTGAAGATGTGTTTTGGGGACTAAGATTGTTTTATTTATTTGTCTGGTGATTTTGTGGGAAGGAAAAGATGATACAAGAGGATAGGCTAAAAAGTGTTTTTTAGGTTACTTTCACTTGTAGCAAGAACGTTCCAATATTTTCATTAAAATGCGTGCTTTTTCTGCAGCTTCTGGAAAAACATAAGAACACAGAAAGTATGGTAGAGCTCCTTGAACTGTACCAAATGGAAGATGAAGCCTACAGTAACCTTGCAGAAGCGACCACAGAGCTCTACCAGTACTTACTGCAGCCATTCCGAGATATGAGGGAACTTGCGATGCTTAGAAGACAGCAGATAAAGGTAGGGTAAAGGCAACTGAGATTCTTGTTAATTGGGAAGCTCTGCTTTTTAGTTCCTGTTTACTGGTTCTGTTATGCAGTATATGAAGTGATATTTTTCCACTAGGTGCTGACCCTATTTTTCTGGGCTCTTCAATCAGATGAGTACTTTTGAAGAGTGAGAACGTCTGACATATGTAGCTAAATACCACCTGTTTATCTGATTGTCTTACCCTTCAAATGTATGGCTTAATTGAATAGGTCATACTTAAATTTTGTGATTACTGGGAATATTGAATAATATATAAAATATGAAGAGGTGTGCAGTATTTATACTGTCATTAATTCTAGAAGATTACATAGAAAGTTAATTTTCATTTTAGTTTCCTAAGATAATCTCGTGAGCTGTGGAAAGTCAGTAGCTTTTTGTCTGATGTTGCAAAACACTTAAACACATGGAACCACAATAAAATATATAATCTGTTGTAACACTTGGACGGTATATTTTCCTAAGAGCTAAAAAAGCCTCTGAAGAGTACCACATTTTGGTAAAATTGTTCCAGAATGAGTATGCTTGTTATATTTAAAGTAGTTCTGATCTTGAATGCTTAGCCAGAACTAACAAATTTTATCTTTATTACATCTTAGAACTACTTTTGATAAAATTATTAGTTCATGTGCAGATTATTAAAACTGCAGCCTTCTGATTCTAAGCTAAAATTTTGTTTCATTTAATCTGTCTTGTAAATGTCTTTTTATCTCAGCTTGACACCTCATTCAAATAGCCAACAATTTTTTTTACCGTTTTCAACTTAAAAATAGTGTTCTTCTCCGATTTTGAGAAAGAATGAGGGAGAGAGACAAAGGATTTATGATGTACTAGTTTTATTTTGACATATTGCAGTGTGCCTAAAGTAATTTTTCAGAAAAATCAGCAATCTTAAATGAACTCTATTTTATAATGTGATGATGTTTTAACTAAAAGTGTGTTTTCTTCTCTTGAATGATAAATGTTGCTGCACAGAGAATTGGCATGAATATTTTTTTCTGATGTATTACACAGTTGAAGCCTATAAACACTTCCTTTATTTAAAAGCTTTCTTCAAAGCATGGTGAAATAATCCCCATTTTATTTGAATTTTTGAATTTGTAGTGGAGAAAAAGATTATTTGTTCTTTTGTCAAATAAGAGAAGTAAATATTATGAGTAGAAATATGTATTAAGAGTTGTGTTTTGCTGTTTTGATTTTTTTTAAACCTCAATAATCTCTTGAATTCTGGTTTTAAAATGCATCATGTCATATTTTTCCTGAAAAAGTAACATTGATGAACTTCAGAGGTGTGTTCTGTGATTGGTTATTTTAGTTGTACATAATTTCTTCTGGTGTGCATTGTGTTCTTTTCCTAACTTGGCGATTTTTGAGTTAAAAAATTTGGTCATCTGTATAATGCAGTAGAGAAAGATGCCATCCCTTTTTTTTCCTTTAATCATTTGAGAGAAAGCAGTACTTGTATCTATGATGACAAAACATATATTATACTGGGTAGCTAGGGTTGAAGAAATGTTTTATAAATAGAACTTGTGCATGAAATGGTTTGTATTAACTTGCTGCATATGTTTTTCTGGCAAGCTTTAATGTTTTAGGCCTTTTCTATACTGGGTATCTGTTTCTGATTTGTGGGGAAGTTGTTTTCATTTGGTTTGGGTTTTGGGGGGTTTTTAAGAATTTGGGAGGTTTTAAGTATTTTAATCACCTAAATTTTGTCAGTTTTCACAGTGAGTTTAGAAGGAAGTTAATTACATCACCTGTAATCCTTGGGAAGAATATTGTCTGCTTTTGAAGTAGGGCATAAAAATTGGAATATATGTCATCTAGTGTTAAATTTCTGCTGTTTCTGTGAAATTTTAAGGAAGAAACAAGCCTATAGGAAGCAAGGGAAGAACAAAACCAAGTTCTGTCTGATCAGTGGAAACTTATTAGGGAGGGACATCTGTATTGTATCCAGATTCCTTCTTTGGAAAAAAAAGAAACCAACAAACAAGAAACCACAAACCAAACAATCCAGAATGAAAAGTTCATAACGAAGTTTAAAACTATGTGGAGGCTTGGAAATGTAGATTATTGTTGCCTGTTATAGACATGATAGAATCTTGTTTCATTTTATGTTTTGATTGTATGCTAATTTTCCAGGTTTGTTCATTTAGTGTAGAGAATGGAACATTTAGGTGTATGAGGAGTCAAAGCTGTTTGTGAAGTACTTAAAAATTTCTGAATTTGAAAAACACAATGAAAAAGATACAAGATCGTGAAAGGAAAAAAGGATGGGTTATTATGAAATGAAAAGTCACTGTAGAAAAAAACTTCTAATGGCATTTCTGCCTAATTATGGGCTAGTCATCTGACCCTAGAACAATGTGTTCAGTAAGTGATATGTTTCTCTTTTTTTGGGCTTCCAGCATCAGAAACCTGATTTTGTTTGTATAAATGGTCTTTATATGTAAGTGCTGCTCAAATCCATGGCGACTTCCCTCCAAGCATGTCAAGATGCTTACCAGATACCATGCATTCTTGACAGAGCTGAGCACTGCAAGCACAGCTGTGTTTTGGACTTAAATCTTTACGAGTATGATACAGGAACAACCCTGCTCACCCCAAGGCCTTTATGAGGGACACAGAAATAAAAGATAATTTGTAATGAATGGTATTATCAAATAAGCAAGCCTGTACTCATTTTAAGATTAAAATATAAGATATACTGAAGGGACATAATCTGAGTGTGTTTAGTATGACTGTATTTTGTAAGGTAAATGTGAAAAGTTGTATTGATAAGCCAGCCAAACAGTCCATATGTTCACTGAATGCTGGAGAAGGCATAATAAAGGAATTGAAGACAGTATTATATTTTATATATACATAAAAGCTAGGCTGAATTTGTATAGGCACTTTCTGATTTAATTGTGGACTGTTGCTGGTTTAGTTGTAATAATATGTAAAGACATTCAAGAAGTGAGTTTTACCATGTTAATTTCACTATATGGGTTACTGGACCTTTTTCTTCTGATTTCGGACTCTAATGTATTATATAGGCACCAGGCAAGTGAAGCTTGATATTCGAGTGCTGTGTTGCATGTTTTGGGCTGTCTGTATATTCTTTCGAGGACTGGAAGACAACTGTGAAAATAGAACCACAGGACAAACAATTCTCATAGATTATTTTATGTAGCATTAATGTTGAATTTTAAATGGAATTTAAGATACTCTTTTTACTAATAATCAAACTCCTTGGGAACTAAGAAAAGGTGTTTTGATTCTAAAAATGTTTCCCATTTATGCCCACAAATTTTTCCTTAATCAAAATAAATAATTTCCCTGTGAAAATTTTGCTTATTTTTTGTGTATGCAGAACACACACTGCCATAGCAGAAAAGTGGCGGGTAGTAGGCATCAATAGCTGGAAATAAAAAGCCTGAGTGTTTCTGAGATTTGGAAAAGTCAGGGTAGATACCTCTGTTCTGGTGCCTTTGATTTCAGAAAGTTAGATCTAAACTTTGTGAGATCCTCCATGTATAGTGCTGTATTCTTCAGAAAGTGTGTAAGGGAGCAACCAGTTAATAGTTGATACTTGGCTGTAGAACTGCTGGCCAGGCTACTGTGATCAAGCTTTAAGTCCTTAAGGACTAGGACATGGAGGTGTCTTTGATACAGTATACCAAATCTGGTTACTTACAAAAGGAAAAGAAAAAAAAAAAATAAATAAGTATTTCAGAAAATGACTTCACAAGCAAAGCCCCAAAGCCTTTTTTTTTTCTGTACTTCTGTGTTCACCAGTCTTTATACAGACAAAGAAACTACCTTGCTACTTAGAATTTTTATGGCCTTGTAGTTGTGGACAGTACTTCATAGTCATGATGAATAGGCACCAGGTTTGATCAAATGCCAAGTGAAATCAGTGGGAGGCCTTCTCTTTTCATGCTTGAGGGTTTTTTGGATGTCCTTGATATCGGGCTAAAGATAAAATGTAACAAATTGCTTCACAACCTACATGTAGATGCCAGCAAAACTTCCAAACATGCATTCTTATGGAGGTCTGAGCTGAACTGGTTTTACTTAACTGGAAACTGATAATATCTCATTAGGGTTGAAAGCCTAGAGCCACCATTGCATCTCAGCTCATCTCCAGGAAATGAGAACACTGAAAACTTATTGTTTCTTAAATATATTAAACACACTCATAGCTTCATTATTTGTGTGTTAATTATTTTTGCTTACATGTTAGTTCACATGAATGTGAGGAAATTTCAAGGAGTTCAAATACATTAGTATTGAGGTCTAGCACTGGGAGCTAGAGATTAGAAGAAGAGAAGCATATATCCTGATAATTCATAGCATCCTGCTTTTAAAAATTTTGGAATCTTTTGTTAGTCTGTCTGAAAGTTTGCTTCCCTCTCAAGCTTGCTTATGCAGATTCTGGTATATTAAAAATACAATTCTGGCTCAACTGTATGTGGATTTGTTTGTTTAATGTATGGTGGTGATTTGCAGTAGTGAACTTTATAACTAATTTAACTTTGTTTTATGCAAAATTACATACTTAGAAATAAATTACATTGTATTAAGCATGTAAAATTTTGGTTAAAAAATGGTTTCATGAAGTACAAAACAAGTTCAAGGGAAAAGAAATTCAGCTATGAGAACAGCTAGAAGAAATGAGAGAATTACTTTAAAAAGAACTTACAGAATATCTTTTTAAAAAAGTTTCCAATCAAATAAAGATGTTTTGGAGAAACTGTAAAACTTCAAACGATTTTTAGCTTTTTTTTTTTTTAATCTATTTGTAGCTGAAGACGTGTCCTCACATCATCATGAGTAATACTTAAATGTAGACTCCTGTAGACAGGAGAAGAAATCTGAGTTTATGCAAAATGGTCAGAAACTTTGTGAAAAATATTGCTTGCTTGTTTGAGAATATGGTGAATTATGCTGATTTTCTTTATAGTTTGTTTCAAAAAGGCTATATGTCAGTCTCTGTTTACAATCTGAACTATAAATCCTTTAAACTATTATATGAACTCAGAACAGAACATTTTGCTGACTTAAAGTCAGGACTTTATGGCCTTCCTCAAAAAAAAAAAAAAATTTCCAAAGAGGCAATCTGATAGAAAGCAGGCTAGTACCCTAAATAGTTTAATGAAACTTAGTTAAGAGGTAACTGACTTCAGAACTTTGGTGGATATCTGATTGCTTAAATCTACTTGTCTGCAAAATAGGTAGAGTACAACACTGTTCTAGATGTTCAAGCCATAAAAGTGATTAATAAGGTTTGTAGAATAATTTGATTATGTTTGAATGCTGAAGGGTTTATCGTTTAGTTTTTTTAAAAGTTGCCGCACAAAAAGCTGGGCTGGGTAATAAAATGGTAGGCAAAATTTCGATAAATAAAAATTAATGCATGTGCAGAAGGTTGATGATAACCTCCAAAAGCATATATAAATATTTATATGCACCTAATTAACTAACTACTGCTCTTGAGGAAAAAAGTATTAAAATTATCTTGAGTTTGCTGAAAATAGCTTGCTATTCAGCATTTTGAAATAACAAAGAAACAG
>JAWWMU010000121.1:51270264-51282084 GCA_035048155.1 Cinnycerthia olivascens
TTCACCACAGTTATGCTCCCTGTCCGCATTTTCAGGAGCTCAAAGACAGCACATCTCCCTTGAACTGTTGCCTCTGCAGGAAGGGCTGGTGGATAAAAACAGGCACAGATTACTCTGTGCTGTTAAGGCTGCTTCCTATGTTGTTGCTGGAGTTCACTCATCATTCATCAACCAAAACTCTGAGAAAAAAGAACCTAAACCAAAACAGAAGTTACATTCACACTGTATCTGCTGTCTTACCCCTTTATTCCTACTGTAGTTCTGTGCTGTCTGTGGGATGTTTGTTGGAGACACTGGTGCCACAGGCAAATAATCTGTATTGCTTTCCTGGTCACTCCTCACATGGAATGCAGCTGACTTCTTGCCTTTCCTGAGACATCTCACTACACCCCACATTGCTTACATAAGACTAAGCACATTCACAGTCTTTCAAACAAAAGTCACTGTTTACTTAATTCTTTCATCTTAAACAATTTTTCTTATTAGCATTACTTATCTGTACATTACTGTTTAAAAGTCACAGCAATAAGGAAGATTAAAGAGTCATGCAATTTATACAAAGCACTTATATTAACTATACTTTTTCTTCCTCAGTACTTTATTTTAATCCCATTCAATTTCAGTAAGAGTGTAAATGAGATCTTCACATACAAAATCATCAGTGCATGCTCAAACTGCCATGCATGTTAAAACCACAATTTCAACACCATAACAGACATTTATGAATCAATTTCTTTTGAAGCACCATAAAAGGATGGCCATTTTCCCCCCACATGCATTTCCTGTGAGTAAAATGACTGTTGGAGTGGATAAAGTCCTGTGAAAACAATTTGACAGAGAAAACACTGCACACTGCTCTTGGTTTCTAATGACATGTTAAAAAAAAAAAGTCTTGAATTGGCATTCTAAAATAATATTTATAGTATTAAAAAAGATAAAAATCACACATCATATACTTCTATTGGTGGCATACATATATTTTTATCATTTCTGTAATGATTTTCCTAAAGATTTCTGCTGCTGAGAAGGCTTCTCTTAATAGCAAAGTTGAAACATAAGGTTCTTCTCCTCCTGCCCAGCGCCACTGTAGGAACAAAATTTATTTCCCCCACTTTGCAACAGTGTTTTATGTGTGCCCTGACACACCCACACCTTGCTCTGTCACTCAGCTCTAAGTCAAACTGTGTTCAGTGAGTCAGGCTGTTGGCTTCTGCAAGGTCTGGCCGTTCATGGGCCATTCCATCAGTGCTTGTGGCCAGCAGACAGGATAAAAAAACCTGGGTGATACTTGGAGGGTGCCTACTCTCATTGAGCCGTTCTGGGAAAAGATCAGAGGAGCGCAGAAATTGTCCTCAGTAAAAGGTTGCATTAGTTAAAGTAAATCTCTGTTTAGATCGAGTTTGTCACTCTTAAAAAAAAACCACCAACAACAACACACACAAAAAAAAAAGTGTCTACTTGGGCTATGTATTCAGGAAAAACATGAGCCACACATTGCCTATCAGGGCATGCCTTGCTTAATTTGTGTACAAAATAACATATTTAAATACTCTAAAGCAGTTACATTTCCAAGTTAGTGCTATGTCCCATTTTGCAGAAAATCCCAACCTTCAAGTATTCAGCTTTTAATCTCTAATTGCAATAAGAAAGTTTGAACAGAAACTTTGTGTCCCAGGCAGCATTTGTTGAGACTGCACTGTCAACCATCTGGGATAAACCTGGGTTCTGCTCCCAGCCATTAGCTGCCTGAGATAACTACAGAATCCCTGCCTTTTGAGGCCCAGGTGAATGAATTTGCTGCAGCCTTTGGTGGATGCTCAAGGTTGCAGGGATGCTTCTGAATAAGCACTTGGTACTGTCAGTAGTACCAGCTTGGCAGAGTGATTGAATGCAAACTTTAGCTTCTGCTCCCTTCCCAGTGGAAGGAGCTTAACTGTTCCCCAAGAGGATGCTACAATATCTTCTTTTAATCCATCAATGTGTCATTGCAATAGCAAGCTGTGAAATTTCAGTAAAAAAACCTTACCCTGAAATACTGTAAATTAGAATTTCTTAAATCTATCAAGGCCTTCCAGCTGATGAAGGCCTGATCCCTTGGCACACCACTGTCACCACCTAACTATTTTCCAAGTAGCTGCATGCCAGCATTTTTGCCGTATGTGACCCAGCATTGTGCTTGTGGGGGCTGTGGAGGTCAGCTTACAATTGCCTCTAGTAGTGGCCCCCTCTTCTGGTGCAGCCCCTCAAAAGAGAGACTTGAAATGTCTCAAATTGCACAGCCACCTAGCAGCTATAGCTGAGCTGTAAAACCATCCTCAAAGGCTGGTGAATCTGTTCTTAGCCCATGAGTGAACCATCCTCATCGCCAGGTTTAGAGAGGCGATTCCCTGTTTGGACCCAGCAGCAGTTCCTGTGCAGTTGCTTGCTCAGTCACAGAGCTGACCAATGCTATGCTCTGTGAGGCCTTATTCCCTTCTGGATTTTAGATACCTATGTCCTTGTCACAGCTTCAACACTGCAATTTGGCCTAAGTGTTAAAATTCCTTTAAATCCCTCTGAAACAACAGGCGTTTGCCACCTGCCCAACCTGCTGGTCCAGACCAAGTCCCATAGCTGCATTTCCCAGCCTGACTCAGGTACACAGAACTGCTCTCATCTTTGTACTTGTTCTCTCATGGAGATTTCCAATGTAGCTACAATTCATTCACAAAAGACCTGTCACATATCCTAGCTGATGATAGAAATCCTCTAGCTTGATGGGAACTTTTGCTGCCAATCCTAACACATTTTTGCATTTTGACTGGAGGAGTTACATGTGCCTTATAAGTATTTTCTATTTGTGCAATATAGTCATGATCATTGGAGAAGACCATGAAAACTCATGTCTTCTGAAAATAACTGCATTGCTTTTGTAACAGATTCTTTTAGACAGCTCTGATTCAAGGTACTTCCTAGTAGCATGCCTCACTAATTCTTGTTTAGAAGATCCCCAATGCTTCCTCACTGAGGCTGAGATGTTCATGCACAACAGTCAGCACCTCATACCCACAGTATTTTTTGTGGGGGTGGGTTTTGGGGTTTTTTGAATTATTGATGTCCCTGACAGGTGAGCTTGATACTGAATATTTATGTTTCTCATTCCATAAGCAGCTCAGGACTCATATTGACTGTAAACATGTTTGGTTGATCCGTGTTATGCAAGAGAAAAGAATACAAACAGAACAAAAGGAAAAATGGAAGAAATAGAGGATAAAGAAAGTTTTGACTAGTAGTTTCAAATGGTGACAATAACCACCTCAAATAAAGCTTTCATAATTTCTTTCCAAAGAGGTGGGGAAAAGCAGCTTACATCAAATCAACACATTACTCTGCTTCTTTAAGGTATACAGTATGAAATTTCCCCTTTTCTCTCCCTGCAAGCAAAACTTTGAATGTGCAAAATGCTCTGGAGCAAAAGGGCTCCAGACTGGTAATGACAGAGCTACAGTTTTGAAGCAGAAGCTTCTGTACAAAGGACAGCAAGCCGTCCTGTGCTGCTTGTGGGACAGACAGCAAGTGCAGCTGGCAGAGTGTAGCAGTGAGGCTGTGCAGCAGGGACTAGATGTAGGATGTTCACATGAAATACTGAGGCACTCAGCTACATACTTCTGCCCTGGTTCCTCTCACTAAGTGAAAGTCGAAGAGGGCTGTACCTTACACTGATAGATTTCCATTGCTGTGGATTCCTGAGAAACAAAACTTCAGAATTATAAAAATAATCATATATTCAGATGTGAAGAAAGTAGATTTTATGTTTAAATTTCTATCCACAGGTTAGGGCCTTCTTTCTCTTGCAGGCAAGTACAGGGTCATTTTGCTTCACATTTTCTTTGTTTTGTTTAAAGACAATTCCACTGATCGTTTAATGAAATATAAGCCAGACTCAGAGAATTTCAAATGTCTTGTTCCCTCTCTGCAAGTATTTGCATGACCATATTTAATTCAACAGGAGGAAATCCATACACACAGATTATATTTAGACATACCTTGTCAGTGTAGCTCTTCCTCTCCCCTTAGCACCTGGATGCATGGTATTGTTTGTGAAGGTCCTTAGTTCTGCCCTCCTTCTTGATCTACTGGGAAAAAAATCCTTCTTCTTCAAGAATTACCACAGTCACAGAAATGCAAGTTCTCTTCCAAGAAAATGTCTATGTTGCTATTCTCAATCTAATGGAAGCAAAAGCAGCTGACACACTGCTGGATCCATGCAGTGAGATGAGGCTTGGATGAGAGCAGATGAGAATCCCCAAAGCAGGGAACAAGGTTGGAAACTACTTCCAAGTTAAAAAAAAGAAAAATCCCCAAACCCAGCTCAGAATTCCATTACACAAACATCACAGGGGATAGGAACTGCTGGCAGGCAGCAGAAAACAGGGAGCACCGATGGCTAATACTGATATCAAACCTCTAGAGTCGTGAAGGTAAAAGACTGAAAAGACATGGGGTTTGCAGAGTGTCTGGACTTCAGCTGTGTTCATGAAACAGACCCCCAGTGCTGACCTTGGGAAGCCTCTAGCAATCAAGAGTGGAGTTTTGGGGTAAGCCAGGTATGCTTAACGTCAGCACAATGTGACCACCTAAGGAAAGTGAGATCCTTTCAGTTGGTTTGTCATTTCCTATGCAAATCATTCTTGCGTATTTTACAGCTACACAAGGGTTCCACACTAGGGAATCTTTTTGAGATCTGTTTTTACCCCACCCACCCCAAATTTAAAACACCTTTTACTTTCCTTTCAATGCTCTTATCTGAAAATACTAAGGATTGCCAGATGTATTGTAGCATCTGAGCTCTGCTTATGCAAGACCCAGCAATGAAGGGGAAAGTCGGTATGTTGTGTTTCTTTGGTCCTATGGTGAGCTGCCAGCAGTGCAGAAGCAGAACTGGCCACTACAGGTCCCTGAGAGGTTGTGGTGGGCAAGCTATGAGACCCCTTGTGGTGTGAAAACCCTCTTTTGTCTATAGTATCTGGAAGTATTGTGACATTTAGACTCACAGCTGCTTTCTGGCTAGGTACAGCCAGAAGAGTGGACACGAGCTGAACTGACTCTGGGATCTAACACAAAACTCTGCTCATCGTTCCAAAACATTTCACAAAACTGGGAAAATTCATCCATTCTTTTCTGAAGTATGTGGAGTAAAATGAGAAACTAAGGCTGCTAAGCCAAACCAGATTCCAAATTATGTGTTATTCTGTGATATGATCTCTGCTTAGCACTGTTCAGAGGTAGTGCACAAATGCAGCATTACTAAGAAAATGTAAACAAGACAATTTGAACATTGCTTAGCAGAGTCAGGTCAATTTTCTGAAGAAGAAACCCCGATGGATAGGTCTGCACTTAACTAGTGTGTTCAGTTACTGAGACTGAACTATGCACATTGGGATGGAGTTTCTTGAAGGTATTTTTTAATTGTCTTCTGACATCCAGATCTAATCTCTAATTAGATCTATCTTTGGCCTTGTGATTTTTGCAATTAACCAAGTTAAGTGCTTTTACTGATATCTGCAACTCTGCAGAGAATTAAGGTCTGCAATAGTTCTCCATTCCTGTCTCCATGCAGTATTTCTGGAAAATGGCTTTGATTTTGACTTTTTAATGCAGTGTTCAGAGTGCTGTTCAGCAGCCACTTCAGTACAGAATATATAAGATGATAGAATGAAATGAGGTTAGCCTCTTATTGAAGGCAAACCTGAAGTTAATCCCCAACTGGTAGAAAAGTGAGCAGAAATCAGAAAGCTTTTGCAACTGACAACTGAAAAGACATATCCCAAAATATTAATCTTTAATTGATGCATTGTTAATTCTAGGGTTTTATTTAAAGGAATTATCCTGGGAATGCCACCGATAGCGTTAAATGATACTTATTTGTGTAACAACTGGTTTAGCCCTTTATTTATTTATTTATTTATTTATCTTTTACCTGAAAAATGTATTTTCTTTTCTTATAACCACATTTCTGCATTATCAGTCCATTTTGTTCTCCTCTTTCCTGGATATATTGGCCAGGAAAAAGAACTTCCAGTCTATAATGGACAGTTTAATTCACACATTTTACTTTGTCCACATAGAAAAATGCAGTTTCTGGATCATTGAGGCATATGGATTATGAACAATACACTCCAAGAACTAGCTATCCAGACGGGGATATACTTACAAAAATCTTTTATGTCAGGATTTCACAACATAACACACTAATGCAAAATTCAGTAGCACCTGAAAGATTAAGGTAGCTGCTGCTATCACTTGCACATACTTGAAAAAGATTTAAGGGAAAAAAAAAAGAGTAATACATTCTCCAGAGAACAGCAAGTGTATTTCAAAATAAAAAACTGTGGGTTTGATTTCTTTTTTTAACTTTTTTTCAGTTTCTGTATTTCTGTGAGGTTTATGGTAATTCTTTTGTTGATTTTTTTTTTTTTTTCCAAAACTGTAGTTGCCATGTAACAAATTATACACAAAGTGACTGCTCTCCCCTCCAGTGCAAGTTCAAGGTCATGTTTTCAGGCTATAGTACTGAACACTGTTTTCTTGTATACATATTCCCATAGTTTCATTAAAGATTGATACAATGTACAGTACTTGTCTCTGGGACAGTTATGGTTCAAATGGGAAAAACCTTAAGTTAAAACAGAAGTGAAGAGGCTACAGTAGGTATAGCCACCTAACTATGAACTTCAGATCACAATTTCTAAACACTTGCCTACTGTACATAAGCATTAAAAATAGTCTTAAACATAGGATTTTATTTATATGTGCACGTATGTCCACCTCATCCCATATTTATGTTTGGCAACTATTTGGGAATTCAAAGGTGCAGCCCTCAGTAATTGTATTATTTAAAAAAAAGAAATGAAGCTTATCTATTCTATGAGAAAAAGAAATTCTCAAATATCAATTTCCAATTTTAAATTTAATTTCAATAGGAAAATATTAAAAATGTGCACATCTAAATTTTTCCATGTTCTGTATATACATATGTGTGTGTACTTATACATAGAAATGCTCATGTACCACACATATTCACAAAATTTAAGTGGAAATATTTCTGTCCACTATTTTCCCCACACATATGACATCATATCTTTAAAAATGTCAATAATAATATCATTAAAAATAATATTACATTTATTCCATCATTATGTTTTTTTATTCTTTCTTCATCCTTATTATGTCCACTGAGCATTAACAGGCCAAATTCTCCTTGCACTTCCACGGATGTTATGCCAACGGAATGTTGCTGACATCACATCAAGGACACATCTGGTTTACAGCAGCACAAAGTGACAGGAGAATCAGGCCCAAATATCCCCAGGAAAATTAAAAACTGGCTGTATCTGCTCATATGGACCTGATGAAGATATACACATCACTGTCTAAAATCCCCTGAATGATTAACATGTAGCTCACCACAAAGTTTTCAACCAATAGCACAATGAAACAAGCTCCCCCCACCCCTTTAATAAATGTGAGAAAATACCCTAAAAAATATGGAGAAAGCGTAAACATTGTGTATATTACATACCATATAATACATGACAGTTTTAGCATTTAACATAAGCCACTTCCCTGACTAGTCAGGGGAGACCTGATAAATCACCAGTTAAGGGAAAAGAAAAAGGTATTTTAGAAATAAAGCATGTCTTACCAATATAAATGACAACCTGTGTGTATTATATGGTATATACACACAGTTCATACATGAAAACAAACTTATCTTTTCTAGTTTCGCACATCAGTCTAAGTGAAGAAAACTGTGTTCTACAAATTCAATAAGCAGCTAGATTTCATGTTTAACATTCAAATTAATTTGGGGAGCAAACAAAGGTTCGTGCATCTTTCAGCTCTGAGGTCTGACACTCATTCATACATTTTTAAAAAGCCCTCTTCAGCATTACAAGCAATTTATGGCAAGAATGCACTGTGATGCAAGACACATGACAATTGGCTTACCTTTCAAAGAGTTGGATTTTTTTAAATAAATCTATTCTATAAAGAAATGTGTGTTTGCCAAAAGTCTGTTAAAATTACATCAAAACAACTTTAAAACCTGCTCACTGAGGATAATTCAATTCAATGTCCTGTTTTTAAACACTTAGTTAACAGTTCAGAATATTGCCTGGTGTAGTTTTGATAAAGATGTGATATGAAGACCCATAAAAGAGTAAACATGTCTTCAGTTCAATTTGCTATGACAACAAAACTTCAAGAAACAGCCTTTTTGGCTAGACACATTCAGTGTAAGAACAATCCCTTGCGGTACCTCTGTGCCCTTAATGAATCTGTAACAGAACCGTGCTCCCCATAAGCCATTATTCTATTTCAAGTCACATTCTGAAAAAGTCTCCTGCAGAACAGGTTAACAGCAAATTGAACATTCAATATAAGTCTCAAGACCAGAAAACAAACAACTGGCCATTCCTAATTATCCATGCAGGTCAAATTTAAAATTTTAAGCTTACATTTAAAATTCTCAGGGAGGGTTTGGCTTTTTTTTTTTTCCTCCTGTGGGACTCACCTTCCACCACTGGTTGGCTTCAAAATTTACTGAAGTGGAAGATACTGTCTCACTGTAATTGCATGGAATTCATATGGAAAACTAAACCTTACATTGGACAATATTGTAGAACACCAAAGTAAGCTCCATAAAGAAATACAGTATCTTCCAGTATATACGTATAGCTATAAAAAAAAAATCAGAAAAACAACCAGCCAACTAACTCAAAAAAAAAAAAAACCAGAAAGGAAGAAGTTTTATACAAGCAGTTATAGTAAATTTGTTTCAATTAAAGATGCAACTCTCTCTCATTCCTGGCAAGAATAAATTTGTTCCAGCACTGCTTCTCTGCAGTGCAGCATATCCTGAGATATTATTAAGAACAACAAAATACAGGGCTGTCATCACTACGTTCTTGCACAAAACACAGTTTTTAAATATCTTAAATAAAACCACCAATAACCTATATTGTATCTGTCACAAAATGGGATGTGTCCTGGGACACTGCTAATTCTTCCATCACTGTTAATTAGAAAAGGATTGCATTCAATTGTTACTATCTTTCAAGTTATCTGTGGCCAATAAAGTAAAAGGAGGTAATTTGTAATTCAAGTTGGGTTTTTTTTGTTTTTTTTTTTTCTTCAACTGGCTACAAGTTGAGTTCTAAATTTTACAGTGAATTACAAGTCAAATTTAAAACAATCCCTCTCAGAGGAGCATTTTCTAATTTTGTGCAACTTTGATGCAGAGCCCAACACAGTCCTATGAAGAGAGACAATGCTGCATCTTTAAGCTGATTGGCACTGAAATCCCATTTCTTTAACTGCACTCTATAAGCTTGGCCAAGTTATCTCGTAATTCTGTTAGTTCAAATATTTTTCCATCAAGAATTTCTAAAAGTGTCTTCAAGTTATTGCGAAAAGCTTCTTGCTCATTCTGACTTTTCTCCAGACGTTGCTCTAGATCAGACAGCTGTCCTTCCAGGTCTTTGTTTCGAATTTCTACTTCCTTCAGAGAAAATACACAACATGTTAATGTGTTGTCTGCAAACAGAAAGCAGTCTAATGTCCTGTTGGTACTCATGTGCTATTTTTGTCAACTGCTTTTTAAAATAATTTGTAACCCTTTACAGTTTTCACTAATTCAAAACCAGAACTGAATTGTTACTATAATTGCATATGTACTGCAACTTCCTCCATTTTTCCATAGTTATCTGAAGGACAGAAACTTTTGGAGAGGGAAAAACTTTGGTCCGTGAACAAATTATACACTTACTGAGGTATGTTATCACTTCTATCATTCAGAAATCTACTGCCTAATGAAATCACCTTCTCAGAGTTTACTTATGTTCAAGTATGCCCTGATTTAGGCTACATGAATTACTCGAGGACACGGTTCTCCATGGAAAGTTGTCATGCAAAAACCCATCCAGAGCACTGCTTTAGAGGCAGGGGGGCACTGCCTTATTCCCATCGCACATTACGGGCTTTGCACTCTGACAATTAAGACAAGAACACAAGCGCCCAAGCGGATGCTGAGGTGACTGTAACAAATGTAAGGCAGGAGGCGCAAGCTGCACGCCGTGCCTCGCTGCACCGCTCCCGCCTGTGGAATGGGACAATGGGAGAGCCACCGCTGCTCCCACGCACTGGGCGTGTTGGACACAGCCCAGGGGGCTGACCCTGAGCAAGCTCAGTTCTCACTCACGAGGAGAAGCCCTTGGCATCAGCCCCGGGGACTCCTCGCAGCTCCAGCTTGCACCTGATGGGGAACAGTGCCAACTGCTCTGCCCCGTGCAAGCCAGGTGCCCTCTCTTCAATCAAGTCACAAATGAAACAGTCACCTGGAATAGCATATTGTTCTTTGCTCCATTCATCGCACACCTCATAAATTCAGGCTAAGTTTTGTAATTTCATTTTAAGTTTTGTAAAATCATTTTCAAAGGCAGCCCAGAGACAGACTCTACACCCTGTACAGCCATCTCTAGAGAAGTGCATAGTGAATTCATATTTATGTATGGTAAAAGGTTCTTCAACACCTCTTCCCTTTAGAGTGGCTTTGTATCACAAAGCTTTAACAGGCCTGCTCTGAGGTTTTACTACAACTATTTTAACAAATAGGAAGGGAAATCTGGCAGCACCCAATGATCACATCATGATCTTTCAGGACCTTTTTCAGCCCTCCAACTCTCAATGGTTTTGGTGTGATTCTTCTGTCTCCCTCAAGGCTAAGAAATATATTCATGTTTACATTGGAGAGATCTCAGCTAACCATAGAAAACAACCTGACCTATGCAGAAAACATACTGGGTCATTCAAGAGTTACAGGTATGTGACTACAGCCCTATGTCAAAGTCCATGGCCTGAGAACGGTATCCACTTGTGAGGGGTCTGATGGCAACATCGATTGGGCACTGCATCCCTGGCCAGAGGGATGGGTGACATGGCCAGTGCTCAGTTTCAGCTCCCAGCCTCTGCAGCAGGGGAGAGTTCAGGGCCCCCCAGCAGTGGTGCAGGTGGAGAAGACAGAGCATCAGGACATTCACTGCCTCACAGCTGTGGCTGCTTGTGGAGCCAAGGGCTACTGCCCAGCCAAACTAAATATCTCCCTTACTTGTTTGCAAATGGACAAAAAACTATGGAGTTTTGGGCACCAATCTTGAACAGCCAGCACAGCTGAGAGCAGGAATTACCCCTTATTGCAGGAGCAAGAGAAGAATTAATTTGTTTAGCACTGAATAGTTTAGTTGACAAGGCACTAAAAGGAGCTAACTGGATCAAGCACTTGTAGAAATTACATAAATAAAATGCATATATGCTTATGTAGTGAATAGCTACCCCACTGCTGCTACAAATGAAGACAACTGGTTATAACCCAGTCATACAATGCAAAGGCTCTACTTCAATTGGTCTACTCCTCCCTTACAAGCCAAATACTTACAAGTACTACCTGATGTAGTGATTGCACAGGTTCAAGACCCTCTGAGAGCCAAGTGATTACAATACAGGACATAAAAGTGAAATCCAAGGTCCTCTCAGCCATGCCACAGTGACACAGTCCTTTCTTTAGCTCACAGAAAACTGATTGCTGTTTCCCAATATTTTCCCATCCTGTCGTTGCTTCCCTTCTAGCACACAAATTTGTGTGCTCTAGGAAGTCTCCTTGCCACTGTTCTTACCTCAGAGATAATTAATTCCTGTAAGCAGATAAGCCAGTGATGAAACACACCACTTTGGGACAAATCTATAGATAATTAAATGGCTTTACATTGTGATATCTGGGCCTGA
>JAWWMU010000121.1:51301761-51317710 GCA_035048155.1 Cinnycerthia olivascens
AATTCACCTGAACATTTGCCCTGTAGTACAATACACTCTGTATTAGAGTACACCCTGTACTCTAATACAAGGCTATAATTTAAATAATTTTATCAACGGTGGCTGTTATCTGTTCACAAACCTGGAGCACAGGCTACAACTCCCACTTTTCCAAATGAGAAGCTTAAGTAAGATGACAGATGAAATGGCAGTCTCCCGCTGTGCAAACACACGTGACAAGTTTTGCTTGACTGAAACATTTCTGAAGCAAAGTTTTGTCAGCAACTGCCAATTTCTTGAACTGAAAGCACTTTGCAAAAACCACCTGTCTTAATTACATTTCATGTGCTTTGTCCAGTCAGCTATGACACACACAGTTACAGTCTGTTGGAAGTTGTTGTTTTTTCCTATTAAATCTTTTGTCTGAAACTTCAGGAATATTGTCTGCAAGTCAGTCTGGGTACAGGACAGCCCCCAACAACTTGCCATTTCCCTAGGTTTCTGAAACTGCAGAGTATTCTTGTTTCTCTTCCACGCAGATTAGGCATAGTCCACTGGATTTCTCACACCTCAGATGAATACAGGATTATTCTTGGGACTACCAAACAGCCTCCAGTTAGACAAGTCCAGCACAGGTCTGAAAGATGAATTTTGCAGGATTTGGCTAGCTGTAATTGCCTTATCTTATTTTTCTATAGGTGAGTACAGCATATAAAACCAAATTGAGAGGTCTACAATATTCATCCTTCTTTTTCAACATATTCGTGAAACCTGTTTTCATGCATAAAATTGCAATGGTTTAGTTTGGGTTTTTTGCATGTTTTTCTTAAATAAGTATCACAGAATCATAGTGTGGACTGGGTTGGAATGGACCTTAAAGATTATCTTGTTCCAAACTCCCCTGCCATATGCAGGGACACCTTCCACTAGACCAGGATGGGGCTTTTGTTCAAAGCCCCATCCAACCTGGCCTTGAACACTACTGGGGATGGGGCATCCACAACTTCTCAGGGCAATCTGCTCCTGTGCCTCACCACCCTCACTCTAGAGAATTTCTTCCTAATGTCTAATCTGAATTTACCACCTTTCAGGTTGAAGCCATTCCCCCTTGTCCTGTTGCTGCATGCCCTTGTAAACAGCACCACCCCAGTGTCAAGTACACCTCCATTACATTTCCTAAGCTAACCTTTATTAACAAAAGTGATAAAGCTTCATCAAAGACATCTTTCCTTCACACATGTTACTTGTGCCTTCACTTTGCAGAGAAATGTGCCCTTAGCTCTGACAAATCCAGATGGATAAAAGTTGATAGACTATACAATCTAGAGAGTTACGTGTGAAAAGAGAAGTGAAATTAGATGTTGAATACTTGTTTTCATAATTTAGACTTCAACCTTGCATGTTATGTTTCTTTCTCAAACATTGGTTTCCTTACCCCAATGTGAACTAACTTCTGGTTTGCCAGATGACCTCTTCAAGATTTGCCATGAAGGCAACAGTACCCAGTCCCTTCTGTATGAAAATAGGTGCAGATCTCTACTTGCATATAGTGACCTTGGTTTACAGCTGTGTTGGTGTTGTTCAGTCCTCCATGCGCAAGGAGGAGAGCAAGCTGTCCATCTTTGTCACATGAGGGCATTACAATAAGGTTTCTTGAACTTACAGATTTGACGTCAAGGTTCTGAGGATTTAAATGCAGAAGGGACTGGACTTCAGTGCTATGGAGAATGTAATGAAACAGATCTGATGGCATCAAATAAAGAGCTAAAGCTGCTAAACATGTTGTAAGATTTGATAACTTCTTGCAGCAATAATCTTTGCAGAAAAAGTAGTCCTACCAAGCAAATAATTTCCAGCTGAAGGAAATGCTTTTAAGGAAATAATCAATTTCTGTCTCAAAGATTAACTTGAAGCTGCAACAGTAAACTTGTTTTACTTGGAAATGAGTGAATACAGTCACTAGTACTTCCACCTCAAGACCCCTGGCCATTTGTCTTGACTTACCCTCTTATGAAGACGTTCTGCTTCCTCCTGATATGCAGCAAGTTGCTGTTTCCATTGTTTCACATTGGCAGTAGACTCCAGCAGGGCTGCTGTGAGCTTAGCATTATTACCCTTGAGCGTGGCCAGCTCTGCCTCCCAGTGCTTGCTGATTGTCGAACTGCACAGACAGGAAGAGAATGGTCAGAACTCCCAAATCTCTTCCTTTATGCTTTTTAAATGTCTTATAATTTTTTTTATCAAGCAAAAAGAGAATTACACAAAAAACTATATAACTAATAATAACAAAATATAGTATCTATTTGGTATGTAACTAATATACAAAATAGAATAACCAAATCAGAATTCAAATGCTCAAATCTTCAAAACTATAAATTAAGAAAATATAGGTAATACCATTATTGGAAAACAACATCTACTTTCTCAGTTCAACAGGGTATATTTATAAATAAAATGTTAGAGATAATGAAATCCACATCAGCTTTCCAAAAGCAAGAGCATGCACCTCAAGAATATGTATATGATTAGTCATTTTTAATATATGCACATTGAATGGAAGTGCTTATTTAATCCACTACTTTATTAAATGTGTTGTAGGAAAATATTTGTCATTGACTTGATTAAAGAGAGCTAATTGAGTGCTTTGGAAGTGCAGCTTTGTTGTCTTAATGTAAGCCTTCCATCCCTGAAATATACTTCCTTTATTAAATACCATCTTTAATTTGTTCTTGCAAATTCAAAGATCTTGAATTTCATAATACTATTAATACATTTTTCCTCACTAATATCAGCAAAGAGAGTAGAGATCAAGTAGGGTGGATATACTACTGCTTTACTTCAAAGTGGAAGCTGATGTTGAGTTTAGTGAAGTAGCCTATAGAGGAAAATTCCTTCTTACAATTTAGTTGTACTCTTAGCAAACACAAGGCTTTAATTTTCACAGGTAATTAATTTGCCATCATCTACAGACCATATCTTTACACTCAGTATGCCAGGGAAAAGTATCTCAGACACAACAGGTGAATGCATTATATGCACTATACGCAAATATAGCTCATTGATGTGCACTTGTGTAATGCTCTCAACATGTGAGGTGCACACCTACATGGATAGTACATTCAGAAAATAATTAATTTTGTTTAATTAGCTCACTATTAGAGGCACCAATGAAAACAAAAAAAAAATCTGTAACTCTGACCAAAATGATATTGTATGAAGAATTATTATATTTTAAATATATATGTTAATATTATTAAATAAATTATAATTGATTACTGTTTTTAATGTAAGTTAATAGATTTATTTGAACGTTGTACACATGTATAATGAAATATTCTGCCATCATTTTGTCCACTTAGTTTTTTCCACTTCCTGCATACACTAAGTCCATCCCATCAAATTATAGTTCAGAAACATTGTGACGCCTCTAAATGTTCCTTAGGTGTTCAAAATTAACCAGACACAGGGGAACATTCATTACCTATTCAGACCATGTGTTTCACTAAAATATTATATGATTCTTCCATTGTCCAGCATTTTCTTCCAAATGGTACTTTGTCCCCTTGAACAGGAAAGCAGCTTCCCCCAGAAAAGGCATATGCTCTAGCATTTAAAGATACAACTAATTACAAGTTCACCACTGGAAATTATAGATCTTAAAGGACTAAACTAAAATAGTGATGATCCTACTTCTTCAGGGGACACCGACTTACATATTCAAGAAGATAAGCATGAATTTCTGTAACCATGTCCACTCTTCTGTTCCTCTAATCAGATTTAAGTCTCACTTACAGCAGCTCACAAGATCAACAAATTGTATTAGAAGAATACTCAAAATATCTAGTTCATTAGTATGTTCATGCTTTCTTCCTGATGTTTTGATCTGACAAATATCCAATCCACTATTTTCATGCAACTGAGTTCCATTTAGCAGTCCTGCAGGACTACTGGCAACCACTAGCTTCTAGCAAATTGTTTACATGTAACACCGATACTCTCTTAGAAAATGTGTATTACTACTCATCTTTGCCCTCAAAAGATTTGTGCACACAGACTGATGTAACTCAGCTGTATCTGAGGTAGTCAAAGGCTGAGAAATGTTTGATCACTCATTATCCTAAAGAAGTGAAAGGATTTTTTTTTTTTAATCTAATAACTCATATATCTACAATGATACCCTTCTAATCAATAAAGAACCCAGAAGTCAGACTCTCAGGTAGTGATGAGCAATAATGTGAGAGTGATTTATGGTGTGTATCACTTTCACCTTTGCCTGGTGTCCCTACTACAGTGCCTCCCAAGAAAATAGGCAGGAGTTTTTAAGTTATTCCTTGTATAATGGAATGTCAGTATGAAATATGAAGCATGAATTTTCTATTACTGCTATGGTTACCCTAGTTCAAAAGCTGGATCTGGTTATTTTCAACTGGCTATTCTCAATAGGAATGTATCAGTATTATTTCTCAACTGTATTGTTTTCCCCTAAGAGATCTGGATAGTCGGCAGGAATCTTCCTGCTGTAATACAGGTGTGATTTGTTTGTAGCATATTCTGGGGGTTTTTTCTACAAATAATTGTTACTGTATCATCCACAGATTCTACTACCGCACCATAAAATAGAAACATATTACTTAAAGTAGTCAAGTTTTGTATTTGGTAATATACAAAGACTTCCTAAGTCTTTAGACTTACCCTGTTTCTTCTTAATGGCTATCACACTGGGAAACATAGTCTCTCAAAGGCATTGACTTTTTGTTTTGTAAAATCATAATTTGATTAAAATAGCCCATAATCAGCCCTGGCTGTTTTGACTTTATTTTCTCAAATACTTTCTTGAGATTTAGAAAGAAAAAAGAAAAAAACAACAAAGAAGATAATGAATTTCTGTTCTGTGGATTCATTTGGTTAAAACTGGATTTAGGTTAATTACTTTAGAACCAGATAAAAGCACTCTTAACAGCAAGCTGTTCTTGGGTCAGACTCAGAGTATCTGCATTGAATCCTATATATGTAGAGCTACACTGGTTCAAATTTACCAGCCCTTCCTGAGTAGACACTGGGAAATATGATTCAGACACAATGAAATTGTCCCTTGGAGGAGGAGATGCTGAGGCTAGGCCCTGTGAAAGGGAACACACAGATCAAGAAGATGATGGACACTTGGAAAGTCCAAAGGGGTCCCAGAAACTTCTTAAGCACATAGTCAGAACTTTGATGGTGGAACACGTGCTCTACAATCCCTTGAGATAGGTACAGGAGAGCTGCATATATTCATTCTCTCTAAAATCTTTTCGTTAATTCCTGTCTGAAAGGCTTGCTGCTAAAAGGAATTGATTTTCTCCTCACTGCATTAGATTCCGTCATAGAAAATACATACACTACCCTGACAGGTTGTCTTAACAGTTGTAAATATCTAAACCTAATCTGAATCATCCCTCATGTGTTCTGAGACTATGTACTCTACAAAGCACTTAAAATATGTGCACTTACTCAGTGATCACACTGATCCAAACAGTAATTTCTATCAGAGCACTTTCCAGCTCTGCACTGTGGTGGAAAGCTGTATATAGACACTGTGGGACACACAGTCATACACACTGGCAGTCCTGTGGTGGAAGAATTCAACTTGCATACATGTTTTGTTTTCTTTTAAGAGCCATCCATCCCTTTGCTGGCAGTGTCACAATTTTAACAGTTATTTCTTGAAACCTGTCAGAATTGACATCACTGACAAGCCCAAAGTTTCAAGAGAGTCCTTCAAAAAAAGAAACATTCTTAACACTATAGCTTGTTGCCTGTTTTTCAGCATGAAAAGCTACATGAAAGTTTTTTAAATACCCTAATAGAGAATATAGCCTGATAATTTCTCTTGTGAAATTTCAGAACATCTGAAAACATAAGGACAAGGTGTTTTGCATACATCCCATTACTGTCAAATGCAAGAGAGAGGAAGGGATCCTTTAAAGAATAATAGCAACTTATGAGTTTTATTTGCTCAACGACCATGTTAATACAACAAACAAACAAACAAATACCACAAACACCACAAAACCGAAACCAACCAACCAACCAATCAAAAAACTTCAAACCCCAAAACATTTTCATAGCAGAGGTTTAGGTTGACATGGGATTTCAAGTGCCCTTTATTAATCAAAAGGTCAAAACTCTCCTGAAGCTCCTGTCCTTGGTTTTGGCCAAGAATCTGGTATATGTGCAACATCAGATGTGTCCTCAGTCAGAACAGAACATGGTGATCCATTGTCAAGGCAAAGGATTCAAAATCAGATATTTAACATCTGTGACATCCAGTAAAAACACTTCTAGAAAAACTGCTGGCTGGTACCATTTAGCCTAACTGTGATACCCTCTGAAAATTGAAGCAAGAGTCAAAGATCTTCCTTCCATACATTTAGATTCTGGCCAATTAACATCAGGCCAATCTCCTTTCTCACTGGGGATTAGTTGCAAGCCCAGTAAGTCACTGAGGAATAGCTTTGGTGTCTGTCCATCTGTGACCTGAATAGTGTGCCAGAGGCTATAAATGCATGATTATCTTTCTCTGCAAAGTAGGTCACTTAAGGAAAATTAATCCGAAAAGCTCCAGTCACCACATTTAGCCAGTTGGAGAAGGCTTGCAAAGGGAAAGGGGGAAAAGCACATATTGATGAGCTCCATTCAGAGTGAAGTTATTTTGAGAAATGCTTTCATGAAACAGAAACAAAAGCACTTCAAATTATGTTTCTGCTTTTTGAATCATTATTGCTTATTCACTGTTTGCTTAATTGAATGCAGTGGCAACACTGTGAAACATAGTTTAAGGTTTATTTCAGATTTATAGCAATAATATGTGCAAAGAATTCCACTTTATTAATATTTAGGGGGCTTAATATTGCATTCATTGCATAAAATTAGTTTAAAATTTATCCTATAGCATAGTCATGGTTTCAAGAAACTACTGTTATTCAAGAGCAGATAAACTATTTTTTTCAGGTGTAACTGTAATCTGCTCTGCAGATGTGTGGTGAGCAATCTTGTCTTGGGACAGCAGATGTGAAGAGGGGTTTAGCCAAGTAAGAGTGGACTATTTTGAACATAAAATGTAGATTCTGGTATCTTAACTAAATCCATAAGTCTTGACAAATATGAACAGAGCAGAGTCCTGGTAGCAGCTGCACAGATCATAAATAGTGGCATGTGTTGGAAGCAGCACAGGAGTCTGGGAGAGTGAGCATTATCAAGCAGAGGGAGTGGTATGTCAACCAGCTGATAACAATGCATTAGCTGTGCTAGCAGCAAGGAGTGACCCCTTCTGACAGCTGGGCTGGTAAGCCTTACAGAGCAGCTCTTCATGCTCAACAAAGCACAGGAACATTGTGAACCATTTGGTTCTGTTGCAGTATCATCTGAGAGATCCAGTGAACACAAAGCATCGTTTCTCATCCTTGGAAGGGTAAGGCAAGTGTTTGGGCTTATGTGAAAATCATTGGTGCATTTGGAAAGGAATCCTGCAAAAGGTCCTTATGAAATCCCCCACATCAAGTAAGCTTTGGTAAATACTGAAGGCTGGAAGGCCAAGCTCTCTGCAACAGGCTATTGACTACATTGAAATGAGGTTGATTTGATGGAGATATTGACTCTGATGGTAGCAAGGGATTGCAGCATCCCTCAAGGCCTTCCTAAAAGCTCACAAGAAACCTCCTTTCATTCATGCTGAAAATGAGACTCAAACTCCTTAGCTTATGTCCTGACGTAGAAGAATTTTTAAACCAGCAATTGGGAATTACATCCCTTTTGGGAGATTCCACAAAGCATCTTCAGTGGCCATCTATTAAACGTCCAAAACAACTTTGTGATGGAAAGGATGGAAACCTCATGGATTTTGGGAGTTTGTGCTCTTGCTAGTCTAAAGCACCATAAACCCTCAGTAACCATATGGAAATCCCTCCCTCTCTCTTGAATATTCAAAGCAATAGGGAACAGAAGGGAATTTTGTCTTCTAATTAATTATAAGGCAGAAGTGGAAGAAAGAGCCATGGAATGGACCAGGTTCTATCTCACCACTCCAGGAAGAGGTAAGAAAGAAAGGGTGTGAGTTGGTCTGCCATTTTTGTCTTCTTACAGAACTCTCTTCTAGTAGGGGCCTAACTCTGAATTTACGTGCATTTGGAACAGTCATTCAGTTAAATAATTAAAGAGCAGCAAAAGAGGGAAAGCTACAGTAAGAACAACAGATTTTGTAAGAAGAAAACTTAAGAAACAAAACAATTGCCTCTTCACAGCTACTGCTCACTGTCTTACATGTAGTTGTGATTAACTGTACACATACGAAAGTCTTACTTGATAAACTGGAATTAATTTTTTTTAAAAGTAAATCTTCTCAAAATTATAATCCAGAGATAATTACCAGGAAATTGCTTTGAGTTAAATATTTTGAGTGTAGCCAATGAAAAACTAATTAATATTCAAAGAGATCCTTATCCTTAATTAGAGTATTCAAAAGAATTTTTAGCAAAGGAGGATAGGTCCTCTGGGGAGAGAAGGAGGAACACTAGCAGAGCATGAAAGATCTGTTCTTCCCTCTGGGATAAGGAATATCTACATGATCTCAGTGGAGTTAGATCAGCACAAAAACAGAAAAACATGGTTGTGAATCAGCTCACAGCAAAAGAGATGAAGGAGGCACTTGAAGCACATTGTACTTTAAGTGAGGTGCCTAATATCAAAGCCACCCTGCTGGAAAGCAAGAAAGGCAGCTGAGTGGATGAAATGAGCAATCAGCAGATGAGAGAATTCTGTGTCCGGGAGTCTATCATTCTGTACAAATATTGAAGGTTCATCCCACTCCAGGACACGTTATTTTGTTTTGCATACACCTTTGTTCAACTTGGAGCTACAATATGCTTGAACTCCCAATTCTATGTCAATGTAGAAGGCAAATGCAGAAGCTTTTTCTGCAAATTTGGGCAGCTACAATATACGGAGATAGAACTGATTTCTCCTTCAAGGTGTTTCACATATGAGCTTTCACTTTCAGGCCTATCAGCCTGGCCAACCTCTTGACTGGACTCTCAACCACCCAGAGTACCTGTGGAGCCCATGGACAGGAGAAGACTTGCCTTTCCAGTTCTGTTACAGGCAGTGCTGCTCTTAGGCAGCTCTTGTACTGTGCCTTATGACCTCATGGGGGAAGGATCAATATCCTTGTGGACTTAATGGATGAAAATGACAAAAGAAGTTGAGTAATGATACAGACTCTTACCACTATAGGGCAGACCACTATGAAATGAAAATGGGTGGCCAGACCTTATTTAGATCCACCACTTAAAGTCATGCTCTGTATGTCATAATACAGCCTTTATTCATCACAGGGCTATAGAAACCACCATAACACAGCCTGCTTTCATTATGGGACTTATCATTGAGGGATAGACTGGATATGAAACTCTTTAAGAATGGGAATTTTCACATAAATACTACATCCAGTAACCCAGCATCATACACCTGCAAAAGGCAACAAAGCCAGAGTTAAAAATGGCTGAGCATCTGTTCGGTGCTTATGGAAACACTGAGAGTTAATAGAAGAGAGAAGCTCTTGAAAGACACATCATGGGATGCAGAAGATTGGATACAAACACCAAATTAATGCTCCAGCAATGATTTCTAGCCATGCAGGACTTAGGTCCCAGTCCTGACCCAAGTTAAAAGAAGGAACAAAGTGAAGACAAAACAACATTACTAAATTTCCTGTATTGCATGCTAATGCACTTTGGATGTGTTTACACAGGTAACATTTATGCTCTTCTTCTTATTTAAATGATGGTGTCAAGCACAGTTTTAAGCATGATTTTGTACACTGTATCACAAAGCAAAAGCCCTATATTTAACCTGAAAAAAAGTTCCTGATCTCTCTGAAGAGGCTTAACTTCTAATTTTGTACTTTAAAAAGGACCTCATTTTTATCTTAGTCATTAACTTTTATTTTAATCTCTTTGTGAAGGACACAGAGTATAAACAAGAACAGTAACTCTCTCTTATAACTTCAAGCCATTTGAAAGCACAAGCATGGCTAATAAATTAGGTTTTTTTGCAGTAATCATCAAAACCTTATTGACCTAAAAATTATTGCATATCCTGAAAAAGTGAAAAAAAAAATTGTCCTTGTTCCCTTATTGAAATAGCTTATTGGTATAGTTGGAAGTAGTTTACTCACAGATCTATAGTGCAAAACTAGTAACCAGTAAGTTTTTTTTAGTGCACTGAACATCAGGCATAATTCCTTGCTATTGCTATGGTGCTGAATACTTCAAATATTCCAATAATATTACATTTTTTAAATGAACCAAAGTTATTTAGGAACTTATATCCTATTTTCTGAAATGACTAGGTATTTTGCTGCAAAGAAAGTAAAATTGACTCTGGCATTTATGGCACTTAATCACTTTAAGAAATCAATTAGATGATGTGGCTATAAGCAAGTCAGATACAAGGACACAGTAACCCTGACACTAAAATGATCTGAATTATGGACACCTTCATTGTGGAACTCATCTGTACACACAAGAATTTAAAGCAGTTTAACTGCAAATTCACACTCTGAATTAGTATGGATTAATTCAGCTAGGCCCATGGCTGGGCAAAATCCCAAGTTTCTTTCAAAAATCCTACTAATAACAACAATTTGGATGTTCACTGAATCAAATTGCACTCTATCAGCAGTGTAATAGAATAGAGTCTTCAACTTCCCTACACACCTCTCACCTGGGTTGCCTTTTATTGAGTGCAATTCAGATTTTAACAGTTTCACTGAACCGTGCTCTCAGTTACACCTCAGTGAGTTTGAAAAACTTCCCTAGTTTTGTCACAAAAATGATGTGGTAGTAAGGACAAGGAACAACTTCTTTCACAATGTCCACCTCCTTCACTCAGGCCAAAAGCCCTGAGCTTCCAAAGATTGTATGGACTGGGGAGTTGGCACCCTCTGCAAACTGCCCTGCTCAGTGATACCTAAGCACAGTTTGCCCATAGTCAGGTTTAGCACCCTTCCATCTTCACAGTCTTCTGAGGCCTTATGGGATCTGTAACCCTTCCATTCCCATCTGAGACACTCCTGGGCATGCAGTGTTGATCTATGTTTTTGTGCAAGGGTGGCAATGAAGCCCTCTGAACATTGCAAGTAAGTTGGACTGGAAAAAATATGCAAAACAATGCAACTGTGTCCTACAGCCACAAGGACACTGAATGGGCACAGAAGAGGAAACATGAGGAAACAATTCAGCCCACAGACCTCTGTGCCAAGGCACATTTTATTTAGCAGTCTAAATGTGGCTCAGAGGCCTTTGGCAGCTATAGGTCGATACTGTAGGACTCAGCACAGATCTTCAGCTCTGCAACAACAGAGTGAAGACAGTAAGCACTACTCTCTGGGCAACTACAGCCACATGTAGAACAGTGAGCTGGCTAAAGAGACTTCTGTAAGTCTGACATAAACCTCACACAAATAATGGAGATCCTCGGCACAAGCCTCTGCCCGCATTTATAGGTGCTGTCACAGCCGTAAGTGGAGTGTGCTGTGCCTCTGTTGAAGATGGAGCAGCTGTGACAAGTGGTCCAATGTGAAAGATTTACAAATGCCTGTTTCCGTTCTTAGTTGAACCTTCTGTTAATGATACAACAGGACAGCTCAGCCTGTAAGAACCCCTAATGCTGGCTCCCATCTTACTTTCATAGCATACACAGACCTCAGCAGAAAACTGAATACAGCTGCAGGGCCTCACAAATCCACTACCAGTAATAGAAAAGCATTTTTATAGAATGACCTACAGAAATAATTCTACGTCATTTGCTTAAAGGTTATGATTTATGACTACTAGGCCTCCACCCAGATAGTACATTAGGTTATCTTATGATATCAAACAGTAACTACTGGTGCAACCCATTTTTGCATTACAATTGCCAGTTTGCTTATCCCAAGAAGTACAAGGATGTGCATTAATTGCACAGGTAGTGCTGGAGATGGACTGTCAGTTTACATGCTGGCAACAAAATAAGCTCATTCCATTAAGGGAACTGAAGCTACATGGAAGCATTGAAAATTTAATTAAGTTTCATTTATCTTCTATGGTAGCCATGCAATTATTTAAGAGTCAATAGCCTATATATAAAGTCCAAACTAAACCACCTATGGAACTCTCGGAAGTACTTTGAAGAACAAGCAGTAAGTCCCATGATATGGTCACAGTAAAATATTTATTGACTGTTTGAACAAAACAAATCACAAGTGAGTCGTAACACATGCAGATACTGCAAGTCATATTTTTCTCCATTCCAGTTCCTTCAAAGAATGGAAGTATTACATTTGCCTTGTTTAAATAAAATCTGAATCAAAGAAGAAACTATATTGCTTGCATTATGTTGATCCTAAAGCTGAATTTACTAAAATCGAATTAAATTGATGAACCAAAAGATTCAATTTAACACATGGGAAGTCTCTGATACTGATACTTTTCCCATTAACTACAGGCTAACAGTCAGAGGAAGCAGTCCTTATGTTTCTCTCCCTAATTGTAAAAAATTCCATTTTTAAAGAAAAAAACCTAACATGGCACCTTTCTAAACTAACTGGTAGTTAACAGTTCTTATTTACTCAGTTTAGACTATGTCATTTTACATTTCCTTTGTTTTTGGAATAATGCAGAATAATAGGCTCAAGAATTCAGCTGGAAGGTAAATATAATAATTTATAGACCCATTCTATTCAATTCAACACTTAAATGATGTAACAGTTTCAAAGAAGAATATAAAGCTTGGCTCCCCTCTTAGCTCCTTGTCCCATCTTACTTAACTCATCCCAACCCAATAGGGAAAGAATGAATGTTGCACATGAGTCTTGCTAGTTGTGAGCTCACAGACAATAGAGCAGGGACTGAACTTTCATCCTTTCATGAAACTGTGCTTATTTGCCCCATTTCAGCACGTTTGTTTTCTAGTATTGCAAGCTCTATTTCACTTTCCCTGATATGGCCTCTAGACAAGGGAAAGGCTAGGCAGAACAAACACAATGATGTGAAGATGTTTAAGAGCCAGCTTTCTTCAGCCTCCTACTATACTGATCATAAGCCCAGCAAAAATGATTCCTAAAGTGCCAAAGAATAATTAAATGAGAATACTAAAACTCTGGAGAGTATAGGAGGAAGGTACTACACGATTGGTGTTGTCATGTAATTACATTAGTTACACATTTCAAAGTATTTCCTAATAAAGTGAACAGGTAACTTCCAATCATACGCAGTGATCAGTTAGAACATACTTCACACACACAGGAAATTATTTTGGCTATTTTCTTAAAATCAGGCCAAATTAATCTGAATGTATTAGCTACATGCATTTGGCTTCAGACAACAAAACTGTATTTTTCTATCTATTTGTATAATAGTGAAAAGGAAAACCCCTTTTATTTTTCTTCCTTTGGCAAATTACTAGAGCTGAGTAACTTAGTAGAATTTAGACAATTCTCTTTCAGGGTTTTGGTTTTGTTTTTCTGTCTGAACCATGTTATTTGAAGAAAATTACATCCTAATTACCTGTAGATTACAGTCTACCAGAAGAATGGTTTCCACTACTACAACTTTAATTTAGAAACCCAACCCTCGGCATTTCATAACAGCAAGACAGAACATCATTACACCACAGTGCCATGGAGTAAAATTAGCAAAGGCAACAACTGTGTAATCAAAGCTGATCACGAGATGTGGACCACTCATAATGCTATATTATTGTATACTTGAGAAACCAGAGTTCTGGACATTCCAGACATTCTTTTCAGCACATTCACACAGCTCTAGCTTCATTTGCCAAATGGCTCAAGAGCTGATTAAAAAACTCCCTTATATTCTAGTTTATTGCTGATTTGTACCAACTCAATTCATTACAGACAAAACTCAAAGCCTGGCTGTTTGGTGTCACTGTGAAATACTTTTAACTTCTAAAAGATAATGTATTAAGTACACATTTTTGACAGACAAAATAGTTGTGTTTATGTGTGCCTGCCCCTAACCTCTACCCACGTCTGCCAGAACAAGCCTGATACTATCGACATCCCACTTCAAGGGGTCTGCCTAGTACCATGTGACAGAAAATCAACACAACACAATGATGTTTAATCAAACAACTTGTTCAGGTGCAGACTGAATGCTGTTTGCACATTCAGACACATCCTGAAATGGCTTAGAGGAAAACAGCTTTGGCTGTTTACTTGATCAATGAGCTTTTACTCTAGACGTCTTGGGGCTTACGCTAACTGGACAGGAATCTTGACCTGGAGAGTAGGGAGAGTAATTGAAACAGTCCATCAGGGAGTCATGGCTGGGTAACTGCAATCCCAGGGAACACCACACTGTGTTGCCTCCATAGAGAACAGAAAGCAAAACTGTGGACCGCAACATTGCCAGCAGGTAGAAATAAAGGCTGTATCTGGGAAAGGGGGTTCAGTGGATGAGACCTATCTTCAGCAGGTTTGGATGTCTAAAAGCTAAGAGAGGTTAAGTATCCCAATATGGCACTTCATCCACTCAATCTTAGGAGCCTATCTAGGAGGAAAGGCATCAGGCACTATGGAAGCCTCTCAGGTGTTATTTTTTGACCTCATTGTCACATGGAAGTGGGAGAAATTGCTGGTTCTCCACCAGAGAACCCAGGTCACAACATCCTCCAAGGGAATTACTACCTTAACTTATCACTAAGGAAGGGAAAAATCTTCAGCAATCTTAACTTATTTAACAAAACCAAAACACTTATAAAGTATCATATAAGTAAAACAGCATGAATATTTTGCCTTGGACTTGAAACTAAGTTTTTGACTTCAAGTAAAAATGAAGAGCTTCTGGTCCTTTGTCCATTGGTCTTGTAGGGATGTAAAATGATGCCTCAAAGAATATAAACATCTTATATACATACATTCATACATACATACACACACATAAAGATTTTATGAATTCCAGATAAATTCTAGAAAAAATAACTTAGATGAAAGCTATTTTTTTGTATAAGTGATTAATTTAAACATTAAATATTCCTTTTTAAAAATATACTATGTTACTATCCTTTTAATATAGAGAGATTTCTAAACTGCTTCTCTCTTCTTTGTTGAACTTTAGCTTTTATATATGCATTCTTTCAAAAAGTGGGCAGACGTAATCCATTTCACTGAATCCTATCTAAAACCAGAAAGAGGCTTCATCAACATGATGATCTCTTTGCACCACACTGGCAGCTGTATGTTGGCTCTGAACTGGTGAAGTCTAAAGGTACAACAAATTTAGTTCCTGAGATAGATGTGCCTGTGAATGAAAAATATTCCAGCAACAGAAGTGTTCTTGCAACTCTACCCCACCCTCCCCATCCTGTGTAACCTCTGGAGGAGCCTGTAGCAGCTCAAGGTAGAGTTGCCAATTCTGAAGATTTACTCTGGCAGCAGAAAGGCAGCAAAGGAACAGGAGCTGCATTCACACCTTCTGAATTCACACACCATTTCTGCCTCCTCTTAACCCAAACAGAATTTGGCACAGCAGCACTTCTACCTCTTGTCTTCCACAAGAATAAATTCATAATTTAAGCAACTCTTGCCAGCTCTCATTGCTTTTGATTTTCATGCTAATCCTCTAGTATTGAGGTATCTAATTGACTAAAATTAGCTCATTTGAAGTCCATATGGTCTTCATTAACACTGTCTAAGCACTTTATAAATGGCAAAGCCCATGGATGAAAGAATCCATGCCATGTGTTTTAGGGGAATCCACAGTAAACATTTCACCAAGACTCAAAATGGAAACGTTTCATGACTGAAGATTCTTGGCATTTTGTGACTCTGGTCAGATGTAATGCAAATTGCCCTATCTTATATCTAATACTATTCCCATAAACAACATCACAAATAAAATAAAAGACTGGCTCTTAAGCTGAAATACTTGCAGAA
>JAWWMU010000121.1:51333375-51344054 GCA_035048155.1 Cinnycerthia olivascens
CAAGTATTCTAAGTAAATTTTAGCCATAACTAATGTAAATGTGGATATAGTAACTGACTCTCTGATTATGCCCAGATTAACTCAATTCATGTTTTGAGATACCTTTTATAAGCTCTTCCTGTACATCACAGCTAACTGTAATAAAACTCCAGAAGCAGTCTATGAATCTAACGTCTTTCTTCAATGCATCTCAGAAGAGAAAACTACGGAGTAGGAAATAAGCAAAAATACTTTGCTGTTTCAACCTTTATTTTTGGTGCAATGATTGTTCTAGAAAAGCTATTTACAGTGCACCACCAGAAGTTTTGTGTATACAATGGGAAATAGCACAAATAGTTCATTTACATAACCGTGTTTATTCATTTTCTTGGGAAAGCAGAAATAAAGGAAAACAAATAAGAAAAGCACCTGATTTTATTTTAAAGCAAGTCCCTTTGACTTGTTTGCAGTATACATTACATATATTTTTAAGACTTCTTGACAGTCTTGCTGACCCATAAGAGGATTCATAGTAACTGAGAAACTGCCTCTTAATTTTTAATACATACGTATGTAAGCAGCAATACAGTAAGTAGCACAGACAAGAAGTATGATGCTTGAATCAGGCAATAAGACTCACTTGAGAGGGTGTACTTGTTAGCTCCATCTTTTCATGGGATTTTTCCTTTGCTATTCGTGCAGCTTCTTTGAACTCCTGAAATTTTTCAGCAAACTGAAGGTACATATGTTCAAAGAATAAAAAAAAAAGAAAAGAGAGAAAGAGTAGGCGTGAAATAATACATTACATGCAGAACAGAATGCTGTACTTTGCACTTCACAGAGTCAAATTCTGTCAGTACTTTTTAAAATTTTTCTCCTTATTAGATACTCATTTAAATGAGTTACACAGTGACATATCTTTCAGGCATTATACACACGTGTCAGGAAAATGACAATGCAATGAAGCATGATCTGTTGCTGGTAGTTTTAAGAAACTCACCTCAGAGATGGCTAATAATAGGGACAAACTGCCTTCTATAGCTGCTTCAGATTCAGGTTTTACCCTCCTCAAACAACAAACAACCTGCTTCTGAAGCCCAATGCAGTCACCATGAGCCTGAAAAGCTTTCAATGTACTTTGTCCTTTCATGACTGAAACAATACTGATTTCTTCCCAAATTTTAACTGCATTTATAATTTCAATAGCTAATTAGAAAAGCAACAGTGGAAATACTGTGTTCATCATCTAGAAAGTTCATTGACATCAATCAAGTTAAAGAACAAATTCTTTGAACTAGAACTGCCTATACTGAACACTAAATCATGAAATTGCACATGGAACTGGCATATGAACCTTTATTTCTATGGTACACGTACCTCTTCCAGAAAATAGCTAAAGCAGCAATTTAGAAATATATGCAATCTTAAACCTGAAAGATTAAATCAATTTGTTAAGAATAGGCCCTAGTTCCTCTGGCTAGAAAAAAAATTGGCTTCACAGTTCTCATCTTTCCACTACACTAATTGCTAGAGTAGCCACATATTTGTTTTTGTGTCCTACTGCTTTTATACAGAACATTATTTTACTGTGATCAGCTTAAGAGTGAAATTATTCTGCAAAAATATCAGAAGCTTCTCCAGCAGCATCTAACTCTCTTTGGCAGCAGCATATGAAGAAATTATTTTGCACTCAATGCATATACAAGATACAAAAGCTACCTTTTGTGTGGCACAACCTCATCAACTATTTTCAATCAAAACTTCACTTACTATGCAAGACGTAAAAAACCTTACTGTCTTTAAACCTTTTTCTGGTAGGTTACTGGTGTCTGAGGAAATGCAGTTTCACTCCACTTGTATTCTGTATTTCATTTGTTACGTTATTTGAAAGTTTATTGTTCCTGAAAGTTTAATCCAGCATCAAAAAAAGTCTCAGAATGGATGACGAATTTGGCAACAGATCACCAGAACCAGATAATGCTTTTTTAAGACTTGTGCCTAAACCTCAAAATCTCATGGGTAACCTATTACGTAAATCCGCCTAAGACCAGGGAATTATTAAATGGCAAATATGATGCAGAGGCCTGGAATAAATGGCTACAGACAAAGGCAGTGAATATGACAGCGACAGAAATGTTAAAAAAAAAAATCATAGATCAGAAGGCAACGTTCTAAGAAAGAGCCAAAAACACCAATTTGATTGAGATTTTTAAAAATTTTCTAGAATTCTTTGAGACAGTCAGGTGATGGATAATAGCTATCTCTTGATAAAATTCCTGAATAACAAAGATAAGGTCTCATAGTATGAAAGGAGAAGTCTTCTGGAAGATCATATTTTTAAGGAAAAGATTAAAAATTGTGCATGGAGACTACATAAGGTTGCTGCCAGCATCTATGGTGGCACCTTCCATTTAGCATATTCTTTAAGTTTTAGGGAATAAATCAGGTCATCTAACTCAAGGGAGTAAGACAGCAAACCCTAAAAGGAGTATTTCTTCTCATATATCAGGATACTGTCAAAAGCAGAGACATATTCTGAATGAGAAAGTAGTCTCAATTTTTCCTGAAAGTGAGAGGACATTCTGTTTCTCCTACTGCAGCAGCAAGAGGAACTCTGTAACAAATCATGGTCCATACCAACAGGTATCTTTCAAGTATCACCAACATCTGATGGATCAGCCTTGAGATGAATTTGTGGTCTAGCATTGAGAAAAGGCCCAGTGAACAGAAATAAGTGTTTAATTAATTTTCCTCTATACAGTTTGTATGTGAAGTTGATTAGAGTGCCATTACTTTTCCTTCAGACTCATTCCCCTAATTCCTATTCACAATAATTGTACAGAAAAGAGGTTGCCATTGTTGTGCTCTACCCTAGCAATTAGTTCAGAAGGACAGAGGCATGCGAACAAAAAACAAATAGTACAAAAGTAAAACATATACTATAATAGATGCAGATAATAATATGAGAACAAGCAGATTACTTCATTTGCTGTGATTATTTGCATCATTAAACTGTGGAAATCGGTCACAGACTAGACCAACATTTTTTTTGTGGGTGCAGCCTGCCTTTTGCTCCCTGGAACTTAAAACACTTGCAATCCTAAAGTCCTAGCTGTATCAGAGTGCTGGTCAACCTGGCTATGATGCACAGGAGTGAGAGTAAGTAATCTGAGGGAGAGACAAAACAAGAAGGAGAATATAGACACAATTTCTCTAAAGTTAAATGATAGATATAATTCAGCACTTTGGATTCCAACCAAACATACCTACCAGCTCCAGTGGCTAAACAGTTTCTAATCTAAAGAAAAGTTTATTTCCCTCACCAATATGTTTATAATTTTTAAAATAACACAAGAAGTTTAATCTTTAGTAATTTTAGTAGCAAAAATTGGCAGTTGTAACTCACATGAATATCAGTTTAATAATTAAGATATAACACAACAGGAACAGTATGTTTAAAAGGGCCCATAGATACACCATAGACTTTAGAAAAAGTCTGTGACTCTGTATTTTTCTTAATAAATTTGTTTATTCTCCATAAAACAGCAATCTGAGTAACTGCTCAGCAACAAAGAAATTGAGAAAAAATGTCTACTGTAGCTTTCCAGATTAATTTTTCAACAACAATATAGAGTTTTATGTCAAAGGCATATTTAAAAGTCCTAGACATCTGCTCGAGTGCAGTGAATAGAATGGGATTGAAAGAACTGTAATTAAAAAGGTGACAGAGGGAGGGCAAGAGAAGAGTTGAGGACAAAGTAGATTAAAAAAACCCAACATATTTTCACTGGCAAGGATAACCTAGATCTTGAAGTCATGCAAACAGTGTGCGCATGACTGCAGCAGGAAGCTTTGCCTTCAAAGAACCATCTGTGAATAAGAAAAACAAAGTAGTCTACAAGAGTAGTAAACTAGATTAGCATTTGTGCTAAAGCCACTGAAATATTAAGAAAAGTTATTACTACATTGCTAAGTAAGTGCTTCTAGGACACACACACCAAATTAACCAGTTCACCAAATTTCGAAGTTCACTGAAGCAACGATAGGTGTGTAAATGCATGTGCAATACCAGAATCACTCAGAATATCCTGTGTTTGTGTTGCTTTGTGGAAAGGAAAACCAAGTGATTATGAAAGGAAGAAATCTTATAGGTTTGATGCTTGCCCAAATAAAGTAGCTGTACTGGGTCTCATTTTAATGGTTTTCTGGCAGGCCATTCTTATCCTTGGATAGTGACATGTACTTTCTGAAAAGGGCCACTACAACTACTCTTCCTTCAAAGAGCTAGCCACCATTATTCCTTCCTTAAATAAGTATTTCTCTTATTGCACTTGTGGGTCTAAATCTTTCTTTATTTCAAATAAGAAAATTTTCTGTTTAATATAAACACAAGTTCTTAAACTGAACTGAAATTCCTCATCTGAAGAAAAATCACATCTGTACATGTTCCTGGACTGATCTATCAAGGCAGTAGCAAAAACAACAAATAATGTAGAATGGATGCTCAGAGGATCTATGCCATTAATTTGAGAAAACAGGGATTACTGCTCTACTTGAAATGAGGTCTCTTTCCCTCCTGCAGCAGACTAGAAAGATGCCCATGTATGGCACACACAGCTTTAGCAAACATTTCAACTTTTGCATTCCAGTAGAAAATGTATTTTTCTTTTACATTGAATGTATTTCCCACTAGCTTTACTTTAAGGCTGCAAACTTTGAAATCACAGTAATTTGATGTACTATATAGTAGAAAACTGAAAGTGAATATAGCCTAAAAGACAAAAATGCATCTGAAGACTACCAGCAGTTTTTTCCTAGGAGATATAAATACACAAGAAACACCAAATTTCTTACTTCTTTAAATTCTATCATTAAAAACTGTAATGAAAGAACAATTTTTAAAAAAGAAAAACCTAACAAATCAGTAATCAGAAAGCATTAACAACATAAATTGTAATAGGCTTTAATCTCCCTTCTTTTCTTCACCAGTTAAAATAAAATTTGCAGGTATCATATTTACTCTTGTGCTTTTACATTATAAGGATTGATACAGAACACTTTTTATAGTAAATTATTTTTAAATAACAACGATAGTGAGTACTGAGTCAAGATATAATAAGCAGGAATAAAATACACTTAAGTAGCTTCACCAGCTGAAGAGTCGCCAGTGGTCATACTTACTTTTGAAAGGTGATGTTCAGATGAAAATCCCAAGCCATAGACGGTATTCGCCCTGCTGTCTGCCCACTGGCCAAACTTCTGGGATGTTTTAGTAAATGTCATGTTGGGGGTGATGGTACTGTTTATTATTGCCTGAAAAAGGTAATAATTGTAAAAAATGGGCTTCGTGTTTTTGTTTTTATTTTTTTAAAGACAACTCATAATTGAAAATGCCGATATTGCCGGCAATTATCTGAATACACTGGATGAGACACACACTAGGAACTAGGAAACAGTTTTCTAATTCAATTCCAGCTAAAATTGCAAAGGCATATTTTTGCATACATTGGGTAAAAGGAGGAAAAGCTGGGGAGGGGAGTAGGCATCAATTTGCAATTGCAAGCAGTCCTTTAAAGTTTCTACATATAAGGACTATCAAAGTCTTTTTTGTCTCACACTTGTAATTCTTTGTCCTCTAAGGCAGTGCCTCTCAAGTTGCCTGTCAGCTCCACTGCTGCTCTCTCCCCACCTCTGTTGCATATGAGATTCTCACTGAAAAACACTCAATAAAACTAAGGAGCACGTTTTTTTTTAAAATTTCTGTTCTGCAAGAGTATGTTTCCTTTACACACATTTTAGCAAGGCTAAAAATGGCAGGGTCATACACCAACTACAGAAGTGGAGCGACTCTTGTTATTATTTTTCTCCTCTAGTTCTTGTTCTTGCATCTACAGGATGAAAGAATATCATCCTCCAGCATGTAACTTCAGGTAATACAAACACAAAATGCAATTACTAGGTGATATGCTGGTCTATGAAAAGCAACTGAAGTTTTGCTGTGGATTTCAACAATATTTCCCATCACATTAAAGAGTATATATGTGAAGTGCAAATTGTACATATGTGAAGAACACAACACTATTTTCTCAGGATGGTGACTGAGAAACTTCAACATCATAGGGACCAAGTACCGCTCTCCTAAGACCAGGATCCCCTGGAAGTCAAAATCAGTTTATACTGCTTTAGTGATATGGACTTCTGGATGGATATTGAAATAAGTAATTATTTAAAGGAGTTTACTTTGCACCCTTTGCTTTTGCTGAGAGATTTGGGTACCACTGGAGTACAGCTACCACCGATTTAAATTTTCTGTGAATTCTACAGGGCAAGCCTGATAAAATTAAAAGTGGAGGGCAAGCTACACTCACAAACAGCACCCATGTTCGTTTGGTGATTCTCAGATGAAGTGGTGGAGAGAAGCACTGCAACAAAGTTCAAAAGAATACATTGCATTGCAACATGTAGAAAGACAATCAAAGATACTGCAGCATAGATAAATTTAAAAGAACTCTTTCTTGTTGACTTTGGCAGCTTCACTATATTCACATTAATGAAGATAAGCAAATCTGAACATAGCCAATTCTTTCTGATAATCTTTGCCTCTAAATATAAATTTTGCCTACCACTGTGAACAACTCCTTGAAAACTCTGGAATGCCTGAAAGATTACATTTGAGCTAAAAAGCCTCATCACATCAAAGACAGGATTTGCTGTGTGACCAGAAAATGGAGAACCATCTCCAGCATTGTCTGAAATATATCCCTCAGATTTTCATATAGAAACTGCTAAGTGAAGTCACTGGCACATGAAACATTATCCTCCTTTGTTTAGGCATAAGGTTCAGAGCTCAAATAAAGACATCAGACTTCTACTTGCACAATCACCTCCAACTGACCAGCCTATAAAACAGCCATCTATAGTACACAGGACAAAAGAGAGAATGTGAGATAGGATTTCTCGGAAAAGAGGTACTCTGGAACTTTTTTTTAGCGTGTATGTTTCCAGACTTCTTTTGCACTGTTAGTGGTTGAAAGCCCAGAACAGAGATGAGCAAGCTCATTTAATGCTCAATCTCAGTTCCTGTGGAAGCTATCAAGAGTAATAAGCTTGAAATTAAATATCCTGGCACCTATATAGAACAGACTCTTCTTCACAACTCGAGCTCTAGCTATGTTGTCTAGTCTGCTTAAGCCCAGGCCCATCCACTGCTCTGATTACTTGAAACTTGCATCACATGTTGAGAGTGTGAGTATTATGTCACGGACATAACTTCCTCAATTCAGAAGAAGACTCCAATGCCAGAGAGCTAAGACCTCCAAGCAAAACACAAGTTTAAAGCCTTCAGAGCTGCTGTTTCCTGTTTGCAGCTTAACCCAGTCAAAAACCTGGGAGAAATGTTTCTGCTGACCACATGACAGGCTGCAGCACAGAGAATCTGAGCAGCATGAGTGGTCCAGAATGGGATAGCTTCTTTGACAGCAGTCTGCATTTAGGCTGGGCTATCTTGACTGTCAAACTGCTTTCTTGCAAGAGAGAAAGGTAGGAAGAAAACTTTTTAAAAATAATTGTGTTGAGAGAGAGTTGGCTGTGATTCTTCCCTTTATTTTCCAAGAGAGAAAAACAAAGAGGCTTCACTTCAGTAGACAGCATTAGTCCAAAGACTGGGAAGACTACATTCAGATCCCAGTGATTTAAAAAAAAAAAAAAAAAAAAGCCTTTCACTGAATTTACCAGTTTTACAAGGAAATTAAGGTTTTCCATCTTCTCTAAATTAAAAGCCTTGGTATGCTAGGTCTCTCACATGCAAAACTATGCTTTTAAAAGTGTAATGCTAGAGCATCCTACAAATACAGTCCAATGTCAGCTAACTCTGGAAAGAACTAGATACCAAACCTTCATATATTTAACTTAAAAAACCCATTTATTTTTCAAATCAAAATTTATAATTAAGCCTGTCTTGTCCATTCAAATCTGTACTGCTATAACTGTTCTCCTCTAATCCAGATTTCACTGCAGAGCTTTCAGTATAACAAGTGTCAAATATTTCATCAACTTTTAAGAATGTTGTTTCCATAAATGAACAAGAAGATCTTAAAAACAGAACAGAGTCAATCTGACAGGAAGACATTAGGTTTTGAAGAAAACTGATTTAGTTATCTTCAGGCTCTTTTGGAATTATAAAATAGCTTTCATGTTTTCCTTTCATATTACTTTAGTGATGAGAAAATAGGGCATATGACTGAGCTGTTCATTTTACTGACTGCAAATTCCACAGCTGCAAGATATATCATAGTGGTCAAATACAATTTATCTTGTGCTGAAAATAACAGCAATAATAATTTAAGACACAGAACTTTCTAACTTCTTCAAAATAAAACCACTGAACACTTGTGCATACAGATCTTACCTGAAACATTTATTGAGCATTTAAAAGATTGTCACTTTAAAGTGAGACAGTGATTAAAATAACAAGATCATCTTCAGTAACACCAATGGGAGACTTGACTGAATAATTATATATGCAAGGTTCATGGAAACTGCAGGTTGGAAAACCACTCTTTTTCAGAGTCTTCTCCTGTCCTAGATGAATATAAAAGTTTAAGTGTATTTCCCTAATCTTGTATCTGTGAAAAAAAATTATCAGAGAGTTAACTACTATAGCACAACCCACACTATATTGATCTCCTTCCTTTACTCAGAGATGGCAAGACACAAAATGGAAAAGACAATGGGACTCGGAATAATCCTAACATCTGCCTGTACTGTTACTGGAGAAATAATGGAAGCTTTGTTCCATCACCTGGGAGAAAGAAATACTAAAACACATTTTTCCAAGGAACTCTAAAATGAATATATAATTAATGAGAACTGAAAGCCTTAGCAACAACTGCTCAATGTTGTCATGCCATACTACATAAGAAATCTAATTTTTCAGGCTTTCTCTTGATTCTGGGACTGGTAGGAGAAAAAGGTTGCATAAAAGACATTTACTCAAGAGGTCAGAGAAACCAGATTCAAGTTCTATTAGATTACTTGCATGAAGATGGGCAACAGGGCTCCAAATATTGTGAATGACTGTAAAATATGGTCTTTACACTGAATATCTTATAGCCTTAGAACATTTTTTGTAGTCAAGATAGAGGGACATGCATCATATCTGGTGCAAGATATTTCAAGAGGAGACTGTAGCTTCAGAAAATACTACACAAATGCATTAAAAGTAAGCAGAAGTTGCATCTCTAGGACCTGTCTTGACTAAATAAAGCTCAAATAAGGAAAAAACCCAGCTCTTTCAAAATTAACCAAAGACCCCATAAGCAAATTCAGGTTGGAAACCGCAATGCACAATAGGGGAGTGAAGATCATGTCTTTAAATATCCTTTTGTTTTCAAGAAGAAAGATTCAATGACTCTCAGACAATCAGTATAGAAGTTAAATTTTATGCAGGAATACTTCTGAAACCCACAAACCTAAAGAGAGACAAGAGTATGGGACAAATAGGATTACCACTCAAATCTAAAGTATACCTCTCTCTAATATTCTTTACTGCAGTCTCGGCGAATATACAAGTGAGATACCTTTACTTACTGACTTACTGCTCAGCACGTGAGAACTGAGCACATCATTCTCTCCACCATACAAACCCACACGATGCTGTAAACCACACCAGCATCCAGGTATACAATAAAACCTGGCTGGATCTATTGCCTCTGAGAGAGGGGCATGACAGCTTCAAAATTAGTAGGGTTTGATGAGTGCTTCTTGCCACTGGCAACATGTGTATTGTCAGCAGTGTTACTGACGCTACATGCCATATAGTAAAGGCTCTCTCCAGATGCCCTCAAACCAAAAACTGTTTTATATTTACATTTAACTCTTTGCACATACCATATTATATATAAACAGACACGCTAAAAAAGAAGATGGGGTTTTAGATAAAAATAAAAGAACTCTCTGGGAATTATGCTGGAAACCTACTTAAAATTCTTCCAGGTGCCCCTCTGCTATTCACTTGTGTATGTTTCAGAGCAGTGTTGTGAATGCCTGAAAGAAGGGGACTCTTTTAACCATTACTGGGATTCTAGGTCTTCATCTAAGACTTGGTTGAAAACATTATTAGGATTGCAGCACTCACATAGTAAATAAATTGATGAACCGCATAAATAATATACCTGGCCATTATTACTGGATGTAAACAAAATGCTGCAGTAGACAAAAGAATAACTAAAAAGGAGAATAACTACTTGACAGTTTAATTCAACAGGTGCTCAGCAGGAGTTGCAGCATCAGGATGAAGGCAAAGGTACCTTAGTGGATGTCAGAATGAGGATTTTGTATGTGCTCCAGATCAGTTAAAGCACTACATTTAATAACTGGTAGTCCTGATTTCATATATCATCTAGTTCGAATTCCAGTGTCTTTACTCATAAATACTGACTCAAAAAGTATTTTAATTATTTGACAGAACAAATTGGATCGTTTGAAGGAAGGCTGAGAAGGAAAAAACAAAGTTAGACTTAAAGCTATAAAAAAATCTGATAGGCTCTGATACCAGTCTTAGCCACTTGAAGCATTTTTGATTATGAGATCAATTTCTATATACTTCTTTGTGATAGAAAATCTCATTTTACATTTAAAATAGCAATATTCTGACCATTATTAAAAATGCAGGGTAATTATTTTCAGCTTTCAATTAGTAG
>JAWWMU010000121.1:51382489-51403240 GCA_035048155.1 Cinnycerthia olivascens
CGCCCATCCCGCCTGTCACGGAGCGCGCCCGCCGCCGCCCGCGCATGCGTCCCGCCGAGACGCCAGGGGGCGCGCGCCCGGGGAGGCGGCCGGCAAGCGGCGCCGGGGCCGGCGGTGGGAGCGTTTCCGACGGCGGCCCGGCCGCTTCCTACCGCTTCCTGTCGCTTCCTGCCGCTTCCTGTCGCTTCCTGCCGCTTCCTGCTGCTTCCTGTCGCTTCCTGCCGCTTCCTGCCGCTTCCTGCCGCATGCCGGCCGCTTCCTGCGGCGGCTCTGCATCCGGGGGACGGGGTAGTGTCGGCTGCAGGAACTGCGCTCCGCTGCCGCCCCGCACGGTGCTAACCGCAGGCCCGCCCCGCCTGCCTCCGCTCAGGCCCTACGTGAGTGTCCCGTGGGGGTCCCGCGTGGATGTGACAGGGAGCGACATCGGGGGGTCGGGCTCCGGCCCCAGGGGTGGCGGTGGGCCCGGACGCCTCTCCCGGCGCGGCGGCTGGCGGCTAGCGGGCTTACCTGCACGCTTCACTCGTGTGGCTCTGTGGGAAATACGTGCTTGTTTGTAAACAGTGCCCACGGGGACAAAGGTACCTGAACTGGAAGTTATGAAACTTGTTTAAGAGAGCCCGGCAATTCCTACCGAGGTAACCTGTGCTGAAAGTCACCGTAAAGGTCGTTACCGCTATCGTGAGGCAGCAGTGTTGCTGCATTGTTTTGGGTTTGGGAAGGTAACTCCTGCATTGCTTGTTTTCTTGGTGTTTGCAGCTTCGAAGGCTAAACCGAACGTGTATCTCTTCTGCGCCTAACTCTTGAATTCTCACTCATCGCTGTGTTACTAATAGCTAATTGTATCCATAAACTGCTTATGCATAGGGTGTGCTGTGGAGGAGTGCCTGGTCTGTTCAGAGGGGAATGAGGAATGTTAACAGTTGTTCTGTTTGCTAGAAATGGAAAAGTTTGGACAGCACATAAATACTCAGTCAGACTAAATGTCAAGTGACTTACTTGTTATGCAAGTAATGACAGTGTCATTTCTTCGGCAGAACTGAAAGTGAACATCCAGATGGTAACTTCCATTAATGCATAATGCTTCCCCTCACCCACCCCGTCAAATGAAAAAAAAAAAAAAAAAAGGAAGGACTCTAATAGCTTTCTCTTGTAGCTAGTGCAGCAACGTCCATGTAATGTATTTACTATTCACTCGTGTGGGTTGTTATCACAGGGAATAAGGAGCAAAGCCAAACCCAACCACATAAACTCCTCATTATTCATTTTCCTATGCTCTGTGCTAATGCTGCCTGCAGTGAGAGCCAGAGCTGTCTGGCTAGTTGTGCTAGAATCAGTTTTAAGTTTAAAAAATAGTAAACCTATATTTTTCAGTTACAGAGTCTGTTCAGTAAAATAATACTATATATGTATGATATTCTCAAAGCATGATTAGATTAGTTGCAATTAGTGTCATCATTTGGCTGCTTTTTTACATGTCATGTCGTGAAAAAAATACTAACTTCATGACATAGCATGTAATTCATGATTAGCTGCATCTTCATGCTCTTATGATGTAGTCAAGGGTTTCTTCCCATATATTGTGAAAGAATATATTCCACCTTATATATTTCACCTTATTGTGGAATGTTTCAAATATGAAACATATTCCACTGTTACATGGTACTTTTCCCTGAGATGAAAACTGTTATATCTTGTGATGTGTCATTTTTTTAAAAATTAAACTTAAAATTTAGGGGATCATATGAAAATTCACTTTTAAACATAAATGAAGTAAACAATAATTATAAAACTTCTGAGTGTGCAGTATTTTTTATTTACTGTCTTGTACTTAAAGGAAATCCTGTGATCTCTGTTTTCATAAGCAATTCCTGAAAGTATATTCTAGCCTACCTGAATTTTTAAGCCAAAAGCCTAAAAGGTAACTAGTATTTCTTTTTGTCTGATTTCTTTTCTTTTTTTTTTTTTTTTTCTCAGATAGAAGAATACATGTTCACTTCAAGTAGAAAGGAGCATGTTCCCAAATTCTTCCAACTTGGGTCGTCCACCCTTCCCTCCAAAATATCAACAACAGAGTGCTTTCTTCACTAAACTTCCTTTAACTATACCTCCTACTCTTCTTTCTCACCAGCAAATTGTTGTTCCTCCATTTCAATTACGCAGTGCAATGTAAGTACAGTATGATTTGGTAGTAGGGGTTGGGTCTGAAAGAAATATTTGTTTATGGAGGATGATTTTCACAGGTTTTAACATTGAACTGCATTGAATTTCACAAAACATGAAGATGTCGTGCATATAAAAAAGAACTTTATCATTTTCCTTAAGAACCTGCATATCTTAATGCTCACCTGCAGTGTGTGTAATGCATGAGATGCAATGGCCGTGATTGGAGTTGTTAGTCCACAGTTCAGTTTTAAAGATCTTCAATCGTATTTGTTTATTGGGGAGAACAAGGAGGAGATGAGAAGGAGAAGAAACATTTATTCTTGGGTCTATATTTGAAGACACTGTAGTGTTATTTAGGTTTTTGAATTTAACGGTTCCTTAAGTTAATTTGTTTGCTAACTCCTTCTTACACATATGCTGTCAAGAATGAGCATTTTCTGTTTTTAATGAAATACGTATTATAAACAGAATAATATCTTCATGTTGAATAGAAAAGAAATATGTATTCCTTCTAAGAAAAATAAATGACAGGACTTGTAGAGTTAACAACAACTACCAACCCATAAAAACTATATTGGTTATCATGAATAATAGTTATGGACTGTAGTCTTTCTAGAGCTCTTTTGAGTGGGAACATTGAAGCTACTCCAGCTATTACTCCAGTTGTTGCATTGCCACCAGTGACTTACGGAAGTGTCAGTCCAGTGTCGACATCGGATGTCCTGACGCCATTTCAAGGAAGAAAGTAAGTTCTTTCTGTGTATATGACTAATAGTGATTGTAGTGTACCCATTGTGAAGCTTGATATCAATTTCTTATGCAATTTAAGTTATGTTAGAAATTGCAGTACTAAATACTTTTTTATTTTTGATGGAAAAATGACATGTATTGGCTCTTTGTAGCATTGTACCTGTTTGAGAATCTTAGTACTCAGAAGTGACTTCCTGTGCCTAGATTTTGTCTTCTGGCAGCTGTAGCCTTGCAGAAGTGATTTATTGTAATACTGCAGTGGATTGTAGTATGTGTGGGTTTAATTTTAAGCTGCTTTTTGTCAATGAACGTTCTTTTCCTGTCAATTTGTCAAATTAAGAATAAGAGTGCACCCTCAAGGTTTTATGAAAATTGTCATGTTTTCTTGATGATACATTACGTGTTTTTCCTAATTTTCTTAACTATGTGATGTATTATTTTTCAAATACGTAGTGTTAAATTCAAAAATATGTAAGTTCTTTTTGTTAAAGAGGATCCTATGGAAACCTAATTTTTGTGCTTTTTTTTTATTAACTTGGATTTACATTACTACCTTTGTTATTTCAGTTACAAGAGAAAAGGAGATTTTGCATAAATGTAGGGTTTAATTTTCTTTTAATACTTTGGGAAAAAAACAGTTCTCTTTATTGATTCAGATATACGAGTTGATATGTGTTTCTAGTAATTGTGGGAACCAGCTGATTGGAAGGAGGTTCTATGTAGTCTGTCTTCAGTACTGTCTCCTATATGCTATTTCTTTACCAAATCTAACATGAATAAATAAGCACGATCAAATGTATGCTATTAAGTTATAGCTGAGTGTGTAATTATCCCATGAACTAAAGAAGTTCCTGGTTTCATGCTGCATGCATCTGTTCCTCTTGGACAGTCTGTTCTGTGAAAAACTGTGCTATGTTGGGAGATTTGCAGTCAGCTTAAACAAATTTTTCATTTGGGTTTCAAGTGGTTAAGTGCAGACACTTGCCTTAAAGAACTGCATCAATCCAATTCTAGGGATTCATCAATTCATTTCTGCAATTTTGTATTCTCTTTTCCCATTCCAGGTTTGTTTCACATAGTACCCAGGATTGGCACCTGTTCTGTAGCATACTTGGGTTTAGTGAAGTAGTTATATTGTTGTTAGTATGTGAACTTTGTAGAAATTGTCTTTTAATCATAAGTTGGAGCTTGTGAATTAGAGGAATTACACAATGTCTCTCTCTAGGAGACAGAGTCAACAGAGTGTTCCAGATGATGCCAAACGGCAGCGGGTTTATTCACATGATTCTGACACAGCTGTAGTTAGCCAAGCAGTGCCTTTACCAGAAGAACGTAGATGCTCCTTCCCAGCATCGAGTTCCATTCGGTCTCCAGTGTTGCACGGGCGTGGCTCACCAGCCTTAGTTGGATGTGTCCCTCCTTTGCAAGACACTTTGTTTCCAGACCCTACAGAAACCAGGCTCCCTGTTGCCAAGGACGAGGTAATGGCTTTCTGTGCCTGTGCTTCCCTTCTGTCTTGCGAGTAGACAGAATCCAGAGATGCTGTGGGAGACCACAAACATTTCTATCAAGGTTTTTGACAATATCATGGGATATCTATTGATGAGCTACCATTAGAAGGAGTATCAATAAGTGTAGCTGCCACTGTGGTTCTGTATCACCTCCTTGTCTGTGCTTGGGTTTGAAGCATTTTTATGGGAGCAGAGGAAGTCATAGTATTGTTTCCTTGTGTTGTTTCTGTACATCCTAATGTCAAGAAACCTACATGTCTGCTCTAGGAAGTAAAATTTGGGGAAATAGTCCATTTCTCACATGATATGAGGTGGGGAGAATCCTGACTAAAAAAACCCACCGTAGTAATATGAGAGAAGCCCTTTCTGAATAAATGCGGTATTTGGCCTTTAAAGATGTTCACTACTTCTTTTCAAGAAAGCATACAAGTTCTGTCATAGCTATTCTGGAGTATAGAAGAGAATGGAGTGTAGTTCTATGAACTTTTTCTTGTACTGAACTCACATGACAGAAGGGTTTTGGGTTTTTTAGTTTATACCTGTTGATTATAGAATGTAACTGTTGTGAAAGGAAAACAGTTCCAACAAACATCTGACTTCTTCTTTAATAGTTTATGTGGGGTAAAAAAGAAAACTAATTTAAATCAGGTTTTTTAATGATTTTTTTTCTCCCTATGACAGGCAGGAAAACTGTTGACATTAAAGTCAGCAGAAGATATCTCTGGTCATTCACTATTTATTCCCTGAAATGCAGTGTATACTGATGATGCAAAAATTATTTTCTCTGGTTTGACATTTTATAACAAATGGAACAAATTTAAATTGAAAAACTTTGCAGAAATTTCTTTAGGAAACTATTCATTGTGAATTTAAGTGCAGTAAAACTCTACACGATAGAGTAGGTAATGTGAAATGATGCTGGGTTTTGCATTAAAAAAACCCAACCTTCTGTGTTTCATGTAATTGCATCTCTGACAGGGAAGAATGTTCTCTTTGCTGTGTCTTTACTTTTTTTATGTGTATGTCCAGTTAAGTCAACAGGTTTTGGAGTTGTTTCAAGCATGTCGGCAACAGGCCTCTGATTTGGACAGAAAAGAGCTCTGCAGAACAGAACTCCAGAGAGAAATTCAGCTAATTTTTCCACGTATGTTTTGAATCTGATTACTTAATATCAATTTGCATGTTCTTCGAGTTTGTGATTCTTTCTTCCTGTCAAGCTGTAATATGTCAGATCATGTTTATTTTTTTTTTTACTCTGCTATTACAGAGAGCAGACTTTTTTTGGTTGGGTCCTCACTGAATGGATTTGGCACTCATACTAGTGATGGTGATTTGTGTCTGGTGGTTAAAGAAGAACCAGTAAGTAATTTAAAACATATGCAGTTAAAACAAAGTCTGGCTTTATGTGTGTGCTCTTAAAAGGCTGGATCCTGAAATTATAAAAAAATGCTCAAATAGTTTTGCATTCTTAATAGCTACAAACTATGAGCCCAGTAATGTGCAGATAAGAATGCAACCTTCTCAACCTAACAAAACTTACTTTCTAAAGCTTTAACTTCATAAGTGAAAAAATACAGGAAAAGGGAAGCAGATGCCTAGAATGTGGAAGAAAACTGTTTAGAAAACTTTTTTAGATGCAGAAACAACTTCTAATAAGTAAAATTTCTTATTATTTAGATTCATAGCTACCAATTTTAGTGGTCAGGCATTAAAATGTATTTAGTATCTTAAATATTTTTAGTGAGAATAAAAATGTTATAAGTAGAAATTAGGTTAACAGAAAAGGTATCTAAAAGGTTTAGATAGACCATAATTTTGAAAGAATTGAAGCATCATTTAAAGGGAAAAAGAGGACATTTTTGTGTAAGTGGGGCTAGGTTTTCATCTAGGTCTGTGATTTTTGAATGTCTTATAATCACTTTGCATATTAAGTATGGATTGTTCTCTCTGGCACTTACTGTGAAAAATGTGTATATAATCTGTAGAATGTGTTGGTGCACATGTATTATTCTGAGAACTAATTTCATTTTAAAAGCAAAGCATGCTTACTTTGAACATTTAAATGAAAGATACCAACTTTTTTCATTAATTTTAACACCACATTTCAGGTGAATCAGAAGACTGAAGCAAGACGTATACTCAGCTTAGTCCATAAGCTCTTCAGTACTAAACTTTGTAAGTTACCGTCTAAAGTCGGTAGTTAAGATTATTGGCAGTTTTGGAAGAACTGTTGATGCTCAGTTGCAACTAATGTATGTAATTGCGTCTTGTCTGGGTTCTAATCACAGTATTCTTTGAAGAAAAGCTGTGAATATTTTGTAATATTTCTTGATGCTAGTGAATGGTAATTAAAAAAAATAATGGTTTTTCTTGAAAACAAGTGGACTTCAATAATTGGTAATATCTCAGATGGCTTTTGAGTTGTGGAACATAATGAGAAGGAAGTAGATTTCTGTTTGGGACACTCTGTTAGTGAACTCTTGCTAATATCTTAGATTGCAATGTCTTCCTGGCAAAAATACTCTTTAAGAATTTGTAAAATAAGATGTCACTCGTCACTCATAGTAGACTGTGTAGAGTTGTTTTTTTTTTTCTATTGAGCAGTAAATAACTTAGGTGCCTAAGGAAGAAAGAAATAAACGTTGGCAATACCAGCACATACAGATAAAACATGTCAATTCATAGTTTTTGTAGCTGATTGTTTAGACTCCCTTCAAGATTAAGAATTCACATGGGCAGTTCTTGACTTAAATGTGAAAGCCTTCTACTTCAAAGAGGCTTTTGTATCATCCTTTGAATTATAAAATACCCTGACATTTATTGATATCAATGACTTTATCAATCTACTTCCCAGACTTGTGGTAGATTCTTTGATGCTACTTCTTATAGTGATGTTCTGAGCAGTCCTGCGGTGTTAAAAGGAACAAACCATAAATTTAAATGCAGACTTCAACATTTCTTCATTGACAAACATACATGCACAGATTTTAACAGCTTGTGTAGAAGAAAGAGTTGATACATCTATTGCTGAATAGGCATCTGATAATTAATGGTTATTACTGCTGATTATTGACATTTGCATAAGTCTGAAAATTAATCTGAGTTTGTCAGTGGTGCAGCTCTCTCCAGTGCTTTCTGATAGCGCAGTGATAAAATAGGTGTATTTTCAGGGATCAAGAAACTTTTAAATGAGTGATCTCTTTCAAGAGCTCTTATTCTGTGACGAAGTGTTAGACAAAATCAAGTTTGTTTACCAGTATCAGAAAGGTATCATTTGTAAGCAATCCTCAAAGGTATTTGTGCCTTTGCCCATTTTTGATGCTTTCGTAATACTGTGATACCTTGCAAGTGCATTTGGTCACCTTTATTTAATCAAAGTATTCTGTGGAAGGTAAGGCAGGACAGAGCGCTACTGAGATTACCACTCCTGTCAGGCACTCTTAGTTGTGATATGTAGACCTCTTGTGTCATCTCTTCATAATCTTAACATCACTGTGGCATTAATTCCTATACCTAGCAATCTCTCTTGTGTCTTGGTGTGGATGTTTTGTGAACAGAACTAACAGAAAGAAGTTGTTTGAAAATGTTTAAAACCAAAAGGCTTTGGCACATGGGCTTTCCACTTTGATATAGCTAATATACAAGCTGTAGCTCAACTATGCCAAGGTTTAGTACTTCTGGAACAAGAAGTGTCCTGGTTTCAGGTGAGATAGTTAATTTTCTTCTTAGTACCTGATACAGTGCTGTGATTTGGATTTAATAAGAAAATAATGTTGGTTTTAGTTGTTGCCTGGTAGTACTTACTATAAATCAAGGACAGCCTGTCTACCTAAAATGTATGAAGCTGCTTCTGATAATTATTTTCAAGTTTTGTGCCACCCTGTTAGCATGTATAATACTATCCTATAATTTTAAGATAATACCTCTTTGACAATATTAGTTGAGTATTACTTTCTTCTGTAGAAGAGACATTGCAGCATCTTCTCAGCAAGTGTGTGAGCAGTCATAAAACTACTGTTGCTTCATGTGAGACAGCAGAAATAAACATAAAAGCTAGCAAAGTGTGTGCCAAGTTGTAAGAGAAACAATGGGAGGGAGTTGAGGGACAAAATATAAGATGCTATTTAAAATAAGTTCTTCCTCTGATTCTGTGAAAGAGTTAAAGGACTAAAAGAAATAAGGAGGATATTTGTGACATTGGTAAAGTTCTAGAGCATTTTTAACCTTTTTCCAGATCACTTTTATTTAGAAACTTGGGAGAAGTTTTTTCTATCTGTGCCTCTCACATCTCCTTCTTTGTTCTTGCACTCTGCAGTGTTCCTATGTATTCCAATATAAGGACTTTAAGAGTGTGATTCTGTGCTTATTTTGCCTTAATTCTGTGATGGATAAATGAAGAAGCATTCCAAGTGCAAATTAGATCAGTCCCTTTCACAATTGATTTTGTCTTCAGAAATTCAGAGAAGTGACATCTCTTTTATCCATCATATAGAATTGAATGTGATTGTTAGATTAGGAGGTTTTGGAAGTGGATTTAAAATTTGTATAAGCTCTAACTTATTTCAGTTTCAAGTTTATAAAAGGCAACAAGTGAGCAAGGAATTTTAGTCCATCAGTTTCTAAGTCTTATAGCAGAGGCTTTTCTGTGTTGTTATTCTGCCTCTAGAATATCAACTGAAATGAACATGTGTTCTGTTTTTGAACATGTGTCTAATCACAGAGAAAAATGGGATAAAGCTTCTGATATTTTATTCATTGTTTCTGATGTTTTATTCATTGTGGGGTGTATTAGTCTTTAAGGAATGTATTGTGTCTCTCTGAGAGAAGAGAGAGGTAGGGATAGCAAATATATAATCCATACCAAAGACTAGATGATCACGTGTAACTTCTTGGCTTATTTGTTCAGATACCTGGAAATGTATTTTTTTATGAGATGGGCTGACATTCCCAGAACTGTGTGCTGAAGTCAATATCTTTAGAAATGTGAAGCATTAATTTGCGGTGATAGCTGAAGAAGTTACCACTGACAGTAAATGTCAGACTGCGTCCTTGCTTCAGATTCATCTGTGTGGGATTAATTTGAAAAACACCTTTATAGTATTAGGTTTACAGGTGTTTACTGTCTGCATAAATAACAAACAGCTTATTTTCCCTTAGATTTACAAAGAGGTATAGTAGCATTATGACTAGGGTATCAGAATGGAATCTGCCTAATGGTGGTCTAGTGGGAAGCGTGTAACAGCTGGAACAAGCAAAGGAATTTGAACTCGGTTGAATGGCTTTGAAGAACTGTGCGGATCGTTGAGTGAATTCCAAAAAAAGGCAGTTATTTCATCCTGTGGTGCATTGTACCTTTGTAGATTCTTCATGAATGTGGATCCAGATTTCTGTGTTGTTTGTTTCCCCTTCTGTAGTATAACCAAATCAATGAAAGCAGGCTACATGCCCAGGATGTCAAGATCTTTTTGGCATACACCATGTTTTGGATTAATGTTCTGTACAATCACTTAATATTTCATTCTGTAAAAGAAGAAAGAAAATTAAGCTCTTCAGTCTGAACTTCTGCATTAATATGTTATATATGAACCAGTGCTTAGTCTTCTTTGAAGCCATTATATTTTTTTTGCTAAACTGAAGTGGTGTTCATGACCTTTTCGTAGACATGCCCAAAACTGCAGAGCAGCTGTGTAGATTTCTTTTCATGTATTTTGGCATAGCCTCTCTGGTTGTAGCTTTCATGATCATATAGTCAGTTTACTAAGGCGCTTATTCAACCTGTAAGTTTTTCAGAATTTCACATCCTGTATTTGTTACTGTTTCTTCCCCTATGTGTACATATTTCTTCCCCTGTGTGTATATATAAGGTACAGTATAGATTCTGCTAACAGCATCATTGGTCTGAGCCAGGAAGGAGGATACCAGCAGGAAGTTACTGCTTTGTAGCTTCCTCTTACCTCTTTGACACAAGCATCCATCAAGTGTAGGGAAGCATTTGCAGACAAGGATGTGTTTGGAAGCGGATTGTCACTAGAATGAGTTCAGTTAACTGAAGAGCATTGGAAAGGGTCATAGTGAGGAAAGTTGAATTGCTATTGCATACAGACACACTGCTGCCTACCATGTGTTAGTGCATTGGCAATCTTTGTCTTAAATTTGGTGGTCAGAGGAGAGGAGGCAGAGAGCTCTGTATGCTTTAGACTCTCACTTTAAAAATATTCTGGGATGCTGGAGGAGAGATGCCTCGACATGTCTGAAGGTGCACTAGAAGGAGAGGATACTTATATTAATTTAGCAGACATTGAACATGAATTGAAGTTGTTAATTTAAGATTCTCTCGTCAACATCAGTAAATTAGTAAGATTATCTTTTATTCTGAGTGCCAGTCTGTATGTTGCTTAGGCTTGTGCAGTACATTAAAATCCAGATGAAGGGTTGCCTCAAATAAATCTGTTTGAACATGCATACCCATAGAACAGTTTCAAAAAGTAAAAAAAAAAAAAAAGAAACAAAAAAGAAAAAAAAGAAGTTCATTTTAATTGAGAATTGCACAGCAGATTGCACAAATCTGAATTTGTCATGCAAAAGAATGGAGATGATGCTGTATTTAGTCAAGTTGGCTGTTCAGCTGATAGAAGTACCATGTTCCTTTTTCTGGAGGAAAAGAAAAAAATCAGATTTTATTCAGGGTTATTTTTGGTCTCTGCATGCTTATTTATGCTAATCTCAGGTTAATTTATAGAAACAATAGGAAAATGTATGATGTTGGATATGGTCAAATTCAAGTGGTCCTAGATTTGGCAACAGAAGTAGTTACTAAAATGATGCCTTTTCCCCAAATTAATATCATGTAACCTACAGGCTCTACTTCTCTTCCCTATTACTCTCTTGGGCACAGTATTCATTCAGAATTATGGGAAGCTACAGAATATAGGCTGAGGTGTCATGAAGTGAAGGGAAATCACAACAATGTGCCTTGATGCAACCGTTTTGGGGAGTGTGGATGGTGCATTTGGTGGCTCTGTGTGAGTGACTGAGCTTAATATGTGTGAGTTTGGATGGTCTGGCGTTGAGCCTGTATGTCTCTGTGCAGGTAGGTAATCATCTGATAATCATTGTCAATGTGGATTTATTGCACGTCCTATCGCTATTAAAGCAGAAGACAGATAAAGCTTATCCCATCTTTGATAGAAAGCGTTGTCCTGCTTTCAGTGATGTTTCCTGGTATGTACTTTATTGTTCAAATTAACAATTTGTAAAACAAGTTATCATTAGCCCATCCTGTTTGGATATGTTCATGCTCTTCTTTTTTTTGTACCTTATGTACCACCACATATAACTATCCAGGATCTGTGTTACAAGTACTGCTCCATGAAAGCATTGTAGTACTGCATTCCTTATATTCAAATTTCTGCAATATATTTCCCTCAGAAAAGTCTTCTATGCTATGTTCTACTTCTTCTCTAAATGTTTAATGTAGGGGATGTTTCACTTGGTTGTTTCCTAGGTTGTTTTTTTGCTACAGTTGCTTAGCAAAAGGTTACTTGGTACTTACAACCCTGCTGTAAATCAGTCAATAAGATCTGCATATTGTATGAAACTTAATTGCATATTTTTCTCCCTTTCAGCAAGCTACATTGAACGACCTCAGCTGATCAGAGCAAAAGTGCCAATAGTGAAATTCAGGGATAAAGTCAGGCGAGTATTCTTTTCAGCCTAATCTTTTAGACTTTGACATGGTAGTACCTTATATGTGTCCAGCCTTAGGAGCAGTCTCACTGTTATGTGTGTTTATTTGTGTGGTGCTGTAGTTATATCGCAAATTGTAGAGTTAGCATGCAGTGGCAGTAAGTTTGTTGCCTTGACATCTGAAGCACCTCTTGTGGCTGAGATGCTACTCGATTCCTGTGATGTGAATTAGAAGCAGTTATTTGTATGTAGTGGACTCCAGGCTAACAAATGGTTTGACAGAAAAACAGTGGCAGGAAGAAAACTGTTGTGAAATATAATTTTGCATGCTGTGCAGATGTAACTATTGAGCTATACAAACACCACTGAAACAAGCCAGTTTGTGGTGATATTTTCTCGTGTTCGTTGTGTATTCATTATGAAGACATGAGAATAGTTTAGAGGGATGTACTAGGACAGATAATGAAGTGTTTTTTATTGTGTGTGATAAAAGTATCTGACAGAGGAAAAAGTCATGCAAGCGCTGATATATGTTGACAGTCTTGAGTAATGTTCATATCTTCCTGTGGTCATTGGCTTAGCCTTGTAACATTGATATATATCAGTTTCCTTTAGTAACATAGTTTCATCCTTCTTTGTAAATTGAATTTAGAACAACTTTGATGTAGCTGTCTTAACCTGTCCATATGGTTCTAAAATTTTGCAGCCCTATCTCTGTCTTTTTAAAAGAAATAAGCATACTTTTCTGGCCTCTCCCTATGAAAGCATATCACAACATGTTTTTATTACGATATACCTTTTTCATGGTTAGATTCCTGCCCTGATAAAACTAAATCTATCATGTTTACAATTTGAACTATTCTATATCATCAGTTTAGCTTTTTGTTTCATTTGAGATTATACACGCTTCTTGGGTTTTTTGCTTCATACTTTTTTCCTCATTTGCACCCAATTCTATATTTCCTTGAGTATAATCGCGTACTTTCATTTAAACATTTTAATGTTTTTTCCTTTCTCTTCTAACAGTACAGAAAGTTGTTTCTTCCATGCTTGCTGAAAGTATGGTGCTTGTAAAGCTAAAATTTGGGGTATTTGGATAAGCTACATATAGCAATGCTAATCTTTTCTTGTGTAAATGAAATGATAATTTCCTGGTGCAAATATTGAATGAGTTATGGGAAGAATATTTTTTCCCAATTTAAAATGAGAAAATAAACTCTAAAAAGAAACCTTTAATATGGAACTGGATGGAAGTGATTGTGTGAGAAGATTCAAGTCTTTTTGTAAGCACTCTTACTGCTTAGTACAGCAGTCCATAGTACAGTCACTTTCAAAAAATAAGTCATGATAATTGTACACCTTACAGTTAGGATTTAAAGAACTCTTTATTTCCCACTAAATCAAAGTATGATCTTTTAAGACTAAAAACAGCACATTATATTTTTAAAGAATAAAAACCAGTATTGCTCATCATCTGGTTTTCTGTATTGCATTTGCGGAAGAAAGGAGTGTCAGGGAATGTCATCATTTTGGGTTGGGATTTTTTTTTTATTGTAGTTCGTCTTTGGTTTTTTTCCTGTCTTTATAGTTATCGTTCTCTTATATAACCTGTGACCTCTATCCATGTTTTGTCTTTTTATTTAAGTATTTGTCTCTTTCCAGTCTATTACTGGCTTCTTGTCTTTCATAGGCTCAGATGTACAAAAAATGAATACTTATGCATTTTTTCACAGAGGTCTTGAAAAATGGATTGGATATGCTGTACCGAGGGCATTAAACTGGTCTTTGCCAAAATTGGAAACTAAACCTAACAAGCCTCCTGGAAAAGCTGGTGTTTTGTTGCCCAGCTGCTGGGAGAAGGTGGTTGAATTCAATGGGTGTTATCTCTGTAACTGGAGATGCACGTTTTAATGTGTTGCCAATAACTGAAATACGCATATATTTCATGTATAACTGAAAATGACTGTTTCCCCTTACTTTGATTCATTGAATGAGAAAGCATTCCGTTTGTATTTGTTCTCTTTTATGACCTTTAGACTTGGGAGTTTATAGTGCTGTGAAAGTAAGAGAAGATCCACTGCACTTAAAGACTCACCATCTTTTTTTTTGGTAGTCTTTCCCAGGAGGTTATTCTAATGCTGGTTCTGCTTTCCAACAAGCCTTTGATCAATTATCAAGATCTTTATACTACAGAAGATACAAAAACTTACTCTTCTGCTACAGTTGACTCTTTTCCTCTCCTTTAGTGCTTTTTGGTAGAACTTGAGTCCAAGCAGTGCAAAACGTTTTTCACTTGCCACCACTGCACCAGCTATTAAATATGCGTAGTAAACATGCAACAGAACTTGCTTCAGTAAGCATCTGGTAAATAGCCTTCTTGTCAAATTGGATTAATTGGAATTACAAATGCAGTACGACATTTTTTATTATATTTGCACATGCAGTTAATATTCTTATGAGTGTTCATGCTTATATTTACAACTGTGAAGTGGTAGCTGAAGCTTGTTTATTTCCAGTACTGTTATGTACTATATTCTTAATACATATAAAAACTTATGCTTGATACTAGTTCAGGTTTAAAATTATGCAATAGTTTTGATCCAAAGAATGTTTTGATGTAAAAGTGTATAAAATATGTGAAAAATGTAAAATGTTCAAAATACGTAAAAAATTATTGTAGGCCTCAAATTATTGTCTTTTACCAAATTTAATGAATTTCAGGTCCATATTCCCCTTATATAGTCAAGAAAATCCAAAGAAGTATTTGGGTAAACAAATACTGTGTGAGTGAAACTTGTGCATGTAAAATGGAAATAGCTGTATATCACAGACAACTACTTCTTTGTCTAATATTAGGTTCTTCTAGTTACAAGTTGGTATTAATATGGCTTATTGACCATGAATGCAATATCATTTCTTGAGTTCTGTGAATAATTAGGCTCTATATGCAGTAGAAAATTCAAACTTGGGTGCAGATTGTGTTGTAAATAAAGCAGTTAGTGCTTATTTGCCGCATATAATCTTAACAGAATGAAAAGTATCAAAACTGTATTATTACAAAACATCTAGTGTTTACTCAGAATTGGTTTTATTCTACTGATTCTCTCTTAATGTCATTGCAGAAATGGCTCTTACCTTCTGATCTCTCCCATTTCTGTTTCTCAGTTCATTGGCATAATTTCATATACTAATACCTCAGAAAATCGTTCCTGGTATCAAAAGTTAGCTGTAGTAAATCATGTAGTGCAAATGTAGTTGGGAGAAAGATCTGATAAAAATTAAAAATGGTATCTTAAGTTGTCATAAAGTCTAATTTTGTATCTACATGTAGTCTTCGTGCAAAACAACAATTATATTTTTGTTACAAAGGAATTCAAGTCTAAGTGGCTAAGGTGCTATAAACAAAACTATAAGAATCACGGCATTTAAAACTCTGAAGAAAGTTTCTAGGGCTTTATATTAAAATTACATTTCTCCATATCTGTCATAAAGTAGGTAGTAAACATTCAGAAATTGAATACCATAATGCTTAATTTATTTTTTTTTCCTCCCCAATAGCAATGTGGATTTCGACTTGAATGTAAACAATGTGATAGGTATAAGAAATACATTCCTTCTGAGAACCTATGCATTCAGTAAGTTTTTATTATGTTTTCTTACTACTTTAAGCTTTGCTTTTAGAGTATGTATTTTGATATTGATATGCTACAAAAATTTAATATTGTCTGTATTCTGGACCTTCCTAAAACTGTATCATATGGCATACAGCTTGTCTGTCTTGTCTTCCTTGGACCAGAAAACTCAGGTAACATAAGGCACACAAAACTAAATGGAAGCTTTTATCAGGCTGTCTCTCTCCATACTTGTATAAGTCGTATGAGCAAGGGTAGGTAGCCTTATATGTATTATCCTGCTCACTTAAATGTGTAGTTGAAGGGCTTCAACCTGCATGTGGAAAAAAATTGTCAAATTACCTCTAATGTGGAAGATATATTGATCTATTTAATTGGAACGAGTTAGTTGCTCAGGCAAACAAGGGACTAACTATCTTAGTGAACATGATAAGAAAGCTAAAACTCAAAATTTCTGTGGATGCTATTCTGTCTGTTTTGAAGTAAACTCTTCTGTGTTGGTACATGAGTGCTCTAGAAAACATTGATGATGAGGCAAGGTGACACAAAATGTCCACAGAAAATTTAGGTAGATTAGAGCTAGAAGGTGAAGTCTGTATGGTTATGTGGCCTGCAGTTTGTTGTAGGGGGTATGTCTGTGATTAATCAGCAATTTTTGCTAGGTATTTTTCAATTAATGGAAGCTGGACTTTTTAACTTTGTGCAAATAACATTACTGAGCATTTTCTTGAGGAGTAGCTTGTATCAAAGTATCAGGCAAAGTTTACTGACCATATTGCATGCTACATTTTTTACCTACTAGTTACAGGCACCAGCAGACAGAATTTAATATCTCAAAATGAGGTCAAATTAAAAAAGATCTTTTCTACTGTGACACAAAATAACTGTGTTTAAAACTGGAGCCTATTTGCATTTTTCTCTTATGAAAAAATTCTATTCCAATTAATGCATCTTCATGTGATGTCTTTGTGGTGTACAGAAAAGTACAGTACTTTTTTGGCATCTCATATTAGTGTACTAAGTTTTATTTTTTAGTTCAACTGGTGGTGAACAATGTCAGGAATAAGGTGATTTGTGACAAGGAGTTTGGTTGTCTCCAAGGTCTTCCAAATCTAGTAGGTCATTCACACTGAGAGGAGTACCACTTACATGGGCGTGTGTGCTGAACCACTCAGAACACATGAGAAAATCACGCTTGATAATTTTACAGAATAACAGAGAGCACTCCAACTTCGCAGTTGTAGGATGTCTTTTGTCCTTGTGTCCTAATAAGCAGAATACAAAATTTTATATAATGATGTCAGGTTAGAAAAGATACTCCAGAATGTATAAGCTTTTAAGGCTGTTGTGAGGCATTTGACTGAATTGATAATCAGCTTCTGCATACCTGCAAATAATAAAGTGTGCTGCAGAGTCCCAGGAGATTGTGCTGAGTGATGTCTACCTACAATAGATTAATACTTTAATTAGAAGGTTGTCTGTATTCACCAGAAATTCAGGAGATCATACTTGAAATATGGCTGTATTTATGTCTTTCCACATGAAATGCATGTGTAGTAATCTTAAGAGATACTGTATCTAACATACCATCTACATAAAAAGCTATTGGGGACAAGGCTAATTTAGAATTTATGCTTTTATGCGTTGGTTACTGCTCTCATGTATCCTGATGTAAACTTAAGAATCAGCTGTGTCCTCCAGTCACAAGAATTCTTTATCCTGCCTTCAAAGTTTGTATAGCCTAAACAAAAAAATGACATAGCTTCTGTCCTGGCAGCAAGTTATTTCAGGGAAAATTAGTACAATGAGCTGGAGAGACCTTAGAAGTAGAAAGTGAGGCTTTGCAAATTTCCTGGTATACCTCTTGTAACTTGTCTGTGGATCTTACTACTCAAAAGGCTGTTTTCAAATGCAAATATTTTGTTTTGATTTTTATAGGATGGATAATAATTGTAAAATAACTAAGTAAATTCTATAAAATGCCTGTGGAAGTTAACCTTAGAATACAAAACTACCATGTTGATCAAATAAGAGCAAATGTTGATGAATTGATGTCTAGTTAAATGTACTTTTTTAAGATATTTTTATTTTACTTGCAGTTGAGAATCGAGTTCGTCCATTAGTACTTGTTGTTAAGAAGTGGGCAAGTTTTCATGAGATAAATGATGCCAGTCGTGGTACTTTAAACAGCTATAGTCTTGTGTTGATGGTTTTGCACTATTTACAGAGTAAGTATTTTTTACATGTTGAAACTGTACCTTTTAAGTTCATATTTATGTAGTTTTCCTCTTTAACAAAATAAAACAAGCAGTAATCATCTACACAGAAATATTTTAAATTAAAGCAAGTTTACTCCATTTCCGTAGTGTTGCATCTGTCTTTAACAAGTGGACTTGTTCTTTGGAGGCAGTTACTAGCTTTAAAAAGGTTTGGAAGAAAAAAAAATGTACCTGCAGGACATTGTGTAGCTATAAAATAAACTCAAGTACAAAAATGCATAAAGACATTTACTGTAGTCATCTCTAGCAACTGCCACAGCTGTCTAGGAAAGGGGAAAAAAGGGTTTAAATAGTCCTTATCATGCAAAACTGTGATCAGTCGGCTGTTTTGGGAAGATCAGCAGTCCACAATCCAAAGTGGAGCCTTCTACCTGTGCTTCCTCAACTTTTCTGTGGGAAAAAAAAAAGGCATGGAAAAACATCACCTGAGTTGTGGCTCTGTATACTGTACACTCATCTAAGTACCACATTTTTAGGTTCTGATGTTTTATTCATACAGATTTTAAGCTTTTCTTTCCTTCTATATGCATGTGATATTCCTGAAAATAGCCTGTGTCCTAGAACTTCTAATAGTACTTTTGTCTATAATACTGTGGAGGGAAAAAACCACTTTTCTTTTACACTAGTGTACCTACCTAGGCAAATTTCTTTTCTATACTACTTAAATAATTTCCACATCTTTATACTAATATGGATGTCTTTGGACCCAAGTTTAGTGTAGCTTGAGTTTATTTTGTAGATACATCAGTATCTTGTACATGAACTTTCTTCCAGATAATGTCTAACTTACTTAGTAAGAAAAGGAAACTCATAGGGCAAATGCTAGTGGTAAGTGGTAATTTTTCCCCTCCCATCCATCCTCTTAGTAGAGCTTACTAAAGATACAGTACAGATACCTAGATACAGTACCTTGATTTTTTGTATTGCCTCTTAATTTAGTGTGGTAGAGAACTGGAAAGTATCCAGGATGTGCAGAAACAGGAACACCCACCAAAAAAAATGTTATTGAAGCAGCTGTGATAATTTTCTTAGCAGTCCTGATAGTATATTCTACTCTTTGAAGATACCCCAAGCACATTCTGAGAATTCTGCTCTTCTGATTCTTAGTCCCTATGGAAAAAGAATTCTGGAACATCTCTTCATCTGTAAGACCTTGTTGCAGGGTGAACTAAGTCCCAGGTGCAAGACCTGTATACTGAATTTATTTATTATTTTCCCTAGTAAATAATGTAGATCAATTTCTTAAACCATGCTGAAGACATGATGTTAAAGCTTTAGTTTGAGGAGTGCTTCTACAGTTCTATAGCTGCTTGAATAGAATGTGAATACTTTTGAATTTTGGTCCATCTATAGGACCGCCTAATCTGGGTGATTTTTTTTTTCCCCTCTAATTTGTAGAGTTCAATAGATGCACTCCCAGTCCATGGTTTTCATAAAAGTGGACAATATTTAGATAATTTTGTTTTTGTTAATATTGTTAATGACTGCATGATCTTCATAACCTGTTTGCCATTTAGCAGACCAGCAAACACTATTAGACTGTATTTATGTATTTTATGGGGATCTGGCTAGCAATGCCTATGTTGAGCATTTTTTTAATAGGTTACATTTGGAAACTCAGTATGTAGTACTTGGCAGCTGAAAAACGTGTTCTCTTGCAGCAATTGTAGAATTGTTCATAGAATTGTAGTAGATGTAAGGAATAAAAGATAAGTGAAATTCTAATTTTTCATTTAGGTAATCTAGATGTTTTTCCTATAGCTGTGAATTAATATGAATTTCAGATATAAAGCTGTACCCAGCTGCTGTAGAATTGTAGAATTTTTCATGCCTTTTACAAATAGTAGTATCATGGTAAGACCTTTCATTGTCTGAATAAAGTTCCCATTGTTCTGTATAGTACTAAATACAGTAACAGAAATATTTACCAAATAACTTATTTTACAAAATGCATGGAAGTGAAGTTCTTGATAAATGTTTTTAAGATAGAATTTCAATGCAACTCTTTGATGTAGTTGATGTGATATTGCTTTCTGTGAATTACATGAATCACAGCAACTTTAAACTTTTTTTTTATAGCCTTACCTGAACCCATCCTTCCATCCCTCCAAAAAAATTACCCAGTAAGTGTTTCTTATGTGTTTACTACATCATATATGTGTGTGACCCTGCTTATCTAAATATATGAATTTTTAACTATCTCTAATGGATTAAATTGAATTAAGAGTCTGTAGGTCAGGTCATTGATAAACTAGACCTAAGTGTGAAAGAGATTATTTGCTGCTTATGATAATTTCTTTAATGAAAATTCTGCTATATATGCTAAGATTTGACACACAATTAGAAGAAAGTGCTAATGAAAGCCACTGACCTAATTCTCTTTATGCTGGCCTGGAAATATCCCTGTGTCAGCTGTAACTTTCTGGGTCCTATTTCTTGATGTGTTAAGTAGTGCTTTTTCATCCAGTTCTTGTGCTTCAGAATTCCATACCCTCCCACAGCTGTTGAGTTGCCTGATAGTTCCATGTGCAAAAAGTGAGTGATAACATGTTTACCAAGGACACTTGAGACATCACAAGATTTGACTTCAGTCCAACAAGAAAAGACCTTTTTGAAACTTTACTATTGTAGTCAGATCATACACTGGTCATTTCTGGAGAACTCAATGAACCAGTATGCTTTGGTCCATCCAGAATTAGGAGTGTTATTAGTGAGATTTAGTCTAAGAAA
>JAWWMU010000121.1:51456537-51466606 GCA_035048155.1 Cinnycerthia olivascens
CAAGTTCCCAGGAAATATCCAGAGAAGCACATGTCGTGTGGTCTTCGCTTTCTGGCCTTTAGAAAACTATGCAATACCATGAAGGATTTACATGGACAGATATGTGTTTTCTTCCAATTAGGTTACTTTCTGCAATGGATACCACTCTCTCTCTAGAGAAGGTGCCCAGTGCTTTTTCACTGTTTGAGCACTATGCAGACAGTCCAGGACAGAGCAATCAACACTCCTTACAACACGTGGCTGGTAAGAAACTCAACATACTGTCTTCACAAAAGCTAACATTTTGGCAATACTTTGGAAATTTCAGGAAGCTAAAAATAGAATCTATTTGAGAAGTGTAGATTTGCAAACCATGTAATTAGCAATCAGAGTTGAATGTAAAATGAAGTTTAATTGTGCACAAGTGTTCGGCTTATAGTAGGTGCTGTAAGATGAGCAAGAGGGAGAAGTGCTAAATTGGGGGATTCTTGCATCATTTCAGACATCTGTACCTCAGACAAGCTGAAGGTCTCTATCTGTAAATCCCCCAGGGCTAAAGAAATTGCTTTTTCTTGCACGCAAAGATAGAAGAAGCAATCAGAGGGTCTCCTGAGCTCTCTTCCTCTGAGGGTGGCAGCCCCTGAATGCTTGGCGTGGGAATGAGAGCAGGGTTGATGGCTGAGGTCCCTGGACTTGTCAGTGAAAGGAGTCACCTGAAACTCCCAAGGAATGTAAAAGCAAAGTGGTTAAATATAGCTATAAACAGCCTCTGGCTGGGAGGGTAGTAGTGAAAATTGCACATGAGAAAGGATTTTACTTATCTCTGTCTGATATTTCATGTCCTTTAAAATGCCTGACTGGGCTTTCTGCTTTGTCTGTATACGTAGGCATATTATCTAGATCTGGACAGCTGTCAATGAAGATCTTGTCAGCATCATTTTGTGGATTCATTTTCTTCATAAGGAGACCTCACTCCAGGGTTTCTTTTTCAAGAGAACAGTGGTTTAGGGAACTTGTATCTCACTGTCATGCTTTGTGGCCTCCCATTCATTGTCACATGCACCATTGCGTTCACAATCCCGCCCTTGGTTTTGAAGGAAAGCCTCTTTCTCATGCATTTGGTCCCTAAGCACTGAAACTAGAGCATTAGATTCCCTAGGGTGCTTTATTCAGTGGCTGGATTTTCAAGACAAATGGGACACTGGAGAAGAGTCCACCTTGTGCAGACTCTCTGGTGTCTAATAAGGACTGAGTGCACTTAGCAGTGTCAGTATGGGGAGATTGGCTCTCTCCTCCATACCATTGCTTTCACTAGACTTAGAGAAACTCAAATACATCTGAGATCTTAATGTCTTTGTCAGATGTGTATGAATTTGCCTGTAGGATTTGAAGCTTCTCAGATGAAGCTGGTCGGGCATTTGCGCATGCAGCATTATTCCAGTGTTATTTTTTTTAGGAAGTCAGATAAAAAGACCATTTTTGTAACTCACTCTGCCAGTTAACATGCTAATGTAAATGTGCTGTGTGTCTCGGCTTAGTTCCTAAACTTCCTCTTGCAGGGACCAACCATTCATTTTTCCTAGGCTGTTGTCTACTGGCAAGGTCATACAAGAGGACAGAGCCTTGTATTTCTTTTTCCCACAAGCCACTCCACAACATTTATTTCCCTAAACTGCTGAAGTCTGCTTTCTGGGTTAGTTTGCATTAGGTACTGTGCTTACTGGCTCCAGACCAGTTTGCATTGACAAACTGCAAATGAATAATTGTCTACTAGTAAGATCTTCAGAGCTCCTTATCCTTTATGCTTAATCTCTAACATATCTAGTTTTCTGTCTTCATTTTACTGCAAAGTATTTCAACTGCTATCATTTTTTTTACTTTGGCAAGTAGTAGACAAAAAAATTGGTGTGTTTTTTCTTATTTGTTTGATAGTTTGTTTTTTCAAGGTTACAACCTTCCTGAAGGAAAATAGTCACATGTATACATTAAACTTGATTTGGAATTGAATGGCTTGAAATTATAATTTATCACATACTGGGGACCATTTTCAGACACTTGGAATTTTATTTGATTGAAGCCATATGATGAAATGCATATAAATGTGCCAGGTTGCTTCAATCCATGTATTTTCCTTCAGAAAGAAACGTGTTTGACTGAACAATCTCATAGAACATTATTTCCACCACTGCAGAAACATCTTTCCTTCAAAATGCCCTCCATTTCCAAATTTTCCATATCCACTAATGAAAAGACCTTTTCCCTCAAATCCTTGCTCCTTTAATGTAATTCATTTCCATTCATAAATGCATTAGCATAAAAAAACCCTTGCAGCATGCCATTGAGCATAATGGAACCCAGGTTCTTCCTGGGAATAGAAGAGTGGGAATAAATAAAAAATTTTAAAATAATTCTTTCCAAAGCCCACTGCAAGTCCTGGCCTTTTATACTGGAAGGTGAGGGCCTTTGCTGATTGTAAAAATGTTTCCAATAGAGTCACAGAGGAATGTATCTGTTCTCCTTCTTCAAGTACATAATGCTGAGGAAATATTGTTTCTCATTACATCAGAAAACACATGGATTACTGTGGAGACTACATAGCATGACAGAAAATCTCCTTACACCACAGGACTTCAATGAAAACTGAACTGATGAGAACAAATGCCATTTTTCTATTGAAAAATATCATCTAATCAAACTCATATTGCAAATACCTCTTTTTTTTTAAAATTCACTTAGAAAGGGACCCCTTCAAAGAGGACAATGCATAAGTGTTCTGTTCCTGAGGAGCATAGTTCAGCTTCTTGTTTTGAAATTGCTTCCTTTTAAATTGTTTCATATTATGCTAAAGGAAATTAAGAATCAAATGTTTCTCGATGTTGCTGAACTGAATTTTGATCTAAGAATTTTTTCAGAAGTTTCATTCAGTAAACTAGCTTCTGTTCAGATTTAGCATAATAATAAATGTTGCAACTGTGGGGTTTCTGTGATCAAAAATAGTGGTTTCTAAGCAACTTCATGGGGAAAAAAATGGTTTCCCCACCATGTCCACTGAAAGGAAGTATTTTTCCTAAAGATGATAAATTTCTTAATTGCTAACTCTATATGCAGTCAAAAGACAAAATGGGGATTGTTTTTAGCAATAAGAAGGATAATTTTTTTTTTCAATGGGAAGCAGATGTAATGCTAGTGTACTGGTAGCTCTCTGTATAAATCATAAGGAAACAGCCAGCATCTGCATTTGCCTTGTTCGTGCCACAGGGGACCATCATCATTACTGTGGAGATAACTGAAAAGAAAGCTAAAGCTTTCTGCTGAGATTCTAAGAGAATTCATGAAATATGGAAATTTACTGGGTGAAGAAATGTATTTTTGTTCCCTGCAATCACTTTAACAATTATCATCTTTTGGGGCTTTTTGCTTCTTTCTTTCCCCTCCCTCTCTTCTATGACATAATCACAGAAGCGAACAATATCTCATCTGGGGCTGGATCTGTGTCAATCAGGAGAGAAAAGTTTGTGTGAAAGCTGGGGAGCCTTGGGAATCTTTGAAGCACTTTGTGAGGACTTATCTTGGTAGCCCTTGGGGTTCAGGCGCTTTGGCAGAGTTCAGGTTCACCTGCAGCCTGAGAAATCTCAGTCCTCTGGGTCTGTGGGGAAATGGCCATGGCGGGAAGGAGTACCAAGCTGTGCGTGGGCAGTACCAGTCCTCTCCAGAGCAGGGGTGTACCTGAGAGTGCAGGCAGCCTCCTGCTCCCCAGCACAATTAGAGCCTCCTCTGTCTGAAGCACATCCCTGCTGCTGTCAGTGGCAGTGGCACTACACGAGTCCTTTCCACTGCCCACGGGATCAGGACACGTCTCTCTGGAGGGGGCTGTCGGCGCGCGCTTTGTGCTGGGTTTGGGTGGTCCCAGTACTAGGACTGTGTCTTATTTTGTCCAGACTTCTGCAGAAAATGGGGGGAGCTTCCAATGCTGAGCTATTTTCTATTCCTAGTTTATGAGGATCTGTTGCTCTAAAACTGCACCAATATTCTGTATTTTCTGCTGTAGTTGCTCTGTGGAAATAAGCAACCTGAGCGAAATAAGCAATTGGGTTGACTCATAAATTTGTAGGTAATTTGGCTGAAAACACAGGAGCATGTATAACAGTGGGAGGCTTTCCTCTCAGTCCCACAGACACCGACTGTCATACCTCAGGAGCCAAACTCAGCCACCAGCACCTCCGTTGCTGTCTACTGGGCTGTGAATGATGGGGATACCATCGACTGCTTCCAGGTCTACTGTATGGAGGAGCTGCAAGCCAGCAAAGATGCAGGAGGTGCGTAGGATCTTGCTCTTTCTGCCCTGGCCTGGAGTAAGCAGATGGGAGGATGAGCTGCAAGGGAGTGCCCAGGACATGGGAAGAAGAATGGCTGTGAATATATCATGCATAGAACTAAAGAGAGGCAATGGTGGGGGAGATCATGAGGAAGATGCTGTTTCTTCTCCTCTCCTTTGTACCGGCAAATGCAAGATAATATCACGGTCTGTAAAGTCAAGGGCACTTGTTTTCACCTGCTGAAATGCCTTTCCATGAAGAGGCCTGACCATCAGAGAGGATGTGTCCATGCTGACCTCATTGTTACTCATGAGGACTGCAGACAGAGCTCCCAAGGGGACAGGTTTCATTATGTTTTCAGGACCCTGTATATGCTTCTTAAATATGCCCTCCTTGAAAAAGCATTAGGAAAAGGTAGTCAGTATTGCCACACATAGACAAATATTTTTTAAAAAATATTTCAAATGTTAAAAGTTGAAATTTAATAAAGGAGATTGAAATGCTCATTTGTTAAAAAGCTCAAAGTAGAACATAAAGTCACTTTCAGTGACCAGGCTCTGCACAAATCCATGTATGCATATATATTTAGGCTTAAAGGATGTTAAGGATTTTTTGTAATATGTAATGTATAGCTAAGTGCTATATAGCTCATTATGAGGAATTGTTGTTAGAATGGTGACACCAGGGTTACTTACTGTTGGTTGCATGTCCTAAACTTGCAGTCCAGTAGGACTGGATAATCTCCCCTTGCCAGGAATGGCATTTGTGTACTTTCTACTCAAGGGCATGTCAAAAGTTTCTGTTAGAGTGAAATATGGAGATCTTAGCTAGCAATAATTTCTGGGTTTGTTTTTTTTTTAATTGACTGTTATTAATCTGTTATTTGAGAGGCTTAGTTGTAAGCCCTACCTGTGCAACCATGGTGTGAGGTCCTGTGCATGTGTATGTTTTCCTAGCCTTAGTGGAAGAGTACAGAGTGACAGTGAAAGAGAGCCACTGCATTCTGGAGGACCTGGAGCCAGATCGCTGCTATAGTGTGTGGGTCATGGCTGTGAATGGCACAGGCTGCAGTTTACCCAGTGAAAAAGCCATTTTTAAAACAGGTATGTACATTTTTTGTCATTTGATTATTACATATTTCAGATCCTTAGTCTGCAATTTAGTCTGCAGTGTTACTGACGCAGAAGAAATTGCTTCATTTAGCCCATCTTTGCAGGCAGTTCACCGTCATTCCCCTGTTTGCTAAGAAAGAGTGGCATAATTGGTCCTGAGAGGAAACATGAAGGCATTCTAACTTGAAGATGTTTCCAGGGTTGGGCCACACAGCTGCAGCACCAGGGCAGCACATCATTAATTTATATTCTGAGTGCGTTGCAGTGCTCCATGGAAGCTCTGGGAAAGCCACCTGGCTGCTGCCTGCTGCTGCTCCCTCTTCTGCCCACAGTGGAGGAGATGGCTGCATGTTTTGCCTCTCTCCCATCCGCCTCAATACATCAATGTTGCATTGATTTAAGGTACTAATTTTTCAAATAACTGGTCCCGTGCTGTGTCTTGCTCAGTGGGACACAAATCTTAGGTGTGCCTCAGAGGCTCTGCTGTTGCCTAAGTAGTATAAACTGAGTTGAGTAACTAGATGAGTATTGCTTATGAGCTTCATTTGACTGATTGGTTTTTCTGAACATTAATTTCTTTAATAATTTGTATTGACAAAACTATTCCTTCTTGAATTACAAGCAAGGAGTGTTTGAGGCCCTTCTGCCAGACAATTTTTCAGTGCTGCAGGATAAAAACAATTATTCCATTCCTGCAGCCACAAATACAGACAAGGATATCTAACAATTTAATAGTAAAAAATTCTGTACCACACTGAGTTTCTTGTCAAAATCACTTGGCAGCAGCCACAGCTTCAAGGCTTTTGCTTCATCTACTAGACTTCAAATCTGCTGATAATTCTCCCTGATACTTAATTTGTGATTTATACTTTAGCAAAGATTGTTTTCCAGAGAACTCAAATAGGAAGTTCAATTTTTTGGCCTCAGCAATGCAACTGTGAACATGGTGCAGACTTTCTGCCAAATGTACAAATAGTTTTTAATTATTGTTGCTATTAAATCATAGTTTTAAAAAGGGGTTTCACATTTCTGAAACCATTATTTTTAAGAAATCTCTTTGTCTTTTTGGTGTCAGGCTCACCATACCTTTTTTTCCTAAAAATTGCATCATTCTAAGAGAAGTTAATTTATATGAGTCTTTAACGGCTTTCTTAGCCTGTTTCTTTAAGAAAACAAATAAACTGGGTAAAATGTGGGCTTATTAAACACCTTCCCTCAAAGCTCAGTTGAACTCCCTATGGAGTGCATGAGCCCCAGATGGACTTTTGGGGACACTGCTGAGGACTGGCTGATGCAAAATTGCTTCATCTCTTCAACACCAAAGGCAAGAGATGAGCACAAGTAATGGAAGCCAGTTCTACAGTGGGAGTCCAGCTGCTTTGATATAAAGATAAAATATTTCAATTCTTCAAGCAGCCCAATGAACTCAGAAGCAAGAATGTAGAGTTTATATTTAGTAATCCAGATTAAAATGTACAAGAATATAATTTGCAGGTATATGCAGTTATAGGAATACACGCCTTTATAGCTGAACAAAGAGACTTTTCCAGTTGTTTGGAACGCCCACAAAATTTCTCTGTTGGCACAGCACCCGGGGAGGTGTCAGTATAGCCTGAAGAGTTGTAGGGAATGCAGGTAGATGCTGCTGTAGCCTCCCTCCAGAGCCCCCTGACTCATGCTCCTCCACCTGCCAGACTCACAGCTTGTTCTCCCCTCTGCTGAGGAACATTCTTTTTACAAACTGTATCTTTTGTGAGCAGATGATGCTGAAGGGAGGGAGTATCCCTCTATCCCCCTGGCCCTGCCCCCACAACTGATCTCCCGGTGATCTCTCCTTACACTCCTAAAGACACAGAAGTGAACACACCTTCTGCTGTTGCTCAAAACCTGCATGATTCTCACCCTTGTTGTCTCTTTGCCTCTTATACAAACACTTACACGAGTTCTAGAATATTACAATGAAATTGGATTATGTATTCTAGCTGCAGTAAATTTGTTTAAAAAAATGCCAGAAGCACAGTAACAGCTTTTTCTAGTATGCTCACTTCAGAAACTCTTTAGACATATATTTTCAAATTACAGTAAAAAAGGTTTAATGTCTTGTGGCATACTGTTTGCACATACATGAATGTAGGTGTGTGTGTAAGCTGCTGAATGGAGGTATTAGGGCATTCAGCTATTAATTTTCTATTCTTTAGGAAAGACGTATTTAGAAACAGGCAATAATCAAATTTATCAGAAGAACATTAAGGAACTATTGTTAATGAAGATACAAAGAGGTATTACCAAATGATGCTCCATCCCACAAATTCACTGTTCTGCTGAATACATTCCTGTACTAAAACATAAAGTAAATCTTAACCTGAACTGCTAACTACTTGATTTTCAGTAAACCAGGAAATTGTTCAATAGGTGTGTGTGCTTTTCTTTCCTTTTCCAGTAAAACCAAATTTTTATTAAAAAGCAGAAGGCATCTGGAATGTTTCCTGTAGTTCTATTAGATTACCTTGTCATGAAATCGTATAATCCCCTACTTTTAGTTTGGTTTTGTTTGTTTGTTTTTTTTTTAATTAGTACCCTTTCTTTCAGAATTAGCATTAGGACTGTTTATGTGAGTTTCACAACAGGTTGTAAGGTGTTTTCTGTTGCTATTTCCCAGAATGGGAAAAAGCAAGAGAATACAGCTGATCCATTTTTAGCCTTCAGTGTTGGATGTGCAGTTTCACACAATAGCTTTTGATTACTTGCAGCTACTGCATTATTTTAGATTCTGTTTTCTGTATTGCAGTTGGGCCTGTAGCTCCTAAACAGAATCTCTAAAAGGGAGAAATTACAGGACCAAATTTTAGCATTGCAAAAATAACCAGGATATAATTAAACAGAAAGTCAGCATCTCCCTGACATCTTTGCAGCAGCACATTTGTTTCTGATGCAGTTCATGCAGGGTCTGCTGAGGACAGGATTGAGGTGATGCAGGGAGAGCTGTAGGCAGTGTTGTCTCGGTGCTCTGCTCCTTGCAGATTGGCAGACATGCGGAAACATCACTTGAGGAAAGGCAGAAAAATTTATCATTCTAAGGATGTGGCAAATGCACAACTATTCACAATTACTTTCCCAGCATGTTTTTGTTGTTCGTTTTCTCTGTAATGTCCCCCTCTGCCATTCAAATACAAACAAACAAAAGATCACTGCTGGATGGGCAAAATCTATCGCATGGGTTTTCAAGGAGGTGACTGTTCCTACCCCTCCAAAGGTGCCCCTCAGGCACCCTCCTCGCCACACAGCTAACGTGTCCTTGTGTCCCCAGCACCCGCTGTGCCCACCATCAAGGCCGAGGACTGCACGGTGTGCTGGGACACAGCCACTGTCCGCTGGCCCGCCGCATCCCTGTCCGCCGAGTCCTTCATCTTGGAGTACTGCCGGCAGCACCCGCCGGAGGGAGAGGGTCTCAGGTCAGTGCCGCACCCACCAAAGCCCCTTGCTCAGATTAGGCAGCCACTCATGACTGTGCCCCCGGCCGCGGTTCATTCCGAAAGAGATCATTCTTCCCCCCAGCCACGCGAGGAAGAAATCTGCTTCTGTGTGCTGAGGAATTTCAGGGACAGGCACTAATCCGTGAGATTAGGCCGAGACATAAAAATACGTCCTTTCTATTCTGCTTAACCGGACAATCCCTTTCATCTGTGGCCAAAACCGTGGAGATGTTGTGCTGTCTGCAATCAGCCCCAAGTTTTGGGGTTGTGCTGGGCAGCGAAGCAGCAGCGGCCCCGGGGCGAGGGAGAGCCGGGCAGCTCCATGGGAAGGCGAGTGATGGAGGAGCATGGCCCAGTTTGCTCTTTGCTTTGTTAAGAGTGAGAAACTTGACTAGGCCAATATTCAAGCAGCAATCAATTTATTAATTAATATGTTAAAGTATGAGCAAACAGCGCTGGGTACAGTGGGGGAGTTTTCCCTCCAACTGCACACCGGTAATTGAGGCTTACAGGTATTTATAGGTGTATTCATAGGCTTTCTCAGCTGTTTCTATTCTCAATTTTTATGTATATTCATCAGTAGTTTCTATTTCCAATTTTTTACATCACAATTCTATACTTTCCTGAATATTTCTATACACTATTGTGACCTAGTCTTCTCAGGATGTACATCCCAAAAGGAGTATCCCAGATGGTGGGGTCCAGCTTCCAAAAGGAGAAAAGAGTATCCAAGATGGTGGGGTCTGGCTTCCAAAAGGAGAAAGGAGTATCCAAGATGGTGGGGTCCAACTTCCAGATGTGGGTCCAACTTTTAATTTCAGGGACTATTAATATTATGATAGTGATGTCCAGCTTCCATTGGTCAAAACAATTAATCATTGAATTGATGTCCATCTTCATTTCTCAAGCTGCTTTTCACTGTTTTGTTAGGACCTCAAGATAAGCAGGATTTTATACACTAAAGTTAAAATTTTGAAAATCCTTACTTACCAGCAATATTCTAAAATTATACTTCAGAAGATTATTATTGCAAAAATCTTCAAGGCTTACCTACAAGCAGAAAGTTCTTGTCAGAGAGCAACATCTTAAAACTTCAAATCAAATGCTCCTAAATCAACTTAAGACTTATAAGAGTTAATTGCAAACAAAGGATAGATTCAAAGACCTTCTTCCATGCTTTATTTTCCTC
>JAWWMU010000121.1:51518018-51529390 GCA_035048155.1 Cinnycerthia olivascens
ATTTTTCTTATGTCTTGGTGTTGGCTCATCTGTGATTGTTTTCTACAATTGGCCCTTTTATCTGCAACCCCTTTTGAAATCACAAGTGCAATTCTCTGCTTGAGACACCAAAGGCTGTTCCCATAGCATGCATTAAGACCCTGTTGGAATGAAATATCTGTGTGGCAAACTAGAGTTATAGACAGATGGATAACACAGGGAAATAGATGAATTAGACAGCGATCTAGTCCCAGCTGACATTTGTTGAATCAATATTAAAATAGCTGTGTTAAACCACAAGGCTTTTACATTGGGAATGTTGACAGCAGTTAATGAGTGGAGAACAAGAACAAGCTTCTTCCAAAGCAAGATAATGGGACAGCTCTTTCATTTATGATCTCAGTAAGCCAAGGGCATTGTAATCTCCACATGGATGATATTTTCTATTTAAGAACTGGTACAGGTATGTCAGGTCATTTTGTAATCCAGAGTGAGGATGATTAAGTAATGGATGAAGGGGAGCCTAATGCAAAGAAAATTCCATTGCTCCTAACGCTAAGAGGAACTCCTGTGATTAGCACAGGCCTTCCCCATCCCCTGGCTGGAAGGTAAGGGAGGGGAGTGTTGAAAGCTGTATCCTGAGATGTGTTGAGCTGCTTAGCACTAGCTGTTGGAGGGGTACTCTTTGCCATGCTGATGCTACCACCAGCCCTCACATATCTTGGGCTGTGTGTCACTTAACCAGAAACTGATGCCCCTGCTGCAATGTTATTCATTGCACTAACGTTATGATTAACGGCAAGGTTGGAATCCTTTCACAGTATTAGAAAAAGCTGCATCAAATTCTATTCCCTGGGACTGATATCTCTCTCCTGTTGTATTCAAGGGGAATTTTATTTTTTGTGCAAGTAGTAGCTGTAGTATACCTTCCCATGTCACCTCTTGCATGCCCTATGTAATACAAAACTCAGGAAAGCATCACCTGAGATGTGATCTCAGTAAGGTAGGCAAAACCTGCCATGAGAAATAATGGGATCAGTGGTAGGATAAAACAGCCAGCTAAAGGGCAGGAGAAGAAGCAGTAGGTATCTGAATGAGTTTAAACCACTACCAGTACTTCTGTATTGTCCACAAGCCTGTGAGGAAGTGGTCCATTAGCAAAGATTCAAACCTCACATATCACATTTTTCTAGGGTTAAAACTGACAAACCAAAGCAAACAAAACCCAAACTACTGAGAAGACATGGGTCTTAAAGACCAGTTTTCTGGTTAGAGGGATGTACAAACAAAATTTGTTATCAATCGTTTTTATTACACAAATCCAACACTGGTCAAATGATCCCTCTCCTTTCCTGCTCCTCATGAATGCAAACCAGGTTTTAAAAAAGCAGAGGCACACTGCTATTTTGGTACTTTGAAAACACCTGGTGATGATCAGAAGCCTCTGTGTTAGTTAACTCAGCTTGTAGCTGGATTAATTCTAAGAAAAAATATCTTCCATAGCTATTGTTGAACCCCTGAGGAGTTGGGTAGAAGTGAGGAATATTATAATTAAATTGCCTCTTGTATTATCATCTGGCTGTACCTTCCAAAAGAGACAAATGTCCTGAGTCCCCAGTTCTGCCTGAGTGATGAGGCTGAAAGTTTCCTGGTCTGGGCTTAAACCTTCAGTGGTCTGGAAATCAGTCCTGCCATATATTGTGTTATCAGTATAGTCTTGATACAGCCACCCTTATGCAGAGCCAGGAAACAGGTCTGAATCTGGAAAAGCAAAAGGCAGAGCAGCTCAACCAATGTACAACTCCTATCACACCGGAGAAGTGGATCTCTGAGGCCAGACTACTTTGAATAGCCAAGCCTGGAGTGGATGAGTATTAAGACCAATGAGCACTAACTATCAACAGCTGACAGGTTTGAGACTTCCCTGCTTTATGCAGCTTGGAGGTGGTTGGGTTGGGAGAGGCTGGGGTCTCCACATTCAGCTGTTCTCAAAATAAGCTGCTACTCCCATGGTGTATTAATACTGCCACAACAGGGTCCTGTCATGAGCTTCTCAAGCCTTGTGAATTGCTCAGGTCCCACCAGATTGCTCAGGTCTGGTTTCATTATACCAGGGTAGGATTGATACAGGGAGGCTGTTGAAAAGCCTTCTTTCCTAACTTAATGTACTTGATAATGCCAGGCTTAGCCCTTGTATCTCCTCCAAGAGGAAGTTCAGGTTGTGTAAACTTTGCATCTGAGAGCAGATGAAAAAGAAAGGTATTTTGACAAAACGGGAGAAAATGTTGAACTGCTGTTGACTTTGTCCAAGCAGCTTACTTGGGGTTTCATCTAGTCAAGAAGCAATCCCAAGTGGAAATTGCAGAAGAAAGGACATGAATTTCCTTTTATGCAGCGTCTTGAGCATGCAACAACTCTCTATAGAGACACAGTGCTGTCAAATGAAGTAGCACATAGAGCCTGTGAGAAATCCTAGTATTACAGGGTCGCACACTGCCCAGTGCAGGCAACATTTTACAGTTGTGTGTCTTCTTACATCGCAATTTCTTTACTGTGGGACCATGGAGCAGCCAGCTACCTCAGGAGGTGATAATGCTTAAATGCTGAGGTAGATAGGAAAGCTTGTCATACAGTCATGGTGACTGGGGAGGCTCTAAATCTAAAATCCCATGTTTGTCACCATCTCTTCTAATTTTTCTTTCAATGGAGGTTTTTAACAACGTGAGAAGTAATTACGAGTAAATGCGGAGGTTTTCATCTGCTTATATTTTAAATCCACAGTTGGTCAAGCCTGGCACAGTGAATTTGCAATAGGTTTTACTCTCTGCTATGAACAGTATGAGACATTTAGACACCTGGGGAGGTTTACAGGTGGGGGCAGTGAAATTGCCACAGCACTGATCCCCAGATCCCACTGTGCCTCTGCAGGACACAAACAGCAGGATAAATCCCAAAACTTCCAGAGTGTTTTCTGGCAATAAAGACAGAGCACCTCTGCTGTAGGAACAGATGGGAAGCTGTGGGCTGGGGAAGATGTGCAGGGAAAGGGCTGCTGTGATGTATAGCAATCCTAGCCAGGCAGGACAGGACACCAGCAGATCTGTCACCCCATCTTTCTTTGCTGCTGAAGGACTCGCTATCATCACCATTTGTAAATTCTCTGCCATTGTACCCAAAGCAATCCTGACCTGGAAAAGAAGAATATTTTTCTTTTAGTTGAATGTCCCATTAAATTAACCAGACTGGAAAGACAGGTTTCTCCTAATGAATACTGGCCTATAGTTCTGTCAGAGAAATTATAAGGGTTTGTGCAAAGGCATATACTTAAGATTACTTTATGAAAACACTTAGATTGTATTTTCATCTAGTGTTAACCACCCAAAATTTCAAAAACTACTGAAGTTTGAGAAGTTTGGTATTTTCGTGGCAGGGACATGGCTGAATGCTTTTATTCAGAAGGAAGAAAAGTTTGTCAGAATATACTGCATGCTTATACATCAGGCTTGCTCAGGTGACACATCAGTTTTTTCAGACACTGGCAGAAATGCCATCAAAACAGCAATATGTTGTTCCCAGAATCACTAGAAAATGAAAAAACCCCAAACCAAACCAAAAACCCAACTGAGCTAGTCACTGTCTCCACCTGGAGGCAAAAGGCTGTCTGAAATAACCAGTTCATCCCATGAAGAAGAGACGACATAGACAACAGGGAATTCAAAATATTTGCCAAAAGCCTCTGAAAAACCAGGTATTGTCAGCTGCAGGTGTAGTCTCAGGGCTTGTTTTTTTCTTGTCTGAAACATGAATGTAAGAAAAGCAACACTGCTATTTAAATAACAAGTGTAAACTTCTAATTGCTCTGAAATATCTGGTTTCCAAAGACTGTAGTAGGAATGTAGTGTCTGAATTCTTCAAAAAGTTGTTTTCTTTGTTGATGACAAAATCTTCCTCTATTTCTTTCCTCAACAGTTTCTTTTTCCTCACTTTTCTAGTCCATAGGATCATGCAAGAGATCTTCATCACTTCACATCAGAGCACAGTTAGCCTGAAGTGAATTTCAGCCTGGGGTGCCAGGAGCATGTGCCAAGTGACTGCTTACTGATGCTATGGACCAAAAATTCCCACCAAAAAAAGCATCACTAAGCTCACAGACGAATGTTAAATGCTTATTTGACACCAGGTCAGGTTTCTCTGTGTGGAAAAAGGTGACTGGGGTCCTGTTTGATCCTGAGAAGGAGAGGTCCAATATGAGAAGATGGAGATACCTACTCAGTCAGTCAGAACAGCAATTACTGAAAAGAATCAGATGAAATAAAATGTGCCTAAACTCTCAACCTGACAACAATTAAAGACATCTTCCTGCAAGCCAAAGTGTGACCCAAGCCTCTCTGATACCACTGGGTAGTCCAGATGGTAAGGCAGAGCCCTTCTATGAGCCATGAACATTCTGGGCACAGCCAGTAAATCCAGTAGAGAGTTAGATCAGTACTTGGACAAACTGGAGTTTTTCTGGAAACAGCTCAGAAAAAGATTAATCTAAGTCTCAGTCAGGAAGATATGCTGTCCCTAGGGAGAAAACGTCACATGCCACAGCGCTTTCTATGCCCTCTCAGAGGCCCCAGGGACCTCACCAGCAGCCACAGGGAAGACAGTATTCTCAAATGTAATATGAGATTTGACTTGGTTTGTTTTTTATCTCTGTGTCTAGGAGGTGGTTTGTCTTTCCCATTTGCCCAGGTGGAACATTACAGGGAGGAAACTGGGAAGACAACAGAGCACAATCAAGACAGGGGTTACAGAAAATTTTTTGACTCTCAGGAGGAATTCTACTGTGCAAAAATGTGTGAAACTAGTGAATTTTAGCCAGCAGTTTCAGAGAGGAAAAAACCAGAATGACAGAGCTTTTCATACTGATTTTGAAATGCTAAGAGTAAGGGAAGGCTGGTCATATCTCTGGAGGAACAGTTGTGCAAACAAGAGGCTTGGTCTCACAGAGGTGCACTAGAGTGCATTGGGTGGGTGGTCCAGAACTACAGCAGGAAGGACTCCAGTGTGCCACAGCCTGGGATGTAGCTCTGTGCACAGCTCCAGTCTATGATCAAACATTGAGTCTTGATTATCCTCTTCCTGCCAGTCACTTAACCATACCTCAGATTCCCACTCTACGTGTGTGCATCTCATGGCTTTCAGCCCCACTGAGAGGTTGGGATGGGGCTTCCAGGGCTGGGAACACTGGCTGTGTTCAGCTACCAGGGGTGTCATCTAGATGTCTCCACTGTAAATTGGAGATGAAAGTTAGAACAGAGGTGACATGAAGCTGAGATTGTACCTCAAGAAATCCCCACATCAGAAAGGAACTTATCTGTACACTCAGCGCCATCTCAGAGTGTTAGCAGGCTGGACATGGACATGCTGACCCAGAAGTTTCACCATGTGGGTATTCCACTGTTGTCGTGAAGACAGTATCTGAGCCTATGTTCAGCATTTCAGTGCGAGGAAAGCTCAGGTTCATTTTGGTCTTTGTGGTTCCCAGGGAGTAATGTGATGAGTGTTATGCCAAAGGATGCCCAGTGTGATGAGTATTTGGAAGACAGTTACACTTTGAAATGGTTCTGTGATGGGTTCACTCCCACCTGCCAGAATTGCTTCAGGAAAAGTTTAGTGTTTACTAAGTGTCTGAGCACAGCTGCCTAAGGAGCTCTGTGCTGCCTTTTGGACATCATGTTACATGTGTGTCCAGCCACGACTGCCACACACAGACACCCCCAACAGTGCTGCCCCAAGGCAGTGCCTACACCCAGCCTCTCTCCAGACCAGGAGCTGCTGGAGCTTCAAAGTGTTGCAGCTGGGCTGTATCTGTACGGGGTAGTAAAACTTAGGTCAGTGGCAAACACCCCATCACTTTTCATGCCTTGCAAATGAAGCAGGACAGTATTTGGATGACAATCCTCCAAGGGTGACGTACATGCTGCAACCTGTGATGGCACTGGCTGACTAAGCAAAGCCCACTTTAAAAGAACAGAGCTGGAGTGTGCTACAAGCAGTGCTGTTTTTGACATGAGGCATTAAAGAGAAGTCCTCACTGCTTACTGTTATTCCCATTTCAGGAGTGCCTTTGTGTAGGAGCGAGTGTCTAGTAAGGCTTTTGCATCAAGATGCTAGCTTGGATTTGCTGGATGGATTCCAATTCATGCAGTTTCCATCTATCTCTGCAAATTTTCCATGCTGTTTCAGTTGGCTACAGAATGATTTTTCATTTCATGTTCAAATCTGACTTTAATAGTTACTTCATACACTCGAACAATTCCTTTATTTCACACTCAGTGGTGGGTGGAAGGATGTTAAGTAGCATATACTTGGATCCACTTCAGTGGGAGCTATTACCATCACTACTAGGGTTGCAATGATGAATAAATCCATGCCGAATGGAGGAAACCAGCAAAACTGGAGAATATTCCACTGTAAAACCTAATTTGGGGCTTCGAGTATACCAGCAGCTCATGACAGAAATCTATAGTAACTCCAACACCTTACTAAGTGTTTAGTTCTTGAAAAGGTTATTTGTGCTTACGCTAACTCTAGAAATTATATCTCTCTTCACTGAAAACAAGCTCAGTCTCTGCAACAGTGGCCAAACTCCATCCTAGATGACACCCCAAGAGGACTGACTCCTTCTTGCCTACTCAAGTTCCCTCACTTCCCAAGTAAACTTTTTTCTTCTCTTATATTCCAGTTGTTGAAATTATTTTGTCATTCTCTGCTCAAAACTGCATTTATCCTTCTCCTCCCACTTTTCACAACTGTCGGGATTATCAGCTCAGCAATGTGTAACGTAGATTCTTGAGATCTGATGTCATCTTGCTTGGCATATGTTACACACATTTAAATAAGCTGTTGTGGTGAATAATGTGCCATATGTATACCTCCCAGGTTCTCCCAGCATTGTGAAGATTTATCAGTGCTCTAATTGTGTACCACTTAAACCAGGATTTTGATATGTAGAGCTTCCAAGTCTGGTGTCACCAACGGAAATAAAATCCTCATCTCACCCTCTCTTCTCTGCTCAGCATATCAAACCCCAGAGGAGTTCTAGGAAAAGCCTACTGTTTTGAAGACCTGTTCTTTTGAAGATACTGTGGGGAATACTCTGGGGATGCTGTGCGCCAGAGTCTGGGATGCTGCAGACCATGACCTCAAGCCTGGGAGAAAGACAGTGATTCAGAATGTCCAGACCAGGCAGAGTGGTACTCTTTGAAAAGACCCACCAGGGAGTGGTCCCCACCTGAAGATAACACAGCAGGCAGACTCTCCACCAAAGAGCCCCTTCCTGCTTTTTACCAGAACCTGGGCATCCTGTTATAGAGCCTCCCTCCAGCAAGCCCTGAACATGACTTCCTTCCCCCTGTCACGGCCTGCTCCCATCACCACCACCCTAATATGATTTAAAAATCCCCAGCAGGCATGGGCACACACAGGCAATGAAAAAGAAGTCATGGCACTGCTCATGCCAAGCCAGACACACCCTGGAGTGCTGGACTCCTTTTCTGCCTTCTGAAAGAGCTGTGTAACAGGCAGACCCATGATGTTTCTACAGGTATGGGGCTGCGAGTGGTGCCAAATTCCTGCTCAGATGGAGCCTTTCATTTTAACTGGTGAGGTCTCAAAAGTATTCCATTTTCTGAGAAACTTCTGTAATGTGCTTTCTTGGAGGAACACAATAATTAGTCCACATAAAGCAGAGCTGTCCAGCTGGTGCTCATGACGAGAAACATCGGCTCTAAGGAAACACGTTATTTTTCCAGCTTTATTACTTTCTGCATGCATGTTACTGGCATCATGTGTTTAAGTGATTCAAATTTAGAGAGTTTTAAGCTATTAAAGGGGACTGGAGTCTGACCACCATTGTGATATCTGATTTACAGTTAGCAATACATTGTTTTTCCTGGATCCCATTTGCACCCTGGGAAAACACCAGTAACAGATGGTTTACTATCCAAATTTTATAAGCAGTTCAAGGAGGACTAGGCACCCTGAAAGCTGCAAATGTTTATAGCATAATCAGCTCCTGCTAGCCACAGTCAACTGCGTCAATTAAGTTAGAAGTAAGTATGGGGAGAAAAGCCTAAGGCAATACAGTTTTATGAACATACTACATTGTCTTACACAGTATTTAAGATTACAGCTGAAGAGCTGACACTGATGAGAGTTCCATGTCTAGAGCAGAGACTTTAACATTCATTTTAGGTTATTCATGAGTACCAGTGGCTAGCAAAATAAATCTTTAGTTTCATTTTACCTTGCAGGTGGGAAAGGCTCTCATAGCAGTTTTCAGTCAGGAGTACTCTATCTGGAGAACATTTTTTTGTTAATGCTGATCCCTTAACACAGAGGTAAAAGTAATGAGAAGATTTTACTTTCTTAATGGTCTTTGGGCAACTGAAAAGGTATCTTTGGTGGTCTTGCTTTTGTCCAACAAGAGTTAAATATATCTGCTCTTTCTTGTTTTGAGCAAGACAGTGTGAGAGAGACTCTGGTCAAGATTCACAAAGCTCAAATTTAAAAGAAAATTAAAACCCCATCTTCTATAACTACATCTGAAGGGCAAAACAACAAGATCTGTCTTTGTTTTATGATTTCTATGTATGCTTGATTTCTAGATGTATTTTTTAAGTTCATCAAGAACTGTACTTCAACAGACATCAACAATTAACAGAATATGCAGTCTAATAGTTTTCTTTCTTGCTGATCTAAAGTGAAAAGTCTAATGAGTACAGCACACTCTTTCTTGCAGGTGAAATATTTCTATAGCTTCCTCTTGATATCTGAAAATACAGAAAGCTGTTACAATCAGCATAATGACTCATTTAATAGCTCAAACAGATCTGTTCAGAAATCACTACAACTCATGAAATATAAGGAATAGGTTCTGTTCCATTAGCCTGTAGGAACAGTGGCTTGGAGGAAACGAATTCATGTCAAATCAATGCTATTAGCTAAGAGCATCCATAATATAAATGAAATTTAAATTTGGAATTTGGAGACAAGTAATGTAATGTGCTCTAGGTTGCAAACAGACTCTGTTACACAATCTTTACACTGCATTTTTAAACTAAGCCACAGGTGTTAGTAGCTATAATACATCCTCTTGTTCTTTATAGGGTTAGTGATTCAACAGTAAAAAAGTCTTTTTTCATAGTCAGTATTGAAACAGAGTAACACTCTGTTTTAATTTTAGAACACAAAACCCAGGACTTGATCAGTTGGCTTCATTTACATATAATACATCTTAGTTTAATATGTATTGAATTTTAATATGACAGAGAACTTTACTTCTGGAATCTGAAGAGAACTGAAGTGCATTTGCTGCTTGTACTGTGACAACCAGCATTTCATTTCCTGGAAGAATCTGCAATCATTCTGTTCAAGGTCTGCTGAGAACTGAGACTAATTGCGGTGACAAGGCATCATCAAGTGTGGCACTTCCACAGCAACTGAAGTTCTGTTGTCTTTTCCAGGGACCTAAAGACTACAAAATACCTTTTGGAAAAACCCACAGCTCTGCCTCATATGTTTGGCTCCTCAGGAAGCAGTTTTCAGTGAAGAAAGAAGTTTGGAAAGGAAGGAAAACAAAATTCACTCATGCCTTAACACAGCTAACGTTGTTCAAAGAAATTCAAAGGGTGAGTATTAAATCATTAGGAAGGAATAAGATAAGAATCTTTTATCAAGAAATAACATTCACCTTTTTTTTTTTTTCTGTATCATTTTGTGAAAAGCCCCAGGAAATTCTCACTCTTAAATTTTCTAGGGTGAAAAAAAATTACTGGTTCTCAACAAAAAGAGAACACATGATTTAGAATACCAGCCTGCTTGCTACTTTGAGGAATCAACCAAAATTTCACCCTCCTTTCTGGTACTCTGAGTACCTTTGTCTTGTACCAAAGTACTTGTAAAAGAATGCACTCTTAGCACAAGGTGCTAAATAACACCTTGGCAAAATCAGGAGTGGGATTACATACTGCACTGACTCTAAGAGATGAACACACTAACAGGTTCCCATGCAGGATCCTTTCTTTATATTCCTGGACATGTTGCTTGCTGCTCCAAGTCTTTCTTTGGCTCCCAGCCCCCAGTACAGTAACCTTCTTCAGCTCTTGTCTTGTGACTTCTCAGGAGTAATACTGTGAGCTGTAAAAACTCCTTTGCTTTCACTTTTGATAGATGGATAAAGTAATCCTATCAGCAGCTGGGGTCTCCAAGTCCACCTTGGGGGTCAGTCTCAAGAGGTGATGGCAGCTGCACATCAGGCTGGGAGCACGAAAAACTCTTTGTCTTACTTCAGTGTACAAGTGCCTGAGTGAGGAGATACTAAAACACAATAAGGAACAATTTAGGTAAATCCTAAATACATACTGTTTTTTAAGAACAGTATTTCAAGCTTCAGGCCGCAAAAAACAATATTGTCCTATTAAAAAAGCTTTCCTAAAGTTTTGCTCCAATCAATAATTTTTGTTTTGTGAGTTAAACAAGAAAAATGCAGGCATGTCTTTGCCGAAATACTTAATTCGCTATACCCTCATTCATAAGGCACAGGAGATCCTAGGAACATACTCTGTTTTCCTTCCAAAAGGCAACATCCTTCCAACATCCACACCAGGCACTGTGGATGTACCTGAAGTCACCAGAAATTTCTTGCAGAATTCAGCTAGCAAATAATAGGGAAGGTCCCAATTATGGGAAAAAGATAAAGAGCAGGGGAGCACAAGCAATACAAGTGCTTGTGTCAGGTCAAGCAATCTCATTTGTTCAGTGTTGATGTTTGGCCTGTGAAAGCATTGGAATCTTTGGCAAAAATCACCAGAGTAAACTGATTTTGTAAAAACATGGAGAGGGAAAAGTGGGAGCACATTAATAAATCTGCTATCAAATGTAGTCAGAATAAATAAGTAGGAAATCTAAATTCACCTATATCAATGTAAAATGATCAGTTCTTCCCAGAGTGTGTCAGCTTCATATGAAGAATTTCCTAACTGTTTTGTAGGAATTATCTCAAATCAAGTTTCAGAAAGATTTCCAGCAAAATCTACAATTAAAGGAAGTGTTACTAAAGCTGAAAACACCCAGAAGAGTTATTAAAACCTCAGGCCACATTAAACTGACTGAAAAAAATAATGAAAAGGATATAATTATTATTCAGAACTAGCAGCTAATTGCTTAATGAAAATCAGACGGTTTACATACTGTGGCAATTTCAGAGAGCATACCCTATTTTATTTTGTTCAAATGTCTTTTGGAAGAAAAGTGGTCTGGTTTTGTTATGTACTGGCCCATTTATGACAATATGCTATTTCAATAATAGCTCTAACAGATCAGCAGATGCAGTGAAGCAATGC
>JAWWMU010000121.1:51577034-51593520 GCA_035048155.1 Cinnycerthia olivascens
CTCTTCCGATCTCTGACAGTTCTTCCAAAAGACTTTGTACACAAAGAGTGAAGTTGTTTGAAGCACCTCCATTTCACCAATGGTTAGATGCACATGTTTGTCAGAGATCTGCCCATTTCTGTCCTTTGACATGTCAAAAAATAATTATTCTCCAAAAGATAAAAAGATTGTTCTCAATTAACTTTTATGCCTTAAGTTACAGGTCTACAAGAATATGAGACAGAGACAAAAGCCAGATTGGATGCCTAAAGAAGACCTCACCTTATCAGCATTTATCTTTTTTTATATCTCATATGGTGATTGGCTCAACACATAATGAGATTCCTTGGCTTAGCTCCTTTGTGTTTGTTTACAGAAGAGAGTAATACATATTAAATATATATGCATGTGTCATGGGTAACCATAGCAAAAACTTACATGGATGTTCTTATTGCAGTGTAAATGAGAATGGCTGTGTCTTCAGGTATAGATTTCTTTTCTGAAGAAGATTTGGGTCAAATTGGTTTAAAAACATTTTAGCTAAATGGGACAAAGCTGTGATGAGCTTTCTTATCTCTTTTTGATTAAAATTTGTGCCCAGTTGCCTTTAGATAAACTGATAGGTGTGCTTTACAGTGAAATAAGATCATCCAGCTTGATTAATCCACTGCTGCTTAAAGTTTTGTACAAAGTTTCAGCCACCTGGAAGGAGCGCAGGGTGATGCTGGCAAGGACAAGGCATCACAAACAAGCTTTTGCTGCTACATGACTTTACTCTGGCTTAACAAAACACTGGTCTAAACAGGCAAGAGTTGAGTATGTTTTCCAGCATGCACTCTGGGAGCTAAATATCATTTTCCTGTGGAAAATAAAGTTTGTTCACAGTACAAGAGGCCTCAATGGATGAAAAACTACACTTGCATAGCATAAACAGTATGACTTGAATCTTGCTCTTGTAGTTGCTTTAAAAAGGAAAAAAATACCATTAAAATGCTGGCTGGTGACGTTTTGTTCTTCCAGGGGTCTTACCACTGTGGCCAGTGCAAACCAGGTTATACAGGAGACCAAACCAGGGGGTGCCAGGCTGAACGGAGCTGTAGGAATCGAGCCCTCAATCCATGCAGCATCCATGCCCGATGTATTGAGGAGAGGAGAGGAGAGGTGACATGTATTGTGAGTTCATTAATTCATGCATTTTACAGTGAAATTCAGCCTTTTTTAGGCTGGAAATGAGAAAGGCTTTGTGGTCATTTGATATAGTTGGATGTTTTACCAATTGTGGCACACTGGCCAAGACCAGCTGTGAAAACTGGCTTGCAATTGTTTTGTTCTTGCCACGTGTCTGTAAAGCAGCCATATTTGTCTGTCATATTTACTGTGTCTGTGTAATTGGATCTTTAGGAATCACTTTTGTAGATTTTCTGTAGTCTCCTCAGAAAAGACAGTCAAGTATCACTCTACAGAAGACATCACAAGGACAAATTCCTCTCCTGGTGCTCAGCTACACAGCTGTGAGTAAGGATCCTCTCTGCATAGCCAACATGCCTGTACTTGCTGGCTGATAGAGACAATGTTTTTTAAAGTGAGATGACAGATTCCAGGCACAGGGAAGCTGTACTGTGCTTACCAGCTATGGGAGCAGAGGAGCACAAGTAGCATATGAACTTCCACTGTAAGAGTATACTGAAGTATATTACTTAGTTTTTCCATCTTACAACAGAAAACAAGAAACTAATCCTGTGTCCTAAATTTAGATATAGTCCATGCTTTTGCTGGCACTTGCTTTTTTTTAAGTACATCTGTTTCGAAGATAAATAATCTAGGATATTTTAAGTCTATGCTGTAATGGGAAGATGCCTAGATACATACAGTAGGCAAATCCTGGTTTTAAGGGAAGGCCAGATTCTGACATGCAGTTCTTTGCATACGTCTTTGACACAAATGATGCATTGGTTTGAAACTATAATAATTTAATTGACTACAAGAAACTTGTGTGCAGATGCATTTGTTTTGCAGATGCAAACTTAGTAATTGCCAGTACAGTTTTCTCTTAAAACTTCCTCTAGTTGCAGATGTGTTCTTGAGATACTGAACAAAACACAGTCATTCCTTCTAACCATGTGTTCCTGGCCAAGATGCATACTCTACCTAGGTCTCCTCTTTTCTTTCACTCAACCTGCCAGTGAGGAGCCAAAATTAGTTCCTGGCCAGTGTCTATAAGAAATCTGAAATCATTAGGTGTGGCAGGCACACATTCCAGTTCACAAGTTGTAGCTCTTTCTAGCTATGTCTGGATACACTGCAGCACCTCTCCATGTGGAAAGAAAACCTTTATTTCAAGTTCTCTGTATCTCATTGTACTTCAGTGTCTGGCCATGACTTCCATATGCTGCTGTTTTCAAGACTGGTGTGAATTCTCCTTCTTGAATATTTTTACAGTAATTGATTAACCTTTTGATAGTACTATCATGATGTTTTATTGATAGTGTGGCATTGGCTGGGCTGGTGATGGTTATATTTGTGGAAAAGATGTTGACATTGATGGCTACCCTAATGAAGAACTCCCATGCTCTGCTGAGAATTGCAGAAAGGTAAGAAATGCTTTTTAGTTCTATAATAATTCAGAGCATGAAGGGATAAAGAGGAAGACTGTAACAAATATGACTCGATGTATTCATCTTTTATTCATTTATTGAATTCTATTTAATTTGATTATTAATTTCCAAATAATTAATAGTAGGAAAAAGTAATTCAAATTATTAAGGCATACAGTTTACCTACAGAACACCAAACTTGCCTTCTTTTTTGTCTAGGACAATTGCAGATTTGTCCCAAACTCTGGACAAGAAGATGCTGATGGTGATGGGATTGGAGATGCCTGTGATGATGATGCAGATGGAGATGGCATTCCCAATGAGCAGGTGCTGTGTGTAGATCAGGATGCAGGGGTCTGTGCAAACAGAAGGATTTCCCATTGCTGCAATGGGAGGTGATTCTGAAATCTGACTCACTGCTGTTTGCATGTTCGACTGTTACATACTCGTCTCTGTTAGTGGCCCCTTAAATCCTGTTTTTTTCTTTTATATAACACTTGTTCTTACAAGGCTTAAACCACACAGCCTTAAATCCCACCTATGTATCCTCTGTAATTAGCATTTATCATTTAATTCCAGAGCTTTTTGTATATAGAGCTTGTGTCCTTCTGTCACACCCTCCCATAGCATGACCTTCATTGTTCATGACCTTCATCCTTCAAGTCTTACTTGCACTAACTAACATCTTTCTATTTAAAGAGCAGGTTGACCTGGTAACACATTTCATCAGGGATCCAAAACCCACCCATTTAAATGAATGTGTGTCTTGCCAATAACTTGAAAAGGCTTTGGATCGTGTTCTCAAAGCAGAAGAGGTTTCCATGTGGGTACACACAGCAGAATATGTTAGAGGATACATTCAGAATGGAAAAGCTGTTTTGTTTTCACCCTGTATTCATACAAGCCGACTGTTGTTCTATATTGAGGTCATGGGCTGATACTGCTTAATGTGCTTCTGAGCCAGCAAGAACATGTTATCCAGAGTACAAATGTCTACCTGGAACTGGGGCAGACTAGCAATCACAGAAGGTCTGTCTCAGGCTGTTCATGAGTTCCATGCTAAATTCTGCTAGCTTAAATCAACTGGTTTTATTAATGGTCTAAAATGAAAAAATTAAATTCTCTTAAAACTGTAAATATCTTTAAATATTATACCTTCATAATTAAGTAACTTCTATATTGTTTCTAGTCTCTGTTGTTCTCTATGGGCAGTAGGGTGAGGTCATGGGTGTGCTAGATAGATGTAGAAATATTATACCACTTTGAAATAAAATTGTCTCCATATACTTCCTGGTGGACTTTAAAAGTCAATAGCAGCCTGCTTGAAATAAAGAAACCCATCAAAACCAAACAAAAATCAGTATTCTTTCGCATCAAGAAGTTCTTTTCCCAGTTTCCAGCTAGTCTGTACCAGAAGGGAGCAATGGCCTTTCACTGAGAACAAGCCTGCAGGCCTTGTTTCTGAACTCTAGCTTTTGAGAAGGACCACATGAGGAAGCTCGGGTACCAAAACACCCATGCAAAATGAGAATCAGAAGTCAAGGTTATAAGTAAAACCTTATGGTACTGGGTGTTTGTGGTTAGGGTTCCCACAGTGTGGTTCAAAGCAAAGCTTTGAGGGAGCAAGTGAAATCTGATCCAGAGCTAATATTGATATAAAATGTCAAAACTGCTCACACTATTTTGTTGTTTGGAGGTTGGTTTTTTTTTTGTTGTTTTTTTTTTGTTTGCTTGTTTTGGTTTAGTTTGTTGTTTGTTTTTTGGGGAGGGCAGTTTGTTAGTTTTGGTTTTGGGGGTTTTTTGTTGGTTTTTTTTTTTTTCTGGAAGTAGAAATAAATACAAGAGTTTTATAAATCAACTAAAGTAGAAATTAAAGATTCATGGCCTGACTGATGTCTGATTCTGTGTCTCTTTCAGGATAACTGTGTCTTGGTTCCCAATGTTAACCAGAGAAACAGTGACCAAGATATCTTTGGAGACGCTTGTGACAACTGCCGTAATGTCCTGAATAATGACCAGAGGGACACAGATGGTGATGGGAAAGGGGATGCTTGTGATGATGACATGGATGGAGATGGTTGGTGATTTTTCATTTTCAGCTTCTCTGATGTCATTCAAATTTGCCCAGAGTGTGCTGCGTGTTAGGAGATTTCATGTCCCCAGCTGTAACACATAGTCTTTTTTCAGGAAACCTGTGTTTTTAATCCTTTTAATTTAGTTAATACATATCTTAGCGTGCATTGGAAGCACTGTACACTGTAAGAGAGAAACCAAGCCATGTTTCATGTGGAAGTTAAGGTTGTTGATCATTCAGCATTTCCTTAAAGGTACAAACATTCCAGAGCATTCAGCTGCTGCTAGTCACTGTTACCCAAGAGCTACCTAACGTATTATCTTCATTGCTCTAGGAGGCTTGAAAGAAGTGAAAAAAATCACACCCCTTCAAATGTAATAAAAAAAAAAAGACATGTCCCATTCTGTTAGTTGTGATACAGGAACAGGATAGAATGAAATGTGTGTAATTAAACGATGTGATGGGATGGACGGCTGTGCTTTAGTGAGATGTTCCTAACTACTGTTAAATGAATGATGCACACATGAGAAAGATTTACTGGGCAGGCTTATAATTTCATTATGGGATTAAGTAGTTGCTGAAAAGGAATAGTGTCTTTACTGTTTAATGTTTATATTGTCCAGTATGGACAAATATGGGAATTGTCTTTAACACACAATGCACTTTACTCTAGGTGTTAAGAACCTTTTGGATAATTGTCAGAGGATCCCCAATGAAGACCAGGCGGACACAGATAATGACGGTGTTGGTGATGCCTGTGACAGCTGCCCTACAATCAGCAACCCAAACCAGGTTAGCAGGCAGAAGGAAAAATTGTTCTTGTTTAGAGAGAAGGACTGCTGAGGACTAAAAAGGTGTAAGAGAATGAAGCAACCCATGCAGCCATAGTGTTTATATCTTAATAATAAAGTGTATTTCCTAGATAATATAATATAGTGTATGTCTAGGTATTCAGGAGAGTTTTACAGACCTGTTGACTCTCCTGATGTGAGAAAAAGGAGTCACCAGTTGTACACTCACAGTTTGGGATGTTGTTAGGACCTCTGCTCAGCTTGTAACTTCTGCTCTCATGCTTCAGTGGGCTCCAGTCCCACAGAGTTCAATTCCAGGCTCCGCTCAGAGGTGTGATTTAGTTACACTTGATATTTCTTTAATTAGGACAAAAATCCTTATTTATCAAAATTTGAAGTGCTCCTAGGTGAGAAGTAATTGTAACTTTTCATATGTTGGAATTCTGATTCACCCCCTGTGACTAATGAAAAATGTTGGAAACTACACAGAAACATAGTAGATTTTAAACTTTGGTTAGAAATGAGGAATAGTTATTTTCAGTAGTAGAGGAATCTTGCTTCAACTCTTCAATTACATTTAACCATTGTTTATTCACTTTTTTTTTTTTAATAAAACTGAATTTTTGGTTATATGGATGATGCAAGAGAGAAAATATATTCTGTAAAACAAGTATTTTTTCTTGCTTTTACTTTAGTTGTGTTTGATTTTGTTGTGTTTTGATTTAATCCTGCAATTTAAATAGATGCTCTTGACAGCTGATACTGGAACTTTCTCTGTTCCCTTTTGCAGTCGGATGTCGACAACGATCTGGTTGGAGATTCCTGTGATACCAATCAGGACAGGTATGCTGTGAGAGAGGCTAGTCCTGAGCTGAAGCATACTGCTGATTCCTGGAGAGCTGTAATCCCTTAGGCTAGTCTAGATCTAATTCCAGAGAGATGTTATTTCAAAAACAGTGTTAGGATTTATTAGCCTTGTTTATTCACTTCTCTGTGGTAGTACACTTACGGAGCCTTCACCCTTATAGCCATTCACACAGGCTTCCTCTGAGTTCCTTTGAAAGTGACATTCAAGCAGTTCTCTGTAAAACCCAGAACACTGCTCAGAGCTTCTTAGTGAGAAAATGGCTTTCCTTTTTTTCTTTATTTGCCATTCCTCTTTTATTTCTCTGTTTCCTTAACAGAACTTTCACAGTTTAGGACTCTATGTTTTTCCTTAAGAACCTAGTGTTGCAGAAACAAAAGTTTATTATCAAGTGTAAAACACTTGCAGAGCAACCTCTTTGCTTTAGCACAGCAAGAGTGGCAAGGACCCCCTGTCTACAACTTTCATTTGCCTTGGGCATTCTTCACAGGAGCACATCCCATGACAAATGCCATCACTTGTCTGGAAGCAGCTTCTGTATAACCAACTTAAGGGATGGCAGGTCCTCCCATGTTCACCTCACTTACAGCAAGAGACAAGGGAAATGATAAATCCTGTGCTGTCACAGCATTTCATTAGCCACAGACTAAGGTTTCACCTCAGGGCCATCGGTGGGTGCTGTTCTCTGCAAAGGAACCTGGAGGGTGCCCACTTCCATGTCTCTGCAGGAATCATTCCCAATCTTGGGCCAGTTGCTGCCAAGGTCATCAGCATTTTACTCTTAAGTTGATATATCTTTGTTCTTTTTCCTGTTTTAAAAAAGGACTTTTTTCCCCCCATAAACATCATTAATGTGTGTCAAGCATTTCCTGTGTGAAGCATGCTTAACATTGCAGTGGATACACTTACTGCATTTCATCTCAATATTGTGCAAACACTGATTACTCTGACCTATGGTAATAAGAAGCTACTGAGGGAAAACATGCCTCAGCAATTTGGTTTTGGTGTGCATACAAAACACACCACAGTTCAGGCAGGTTTTTTTTCAGGGATGCACATAACAGTTGGGATGGAGAAGTTATGTAGCCACCCCATAACTTCTTGAACCCCCTTCTGTAGTCTCTGGTACCTGGTGGCTCTTCACCGTAGCCAGCTGATACAGCCATGGCCTGGAGGGAGCTACAGACTTTCTGCTGCTCTGTTTCTTACTGCATGTACCCCTGCAGGATGGCAATCATTCCATTTGGAAAACACCTTCAAGACCATTGATTCCAAGCATTAACGTTGCAGTGCCAAGTCCACCACAAAAAACTTGTTATGAAGGAGGGTGAGAACAGAGCTTGTTTTTAAATAAGTCTGATTTCAGGTGCTCATGTAGAGTCTCTTGTAGTTTCATTCACGCTCACACATGCATGTTCATGAGCACTAAGACATATGGAAGACACGGGGCACAAGGTGTCCAGCTCTTGCTGTCTCCTGAGTGCCTTTTGACTGGTGACACTGCACTTGTTGCATGTGCCTTACACGCCCTTTAGGAGTGGACATTGATGGGGGTCTTGAGCTCCAGTATTTTTCCCACACCCCATGTAAGGCTTTTTTTTCCTTTTCCCTGAGTATTTTTATAGTTCCTGGCTTGGTCTTTGCTTCCTGCCATGTTATTTTATCTGAGTCTCTTTGCAGCTCCCCTTGCAGTTCAGCCACCTGAGCAACAACAGATTTTTGTTGCTCACTGGTCTGCTTCCAGCTCCAGAGCTGCCACTGGTGTGTTTTGCCCTCAGGTGTCTGTGCTATTCCCTGTGCAGAGGCAGGAGCTGATGCTGGCATACCATTTTTTTTTTTTTTTGCAGCGATGGTGATGGGCACCAGGACAGCACAGACAATTGCCCTACTGTTATTAACAGTTCCCAGCTGGACACAGATAAGGATGGGCTGGGTGATGAGTGTGATGAGGATGATGATAATGATGGCATTCCTGACCTCTTGCCCCCGGGCCCTGACAACTGCAGGCTGGTCCCCAACCCAGGGCAGGAAGATGATAATGGTAAGACGGGCCTCCAGGAGCCATTTTGATTCTCAGGCATCCATGTCCAGACTGTGTGCACCAGGATGCAACACAGTCATTACCAATGCATACACTCCTCCCAGGAACTGCAGCAGCACTCTGGGGCCCTTTAGCTAAAACACAGACACTTTCTCAGGCACTACAGCCAGCAGGGCTGATGCTCTGCCTGTTTCTTGGACACCCTAATCCCATGGTTGGGCCAGATGTGACTACTTGCTGCACCATAAATCTCCTTTAATTTCTCTGATGCATTCAGGGGATGGAGTTGGCGATGTCTGTGAGTCTGATTTTGACCAGGATACAGTGATTGATCGGATCGATGTGTGCCCTGAGAATGCAGAGATCACCTTGACAGACTTCAGGGCATATCAGACAGTGGTGTTGGACCCAGAGGGGGATGCACAGATTGACCCCAACTGGGTGGTTCTGAACCAGGTAAAAATACACTTGGTCTTTCTTATCTGTCTGAGAAAGAGCATTTGAACATCACAATAAAATTGGCTCTGTAATTGCTGGACTACTGGCAGACATGAATTGTGGAAGCTGGTGGTTAGTAGATTATTTTCAGGAGTAATAATAAAGGAATTTTCCTTTTGATAGCCTTCAAACTATCAAAATTGATAGCTCCTAATAATCTAAAACAGCTATATGCTGGCCAACTTACTCTGGGTGGTTTTCACTGCTGCCAGAAGGTACATGTGTTACCCTGTTGAAATATTTCTGTAGCAAACAAGTTTCATTAATCCTTCCCATAATTTAAAAGTCTGACATGCTAAATAACAGAATATTTCACAGAACTATAGAATGGTTTGGGTTGGAAGAGACCACAAAGCTCATCATATTCCAACCCCAACCTTCCATGAGCAGGGACATGCATCATTAGATCAGGTTTCTGAGAGCTCCAGCCAGCCTTGAATACTTCCAGGTTTGGGGCATCTCTGGGCAACCTGTTTCGGTGCCTCACAACCCTCACAGTCAAAATATTTTTCCTCATACCTAATCTAAACCAACTTGCTCTTACTTTGAATCCATTGCCCCTTATCCTGTCACTGCATACTCTTGCTAAAATACCCCTCTCCACCTTTCTGGTAGTTTCCCTTCAGGCCACAATTAGGTCACCCTTAGACCTTCTCTTTTCCAGGCTGAAAAAGCCCAATTCTCTCAGCCAGTCTTCATAGGAGAGCTGCTACATCCCTCTGATCATTTTCGTGGCCTCCTCTGTACTCACTGCAGCAGGTCCCTGTCCTTCCAGCTCAGAGCTGGATGCAGCATTCCAGTACTCCTAGATGGAGTCAAATAACTTATTTACACTAACAGATTTTAGCCTTCAGGAGGCTAATGTGTTGTGAGTCACAGGGAACATGCAATTTTTTCCCATTGCAAAAGTCTCTGCCAAGCCAGCTGGGATGTATACATCTTCCTTAACCCAGTCCTGGCAGTCAGTTTAATCCTGAACTCTGTGATCCAACTGTATGAGCTAAGCCTAGGAAAAGCTCTCTTCCTCCCACAGCCCTCTTCCCTCTTCCCCTGCCCCCTCAGTTTTGGCCAGATTGAGATTTCCAGAAGATTGTGGTAGGGAAAGAAAGTATCAAAACACCAGTATGACTAATTCTGCACTAGGAAAACCGACAAATTGTTCTCAACTCAGGCTATGCAAGCAGCTGAAACATTACTATTTGATTATAGTTCTCACTGATTTTAGTTCAGAGCTACAAGCGTCACAGATATGTCATGAGCAAACAGAAGAGAGGGATGAAGGAGGTGCTAGAGGGACACCAGAAAAGGCTGTCAGGCTTAACCAATCCAGCTTCCCACACATGGTAATCACCCTAAATTTACCCTTACAGGGAATGGAAATTGTGCAGACTATGAACAGTGATCCTGGCCTTGCTGTTGGTATGTAGCCTCTTCTGAGATTCAAGTTTTACAGCAGAAAATGCACAGAATATGAACATGTGTTCTGCTGAATTGTTTTTAACTTGTGTGTACCCTTAGGTTACACGGCTTTTAACGGCGTTGACTTTGAGGGCACTTTTCATGTGAACACAGTGACAGATGACGACTATGCTGGCTTTATTTTTGGTTATCAAGACAGCTCTAGCTTTTATGTAGTAATGTGGAAACAGACGGAACAGACGTACTGGCAAGCGACTCCCTTCCGAGCTGTTGCAGAGCCCGGCATTCAGCTAAAGGTACTGGTGGCTCCTAGCTAAGGACACAGTGCTTACTGCAGCCTGGCTATGCCATCTTGCCATCTGCTGGCCATGGGCTAAGTCGTCATGCCATGCATAAGCCAAGCCACTGCACTGCCTGTCAGCTGTGCTGCCTGACTGCTGTTCTCCATGGTAATTGCTGTCAAAATGGTTAAGTCAGGCACTGCCACACAGCCCTTTTAATAGCACTGTTTTTTAAGGAACTTCATCTTGCCTTTCTGATCAGCTGGAACATTTAGTCTTTGCAGTGATTGTGTTCCGCCCCTGACTGGTCAGATTGCCTCCTTTTCTTTTGCCCAGGTACCCAGGTGGTCACTTTGTCCATGTAAGCAGTGGCTGTGGCTGTAGAACAGAAGTGAGGGGCCTGTTAGGAGCAGAGAGGATGCTTCTGCAGACCTGCTCCTCACTAAAAAAATATCTTGGCTCCTGAAATTGAATTTTCTGTGTGGTCAGTGTTGTAAAATTGTATTTTTGCAGGCTGTGAAATCCAAGACAGGTCCTGGCGAGCACCTCCGCAACTCCCTCTGGCACACGGGGGACACCAATGATCAGGTCAGGCTGCTGTGGAAGGACCCCCGAAATGTAGGGTGGAAAGACAAAGTCTCCTATCGCTGGTTCCTGCAGCACAGACCTCAGATTGGCTATATCAGGTAAGAGAGGAAGGGACAGATAAGGTGAGTACAGATACATGTCTGCCTAAGCTGTAATTTCTCAACACCTGATCCAGATGATAACCTGAGAATTTGTATTATGTCTGGGCTTTGTACTGATGAAGCCTTATAACAAATCAGACTTTCAGAATTTAGCCTGCAGCTCTTTTCCTATACAATTCCAAGTTAAACTTTTTTTGTATGGACCATCTGTCTCTTTTAACTGTGCCTTACCCTGATGAGCTCTTTCTGGCTTTTACACCTTGTTTTCCAAGCTACTGCTGGCCACTTATCTGAAAAGTGGTATATTTGAAATTTTCTCAATTTTGATATTTTAGAATATTTTTGTTGGAATTGGGATAATTAATTCATGTATTCTAGGATAACATAATAAAAGTTGTCCACTTAGAAGTTGTGATTCTAACTAACAAGTAATTATCCTCATGTGATAGATTCAAGATTACTCAGCGTATAGTCAGAAAGTTTGTCAAAGCTTTGTAACGCATGTTATATATTCTTTTTTGGGAGGAAAAAATTAATAATATTTAAAAAGTCACCATTCAGGATGAAACATTTTCTGCAACGTCCAGCAGAGAAATCAGCAGGAATTATATTTGTAGGTCAAGGCTGATGTTAAAATGCAAAAAACTAACTGTACTGGCATGATCAGCTCAGCTCTTTCAACCTTATAATAGAACAGAAATATGGGTAAGTCAGTTTTTCCTCAAGAAAATCACCACCCTGCAGGTGAGATGTAGTAACTTGATGGTGTAATTATTCCACTTTTCGAGTGCAGAGCATCATCTTCAGTGGTAATTGGAGTGAGCATGATTGACTTTTACGCTAAAATGGATTAAGAATTTTTATTCTGTCAATTATTGTGCCCCAGCCACAGGGCAGCAGTGAATAGGTCTTGGGTGGCAACTTACATTTAGATCAAGAAGTTAGTGAAGCTGTTGCATTGAGCAAACATCTCCTATGGCTGCAGTCTCTCCAACCAGCCTAAGTAATGCTCCCTGTAACTGGGAAAAGTAGCACAGTCTGTGTCACAGAGTTCTTTAAAACTAAAGACAGGGCTAAAGTAAGCCTCTGTCAGCTCTCTGTCCACTCTTGCTGTGGTCTGGTTAGATCAGATGCCACAGATCACTGTGTGTCTAGCAAAGGTTTTCCAAAGCTTCAGGGATGCCTAGGAAAATGTCACTTGAGCCAGCCTCTCCCATAGAAATTTGCAAGACAACAAGTTCTATTCACTGTACAGATACTTTTGAACTGCCTCAGCAAATCAGTAATAAAATCAGAAATGTAACAAGATTTGGGTTTTTTTCCCTACTTTATGAAAAGACACAGGAACTTACATTCCTTTCATCATTTGCTCTTTCCTTGTATGCAGAAATGTATCAGCAGTATCATCATCCACAACAGGGCCCTCCAGGCTCATTGTTCTCTAGGTCATTTACCCAGTATCCCACAGGCTGAGGATTTGATGTGGGCAGTGCTGCAACAAAAGCTCAGCTGGCTCCAGTGCGGTCCTGCTGGAGCCGTCAAAACAGAGCACACACTGGGAAGCTGCTGGGGCACAGCTGTCACAGGGCTGTTTGGGAATTTGCTGATGGGTTTTCTAACATGAAGATGCTAGATCAGCAAAACAGTTCCTGAAGCTAATCATAGTCACAGTTTTAAAGAAATCTCACAGACAAGTTTAAGATTCCAATGGTTTGTTTGAAATTTTTCCTATTACAAAAAGAAAGTTCAGCTTCAAACTTCAAACTGTGCAAGATAATATCCATCTAGCCTTCTTCAACTGATCCAGTTTGGTTCTCCTATCACTATTGACTGTGGAAAATTTCAAGAGCTAAAGCACTCAATTGGACTGACTACAGGAGAAAGAAAACCATTCCAAAGCATTTTAAGATATGTAGAAACCCCTCAAAATCCCTCCCTTGTCTGGCTCTTGCCAGCATGCAGCATTGCTCCAGTTCCCAGCCTACACAGGAGCTATTTTAACTGCTTTTACTTCCCTGGGCCATATGGGAGGGATAGCATGTCCAAGAATAGAGTCTCCATGGATAACAACATTACTTTCAGGAATGTTGCAGCCTTAGAAAAGACCTAATAGAGCTTCTATTTGCTTTCATTAAGGGCAAGATTTTATGAAGGCTCTGACCTAGTGGCAGACTCTGGTGTAACTATAGACACCACAATGCGTGGAGGACGGCTTGGAGTTTTCTGCTTCTCTCAGGAAAACATTATTTGGTCCAACCTGAAATATCGCTGCAATGGTAATGTTGCTCTTATGCCATTTTAGCTAACAACTAGCAAGTGACAGTGAAGAACCAGTAGTAAGGCTGTTGGATTAAACCATTTAGCATTCTCTCCTTTGCCCTTCCTTTATAAGTTATTTACAGCTGTGAAATGCCTCCCCTGATACCAGCAGCACACTGCAGCCCAGCCAGACAGGAACTAATACCTCACAGCTGCTCCTCCCAGAGCAGTCACTGTGCTACAGAGAATGTGCAGTCTGAGGGGAATAGCTGTCATCAGGGAATTAGGAATGTTATATAAAACCAACTGACTGTGAGAGCTGTACACACACAGTAAATACACTCATGCCTTGAGCTTTGAATACAAGGTGAATTACACCTGGAGAGCCAGTGAGCTCAGGCATCAGGCATCACTGTCACTTGTGTACTTGCTGGCTGGTCCTGTGTGTGGGGGGACAAGATCATAAGATGCCTTTCTTCCCATGTTGGAATGCTCCTGATTCTCTAGGAGTGTGCTGGCTCACTTCTCTTGGGGCAAGAGCCTTTTAGCTTAGCCCTGATCTCCACTATATATAATAACTCAGACTTCCGTCACTCACGCAGAAGCTGATCATTTCAGGGTATTTCTGTCTCAGGCAGGCAGTTCAGGTAACATCAACTGGGCTGAAGGGGCAACCCCTCCTCCTCTCAACATCCATATCCAGCCTTAGAAAAATAACCTACCAGCCAAGTTGGAATAGTTTCTTTGTCTGCTTTCTATGGATCCAAGAAGTCCAGTGCAGGACTGCAGGGGACATGGCCACTCCGTGGTGTGTTATGCTGATGGACTCTGGTACTTGGACACTTAGTGGCTCTTGGAGGTCACAATTAAATAGGGAACTTCTAGACAGTAATGCTTACAAATAAAAATTACTTGGTAAGTATTTTCAATAGTATTGTGGTTTCCCAGAAAGCATCTATCAAAGCTGCTACTGAGTCACACTTAGATAGCTGGGGGCAGGCAAGTGGCATTGCTGCAGGAGCTACATGAAGCCAATGAAACACACTCAAAGAGACTCTGAAGTCCCACAGTATCTCTGTTTTCATATCAGAGAAGTTACATTATGCAGAAAAAGCTTGAAAGGAATTTCAAGCCTTATAAAAGTGCTCAACAAAAAGCAAAGGACTTACCCCCTTTTTCTACATACTGTGTGTCTGTTTATACATGTCCTTGAGTTTACAGCTACCTCTCCTGCATCAGGGTGCAAATAATCAGAGTGAAGTTGAGGTCATGCAGTTGAGCTTTGTTGCTCTGGTTTGATTGCTGGCTGCAACTTTACTCTGTGGTTGTTCTGTGTCTGTCCAGATTTGGCAAAGGCAGACTGCAAATAATGCTTCAAACAGAACTGTAGCTGCTCTTATGACATTGATCCATCTCCAACTCCCTTGTCCAAGTCTCAAGTCTTTATGCCAGTTTCTATTGGTACTGAGGTTAATGCTCTTTGTCCCTTCTTGTGGCCTGGGAAATGATCACAGGGAAGTTGAATTAGGATACATGAGAAATAGAGATGCTGACACTACAAATGTGTCTGGTGTGGAGAGCAAGACAAGCACTTCTCTTGCCTTTCTGGTCAGTGTTTGTTGATTAAAATTTAAGAGTGCTAACCACAAAGTTTTCAGAGATACGTAATTTGAAGACTGAAAGTATTCCTTTGTGGCACTGTAGCACTCACTGTCTTGTTAGCCTCTTCGTGTTTTTCAGTGGTATATAGCTAAAACTGAAAATTCCCTGTTCATTCTTAATGTGTAAGCAAAAGAGAAACATGTTACCAAAAAAGAAAGTAGGTGGGTAATTTAAGTGCTCCTTAATTTTGTCAGAAAAGACTAAACTTTTGCATATTTTCCTGTTTTCAGACACCATCCCAGAGGACTTTCAAGAATTTCAAGCGCAGCAATTTGGTGTTGGGGATATTTAAAAAGTAAAAGCAAACTAACACTGCTATTGCAAACAGTAAAACAATGTATTTTAAATCCTTATATGATTTTTGTTGTCAGAGTGCACACCGCAGCTTTGTTCTCATTGATGTGACTATGTCAGACTTTTTTTTTGTATGAAAGTGAAAATAAAAATGAGACAAAATAGACTTGGGCCTCACTTCTTTTCAAATTTGCCCTGAAATCTAGAGAGCAGAATGTAAATAGAGTGACAACTTGCTTAAAACACTTTCAAGAAAAGTTTGAATCTTTTACCTTTTTGGATTCAGTATTAAACAGGGTGGGGAAGAAAGCAAAATTTTCTCTACCTTGAATATGTTATAAACAACAGGTTGCATCTGGTAATGAAGTGGTTCGGAGCTGTTTGGCTGACCCAAGTAGTACCTTTCAAGTCCTCCTAAGAATAGTTTGTATCTCCTTTAGGACATTTTAAGGCCTTTGGAGACTGTTGCCTTTGGCAGGTCTCCTCTTAAATAACGTATTAGACCTCCCACTCCCAAAAATTGTGAGTGGCACTATCACATCCTGGAAAAGCACAAAAGCTGACAGCAGAGCATTGTAGTCACATCTTATGACTTGCATGTGACTAAAACAAACAAAAGGAATACAGAGATAGTAAATGCAGAATCACCTAGATAAAACAATCCTAGATAAACAGGCTTGGACCTGTTGCCAGAGCCAAGCTCTCTAGGCAGGTACTGTAATACTATGCAAAGAAGTCACCAAACTAAAACCCCAAAACATTGTATTAAGCATTAGTAACCATTAGGAAAGGACTGAAAACAGAAACCCAGAAGAAAATGAATCACAATGCACTGTACAGTGCAGAAAGGTGTTAATACAGTCTGCATTTTTACTACATTCTCTTTCAAAATAGAAGGGAGGGAGGACAAGTTCCAAGGACTGTTGAATAGATAGGATAGTTACTTTAAAAATAACTATATACTTTTAAAATAACTGAAAGATTATGACTTTTAAAAGTACAGTTGGAAACAGCACTTCAGCCTGAAGCGAAGGAGGAGG
>JAWWMU010000121.1:51601476-51619283 GCA_035048155.1 Cinnycerthia olivascens
GTAGTGTTTAACATTGTCAAGTCATTTGTACTAAGGCAGCTGCTTGTTATATTTGTGTCTTCTGGTTTTTCTTTTCTGATGGCTTACTCACTCCAGTGCTTGGAATAGGAGTTCTACAAAAGAATTTCTGTCTCCATTAATATACTGGTTGGCTAAGTCCCATCCCAACAGCAAAACTAATATCAACAGAGGAGTATAAAAATATAGCAGTTAGGAAAAATACTTTCCAACCAACACACAAGCAGAAAAGATGATGACACACTATAGTCCTTTTCTGACCATCACTGCACCTAGAATATTATAAAACTAGTCATGGAAACAGAAATGAAGACCTGGGAGACCTTTAGGGACAAGCTGAAATAGCAGGGCATAAAAGTAAATGAGCACCCCACTTTTAAATTTAACAGCAACTAGCAGTGCTCCCTTAACTATCATTTTCTCAACAGCAAACAATGTGAATAAAGAATGCACCTTATATCCCCATGCAGTACACTCAACTTTTGAGTGACCTGGCAAAGCAAAATTGGACAAAAATTCAGTTTGAGAATCTGTGTGTAGAACTTCCCTTTAGTTATTAACTGGGCTAAATCTGAATTGCATAAAATATCCAGGTGCCTTTAAAGTAATAATAGAATAAATACTTTACTATCATTGGTACATTCCTTTCACAATCTAGATATAAAATAACTTAATATATTTAATACTTAGATAAACAATTTTTAGTAGATGCTTTGGCAGTCAAATTTTATATATTCTCTTGTTTCTATAGAAGTATTTAGGTATGTTTTTGGAAAAAAAATTATCTGGATACTACTTACAAGAATTATATGCTGTACAAAACAGCAGTCCAAATCATCACTGCAAACTGTAAAAGAAACAGTTAATAAAAGAGTATAAAAAGGAATGAATGCATATTTGCTGGAAGATACCAAACATACATGGGATGTAAGAAGATATCATCTGTACCATGAGTTTTTCTTTTCTTGTCAATGAAGCCAGAGAAGGATTGTCAGTTATTTGAAGAGTATTTCACTTATTCCAGTTTATGCAACAACTGTGTTTTCTACACACCACACATAAGTATTGTAAAGTTTCGAAACATATTTGTTCCTTTAGACAATGCTTGTTCATGATAATAAAAAAAATGGTAAAAAAAGTCTTCAATCATTTGTTTAGTCTGACTTAAAAAGTAATAACTGGTACATTATCATAAGTGATCATAAGCGGGTAATAGGTGTTTCCTCATTCCAAAAAAAAAAAAAAAAAAACTAAAAGAAAAGATAAAAACTTAAAAACTTTTGACTGTTCACACTGAGAACTCTCTGGTTGGGCAACAGAGTGGAGCAATAAGAGTCCATAAGTACAGACAGACACAAAACCAACAGGAGACCATCTTAATCCAGAAGATAGACCAGGTTCCAGTGAAGAATTTCTCAATCTGAGCACTTTCGTAACTGTTAAGAGACAAAAAAAAAAAATAAAAATAAAAAAATAAAAAAATAAAATAAAATACACATAAGACTTTAACTAGGTTAACCCATAGAGGAAGCAAGGGAGAGCAACCCTTTATGGAGCAAGATTTTGCTCAAGAATGCCCAAGAAAGACTTGTAATGTCTCTTCAAACTTCTACCATAAGAACAGGGAACACCCGAACAGCAGAACTTCCTGTTCACATCTTTCCTTTCAACACAGAAAGATGTTAACTTCTCAGCGTTAAAGTAATACATTAAATAAACACACTTACTGGAACCAATGAGTTACTGTCATCATCACATAGAGAGAAGCCAGGAAGAAAACAAAGTGGAAGTAGGCATAACTGTACACTGTGCCCTTCTTCTCATCATAAACCACAGTCTGGCCTCCCCTTTTTTCAACATGCTCTTCAGCATCAGCTGTAAGAGATAAGAAACAAAAAGGTTTTGCAAATGTAACGAGAACTGAAAACTGCAGCTGACTTCACAGAAAACATAGCAAAACACTAAGGGAGTGATTTGGGAAAGCATGATTGACACAGAACACCTGAATATTTCCGTGGCCTCAGGACATGGGCCTAAATCCTGAGTCAAAAACTGGACTAACACTGAAATCCTGCCTCTTAACAACTTCCTGGTTTTGAGATTTTGAGAGTAGATTTTGAGCATTAAGAGCATTTAAATTGCTCTACCCGTGCAATATTTTTCTGGCAAGTCCAAGCTGATAATCCTGATTGTACCAGGTCTGCAAACAGGACACTCCCTTCCTATCTTACTCCTGAACTGCAGTCCTTGTAGAGTGGCTGAGCCGAAAGTCCAGCAGCCAGTTATAAGCCACAGGCATGCAAAAAACAGATTACTCTTTGTATGTTGCAGGAATGAAATGTACTTTAAAGTATTATTAACTAGCCTAGTATTCTTGAAACAATGTTGTGACATCTCTTGCTTCCCTCTGTAGCCTGACTTGGAGCACTTCATCTGCTTCAGTTTGCGTTCAGGATTCTTATTGAATGAAGGTACAAGCAGCTTTCCATTCACAGTTGTGTCCTTACTCTCTTGGCTTTGGTCCAAAAGCCACAAATAAGGTAAATTGTGCAGTGAAAACATAATTACCATCTCCATCAGGTACGCAGCAAAAGCAGCAACGAGCTACCTGTGGAACAGACAACAGGAAGGGGGTAAGAACCTGTGCTACAGCAAAGCAGAACAGTCTGGGAAATGAAAGCCTAAATGACAGACACTAATTTAGAAAAATCTGGTTTGTATTTCCAACCAGCACAAAACTCAAATTAGGATTTGCCCAGTAGCTCAGAACAGCAGTTTCCAAGCTTTGGAAAAATCTGCTCAGCAAATCCGAAGAAATGAGCCAGTCTTTAAAAACTACTCTACCCATTTTACATAACCCTAACTCCAACACATATGCAAATAATTATAACAAAATTGGGGAAAAGCTACAATGAAGCACATTCATATTTAGGGGACTTAACTATTTAGATGTGCATACAACTGCTTTTCAGGACATTTCTCTGTAAGACAAAAGTATAAGGAGCTTTTAAAGCTCTGACGTATGGGTTGGAAATCACAACTGTACTAGTGTAAGTCTGAAATGTACTTCTCTTTGAAAGATTATGCTGCAATGGAGCCAGAATGAACACAAGAAAAATGAGTAAAAGCAGAAACTTGGTTTTACTGTTTTATTTAAATGAAGATTTGAATGGTAATGTAAATGGAGAAAAGGTGTTGACCATCCAAAAAAACAAATATAAGTGTATTTCCTGCACCAGACTACAGTAAAAGTCAGCACTTCATGTAATGCATCACAAATATTATTTCACTGATAATATCCTTCTCCAGGATTTCTTTTGCTTGTGGTCTGATTAAGACAATGAACCCTGTTAGGAAAATTCACTTCCCTATTACATCAATCAATCTTTATAGTATGAAAGTGTGTTAACTTTTTTTATTTGTATTAGTTCACAGTATACTGTACAATGTAACGAGGCACTGGAATTTTACTGGAGACTTTGGTAATGTTCATGCTTAAGTAAAACAAACTAAAGGACCACCCAGTCCCGGAAATAAGGACAATGCTTCTCAGAAACTTAGAGCTGTCCATAAAGGATAAAACATGGCCTTGGACAGCCAAGGTAAGGCCAGCATCCTAGGGCCTCTAAAATACCTTTGAAACCACACCAGCATCATAGATAAGCAGCTGTCTCAAGACTGACTTAAAGGATGCTTGGATCAACAGACGAGCAGCGAGACTGCTGCAGAAATATAGCTGCTTTGCAAAGTTTTATTATGATTAGCAATGATGGTGTGGGTACCAATGATTAGTAAAATCATGCTGCACCTAAGTGCCTGAAGGACAGAAGACCCTTATATAAAACCACATTTGGGGTGCCCCAGTTTGGTTGGGACACCATAGACACATGAACAAGTATTTATGCTTTGCATTTCTAAAGTTTACTTTATGCTTAAGCTTACCCCTGCTAACACTGACTGGTTGCATGTTTTCCCAGACAATAGGTCATTTAAAGTAAAATGTCCAGCAGAAACATCAAGTGGCAGTTTTACCCTGCATATCCCTGATTACCTGTACTCACTGGGTTCATAAACTCAGGAAAAGTCAAAAAGTTAATTCTTTTTCAAAAGACTGTCTGAGACTTTACGCAAACCTCTTTTTACTCTCGTTGTGCCAAGCCTTGCCTGCAGTGCCAGCCTGAATTATGTTGGGGTGGCACTCACCTTATGAAGCAAGAACTGGGTTCCTTTCAACATTTTAACCAGATGTAATTAAGACCTGGCACAGACAGAGTGATGAAATTAACAACGCTAGCACACTCGCCCCTAACCCCTAACATTCAGCTGCCTCCAGCAGAGTCAACAGACCCTTCCCAGTGCTGGGAGACAAAGGTCCTTTGCCACAGGGAAGGCAATCAACAAGCAATTAATTGCTCTTCACTAGCCCTTTCTTTATATTTACATTTAGTGGCTCTTGTACACTCTTTAAAATCCAACAGTCCATAACTAATCCAGTGGGAAGTACTCTGGCTGATGAGATGGACCTTCCCAGTGAAGGGCCACACCCCAAACCCATGCCGTGCCACAGGTCCCAGCCTTCCCGCTGCTCCTCCACAGGGCACAGCCCCACACCTTTGGTAGAGGCCTCCTGAGCACATGGCTGCAGGGAGGTGCAGGGCCACCAAAGGCGGCTGTTTTCTCTCAGTGCCCCCCGTCCTGCCCCTCAGCAAAGGGTGGGAAGGCTCTGGTCCTGCCAGGACCTACCGAAGACAGGCCCTGCCAGGTCTCAGTGCTCCCTGCCCAGCTGGCAGTGAGGGCTGGGCTGGCACTGGCCCCCTGTCCAGACACAGCATCCTGCCACAGGGAAGCCCCAGCAGCCTGGCACTCCCACACTGGAACGTGTTGTGCTTCCCCACACCCAGCTACTGCAAACACCAAAAGGCCTCTGCAGGCACCTCTGTGCTTTTGAACTCTCACACTCTTGATAAAAGACTCGATAAACAGAAGCTAAAACTGCAGCTGCAAATAACACCAATGCAGAGTGCAGAGGGATGGAGACTTATCTTCCAAACACACAGGTGTATTTGAAGAGCATCACTAGCAAGCCTAAGTAAGGGGAAACTGTTACTTAGCAAAACCCCTCTCATTTCCCAGAGTTTTCTGTGTGTTCCTGGGACAAGGAAGTCAAAGAAACAGGCAAATGGAACAAAGAACCTTGTACAGCTGAAACAGGGACAAGAAATATGATCCGAGATTAAATTACAGGTGTGATATTGGCTTTCGCATTCATGTACTATCTTTTGCATGTTATTATCACAAGTATCTTTGATATGGTAAAATTTATACTTCCTTTTAAGTGCTTTTGGGCACAATTGTAATCTGTTTATGCACTGTATAGTTTATATAAATAGTGGTATGATAAAATACTATATTGTAGACCTTAACACAATGTTAAAACAGAGACTATCTAATATTAAACTGCTTTTATGTAACTAACTCAGAAAAGGGTGTAAAATGATTATACTGTTTCTCACATCTGTGGACTGACCTCTCCAAGTGATAAGACAGCAGTGACAGAAACCAGAACACTGGAGAGGATTTATTAACTACTTGTTACCAGGGAGTGTGAAACAACAGAAGAAATAAAATACATTGACCTAATCTCAAGAAGAAATAAAATATATTGACCTAATCTACAGAATGTTCTGCAGATAAATCAGAGATTGCAAACAAACAAAAGAGCTCCTAGGACATCAAAAACTCAAAGGAATGTTTGAATAATGGATAAACTCATGAATACACATGTAATCCCAGCAATGTAACTGTATATAGAGAACATGGTTATAAGCTACTGGTGTGTTCTTCGGCTAATCACCAAAAGCACCCTAGCGCTGGATAATTTGTCTCTTGTTTAATCCCTAATTAAACTTTTAAAAATTCTAAAGCGTGAACTTTGTTTTTTACAATGGGAAAAAAAAAAAAAAGGAACTACATATGTATGGAAACAAAAATAAGAGATAAGAATTCGGGCTCTTAGTTGCTAGGAGGACAAAGCAACTGAAAAATGTTCAAGAATGCCTCCACTTTTTTCTTCTGGTAGCTTTCCAGCACGCTTTTCCCTTAAATGAGAGGACATGAGCTCATGTCAAACATAAGATTTACAGGAAGTCTGCAGGATGCTGAATAAACTTCAAGAGCAGCAAATTGTTTCATAACATAAAGCAATATTCAGGACATTAACATTCAGTACATTAACATTCACCTCCATAGGACCAGCAAGACCTACAGAAGGGCCAATGTAGACAAATATGTACCCAGAGGTACACAGCATACGTGCTACCAAGAATAGCTTTTGTTTTCAGATTACTGCCCACAAAAACAACAGCAATAAAAGCATGGGAAAAATGTCTGCACAAAAATCCTGTGTGAGGAAGCAAGAACTCACTTCGGTTTCAGCTGTTGCATATATTCCTCTCAGTGCCTCTGAGCTTGCACGTGTTGTTGAGGTCAAACTAGGAGAAAAAGAAGACAGTGTCAAACCCCTGGGCATAACTATAGCCCCAACAGGGTAACTCTTCAACATCACATCAAACACAAATAGTCTACTCCCATGTCTCAGCTGAGCATTTGCCTGGACGCTATCAGCAAGCACTAAGTATGTGAAAAGTCTGTCCTGCACTAGGTATAAACCAGCCTGTTAAGATAGTCACTGGCCAGTTCAGACTGAACCACGAGCTTAAAAGTAGGTCACTCCTGAAAAGTGATGAATTCACCACCATCTGACAGCAGCAAAATCTAATCTGCAAGCCAAAAAGATCTCCCCTGCTGTGCACAACCAGTGCTTTTATACTCAGTTCACAGCTATCACTTTGGCTCAGAATTTCTGTCAAGGCTTTGCCAGCAAACTCACAGGTCTCTGGCAGCAATCAGTTTTCAAAAATAAATTACTAGCAACTGTTGTCAGTGTATCAGTTCCTAGAAATTACTTTCTTGCCTGACTGTAGTTATCTGGGGGGGAAAATCCTTTCTACTTTCTTCTGACAGGAAACACTTCTTGCCCAGTCCTGCCCTTTTAGGATGTGAAATGCAAACTTCCCATTACCCACAGGAATGCTTTGGTGTACACACTGAGCCTTGGCAAGTAACGCTTCAAAACACTCCCCTTGAAGGTATTCTTACCTCCCCAGCTACATGGTACAGCTCAATGGCAGGCTACATGAATATTGTCTGTGTGCTGAAACACCTCCCTGATGCACTGGAAGTGCCCTTCTAATGTGAACTAGATCCATGAGATCCATATTTATATATTTTATTTTAAAACAAAATGGAACATATATGCTTATTTGATAAACAGAAAAATAAGTCTTTTGTTTGCATTTCAGAAAAATATGAAGGGGTTTCTGCATGTGAATTCTGAGGTGGACTGATTTAGAAGCAGAACCTGCTCAAAAACCTGCAGCAGACAGGCAGTGCTGCCTTCTGCCAAACTGCACAGCCAAAATAAATGACACACCACCTTTCAATCACCGGCAACTCCCTGTCCCAGATCATAACTTATAATTTATTGAAGTGAGCTGCAATAATACAAGATGAGCATCATGGGCACAAGAAGGGGTTTTTTTAGAGAAGATCAATGGCAAATCCTGATGGCAATACTGTGCTCATCGTTTGTTCAAAGGAAGCCCTAAACCCTCCCAACAATTTGTTTTAAAGACCTTCAAGGACAGTCATAGCCTCTGCCAGGAGGCTACAAAAATTTCAGATTAATTTTTCAGGTCAATGTAACTGAATAGAGTTTTAGAGTTTAACACTGATATTATTTGGGGTCATGAACAGGTGAAATTTTATTCCCTCCCCTTCTAGATCTAAATTGCACTATTTGATTTTAATGAGATATATCTGTTTCAAAACTTGTACTATCTTGTTGAACATTTTTAGCTAAAATGTCTAAAATTCTGAAGCTGAGGACAATATGAACCTTCCAGCTCAGCTTTATTCCACACCTCTCTGTGACTTTGCATAAAGCCTGCTATAAGTCTTCACTCTTTGGACCACAAAATTGCTTTTACAGAAAGCTAACTGCAAACTCCCAGACTTACCAAGAATATAAAATGCAGCCAAACAGAATCGTAGTACCCAAGCCAGTAACCAGGTTTTCATCTCTGTGCAGGCCTTGACTGAATTCAGGTACACAGATTGTGATATTCCGGTTGTTTTCATCTAGGACTTCACAAAACAGAACAAACCAAAAAGAACAGTTTGCAGAACTCATTTCACTGCGTTTTAAAGTAATCTTCAGACTGAAGGCTTTCACTGAGTTTCTATTATCTGACAGTAGGTAGGTAGGCAAATTTCAGGGTTTTTTTCTGTCTATCTTTTAGAAAGACCACAGAGAAAAAGGGGTAAATCTGACCTGGCAGACTCTGCGCTTCAGACAAAACAAAAATGCAACTTAATAGGGTACTAAAATTTTCTGTTTGACCACAATAGACAAACAACAAAAAAAACCCCAACTGTTTTGTGAACTGAGAAATAGGAAGTTGGAAGTCTGCCAACACTTTACCCAAGGCTACAAAACCATATAAGACCAAGACAGTACAGATCTTAGACAAATTTCTTTGACAGTAAGGGTACCTTGAGGAGAACTATGAAATCCATACAGTAAAAGAAGGTGGTCAGTAGTTGTCCTGTTCTCAGACTGACTCACAGAAGACCAAGGAAGCAAAGCTGTACCAGTTATAGGCAAGTTTTTATCTTGGCATGTAAGCAAATCCTACTGCTAGGTCCTTGAAATAAAAACCAATTCAGTCCTTGCTGTTCCAAGTAGCATCTGGCTTTTTACTATCTCCCTGGAGTCAAGGCAAGGCATAGAGTGGCCTTCAGCATGACCCCAAAGCAAGAGATGACAGCTGCACCTTAATAATCAAATCAAGAGCTTTTTGAGTCAATGCTGCTCAAGGCATTTCCTTTTTCCCTCCAGCAACCACAATGCATCCCTATTGAGGGAGCACAACTGTTTGTAGGGGCAGAGGGAAAAATGCAGCACAGACTACATCCAGGTTAAAAATAAACCCGAAGCCAGTCCCCTGACCCAGTGGGAGTGGACTTTGTATGGCCCTGCACAAACAGCTTTATTAGCACACAGCAGGGAGAAAGCACCATAGGGAGAGCAAACAAAAGGATGACCAGCCTTTACAGAACACCTTGACCAGAGATGTGCAGATTCCCCCACCTGTGTCCATTAATGATATGTCTGCAGCCAGGCAGGTCCACTGTTTGGAAGGTATTTTAGCCAACTCTGGCACCAAAAAGCTAAGGCAGGCTGTAATTAGCATAGACTCAAGAAACATCACTTTTTGTTTGCCCATCCCCTCTAAAGACATATGCAACTCTTTTAGGGTGTTGCTACAAATACTTGTAACTTGCATTTTTTTTCAGGCCCTGTTTGCAAGATGTCCAATTTGGAAATCCCTCCTTGACAAATGAGTCAACATTAGGTAAGTTCATGGCAAACCTGAGTTACAGGGCTTGGAACACCACAGTAAGTGCCAGCACCTCACACATTCCCTAGCATATGCCACTGTGGAGGCTGACAAACAAATGTGGGTCCTTTCACACTGATAGGTGAGGAAGGAGCATCTCTGAGAGCAGATGACAATCGTGAAAATTCTTGGGCATGGGAATAAAAGGAGGTCCAAGAGTGTGCTTGATGCATACTCTAAAAAATGCAATAACTATACTTGCAATATATACAAGAAGAATTAGAACATTCACTTAACTGTTGAAGACTTTGTGACAAGCATGAAGCAACACAAGGCAAATTATTTCATTCCACATATTACTTTCTTCCCCTTCTTTTTACACTGTGGAAGATTTGAGTAACTCAGATGCCTTCTAAATTCAACTCTGTATTAATTCAAAACACTGCCAAAGTTCCTTAAGTGAATTTTACAACTAAATACTGTCTGGTTTACTTCCTAACTCTAGGATACTCTTGTGTGTATGTCTCTACCTACACAAATATGACAGACTTTTCGTCCCCTCTCTTCCCTTTCTTCTTGAGAGGTGTCTGTATAAACTTTTCCTTCCTGTCATTGGACTTATTTTCCTCTAGTTAATGTTGTTTCAGCTATTGAACACTAAAAGTTGGACAATAATGAGAAAATAAAAAGAAATTTTTCTACTAATGTAAACCAGAAAAATCTTCTCTAAGTGAAAAGACTGCTTCCAATGCAAACACATGAATCTGACATTTATTTGGGTAAAGGAAAGTTTGAATTGTGCTGAAAGGTCTTGCTCTGGTTTTGTAGTGTAAAGAACTTAAAACTCTAGTGAGTTCCATACACCTCAATTGCAATACCAGTGGCTGAAAGGAAGAGGAGTTTAAGAATTCTGCTGAAGAACAGAACCATCTCAGCTTCAATATAACTCTGAGACGTAAATAACCCCAGGTCCTTTCTTGGAACATTTTCTTTTAAAACAAAATACAAGTTTTTGCTTCATTAGGAAGCAAAATGAGTCTACCTAGCAGACTAATTCTAGGAGAAAAAAAGTGCCATATTAGTATCTACTTTGATGGCCAGCACCTACTAACTGGACCTAGTAAACTTTTGGATGGAGCTGATCACCCACCTTCTTCCAGAGGAATCCAACAGCCATTTGTTCCAATCCTTTCCTATCATGTGACGTAACATATTACATATTTTATCATATTCTATTTCATGAGAACGTATACTTGTCATAGGAGGAACTAATTACAAGACTTTGGGAAATTTGTTCATGGGAAATAGAAAATAGTGCAGCAGATGCTTAACTCAAGTTAAAGTAAGCGCCCCCAGACCAATGCATTTAACACACAGGGAGAGTGCCAATTGCACAGTCTCTTGGCTGCACAGACTTATTTGTATCCCTTGCAATTTTTTCTGTGAAGATCAAACCCAGCACAGGGTTTGATCACACATATTGATCACAGTTGTGATCAAAACGAAAATGTGATCAAACGAAAAACCTGTCTATAGCACGGGTTTGCTAAATTCTTGCTTTTAATACACAGCATGTTTAAAAGAATTTACATAAAGCATTAGATAACTTACTAGTTTCTGGTGGTTTGCTGGATAGTGCTGAGAAAGTAAGATACATAACATAGCAGCTGATAACTCCTGACTGCAGCAAGCCAGAATGGGGCTGGCCTTTACAAGAAAGAAGAAAATCAGTTATTTTTGTAGACACTTCAGCAAACTGAAAAAGAAATTTATATCCTTTGAAGAACAGCACACCAGTATCTTTTATTTTTTACTTAAGGCAATTAGTAAGTGTTTGAGACAGTTTAGATACAGTTCCATTGTCCAATAAAAAGTCTATCCTTCAGTTCTGTGTGCTGTTTCAGAAAAGCATTACAGATTCCTGTGTAAGTAAAGAATCACCTCTGTGCTTCTGCCAAATGCAGCAGCTTTTTAAAAGCTATCAATACACTGTCACAATAATTTTATTTGCCTGTAAAATCTCTGATGGAGTCAATCTACTATTTTCAAGCCCAATGTATGCAAGATACTAACAGCACATGAAGTATAAAATACTACTGCCAACTTCAGCAGGCCCAAACTTTACAAATCATAGATCTCAAGAAATCAAAAGTAAATGGTAAAACAGTAGTGGGTTTGAGAACTAACAGTGCCAGACTTAGCTAAATTTCACAACACAGTGCCAGTCATCAGCAGGTGGGCCTTCTCTACACTGTGTGCCTGATGGCACACCCAAAATGTCTCACAACTCTGTAGTTTTACCAGTCAAGCTGCCAATGAGCAACAGCACTTCACCGTGTAGACAAAGAGTCAAGAGCAGCACCAATTCTGAACTATCATTAGACTTTCGGCCCAGACATGGCTTATGCCTCCAGGCACACAATTGTGGCAGCACCAAAAATCCAGGAGGAGCAAAGGTCAGTGGACTCACGATTCTGGACACAGGGCGATATGGCCACCAGGGACACAAAGAGGCAGAGGCCACCATTCACCCCGATCAGGACCTTGTTGTACATGCAGCCCTCGGAGCGCGTGTAGAAAAGAGCCATGAGGACCAGGGCTGCCGCGGCGATGGAGTACAGGATCAGAGTGACCAAGGCAAGCAAACCATTCCACATCTGCTTGTGGTTTGCACCTGCAGTCCTGGGGGGAGAGAGACAAGCATCTTACATTTGTCTTCCCTTGCCAAGAACATAAAGCTCTAACAGCTGGAGAGTCCATATCCTCAAATACAAAAGACAGTCTATTTTCCCAAAGCATCCATGCGTCACTACACCAGCACAGACTCTTCCAAGGTTCCTACCCATGAAACAGAGGGAAACATTCCCTAGCATCAGTGTTTATCTTCTGTGCTATCACAATCAGCACCTTCTGTAATTATAGCCCAGTGCTGACTCCTAGAACTCCCAGGAGTTCTCTGGGATCAGTCTATCAGCATATCTCAGCTCAACACTTCAGGGGTTTCCTCTGTGGCAACTCCAAGTGCCCCAGGCTGGCTAGCAAATCGTGCTCTCCATACAATGAAAACAGAGGTTTATTGCTTGGCATGGCCTCTCTTCTGCTCCTTGTACTACCTTAATAGTTTTACTACTCTTTTACTCAAAAAGCCTTGTCTCCTTTTGGGTCTAACCACCAGTCTCCCCCAGCTAAAGAGTGGTCCATCTTGTTTTCCTTTCTTCACCTTGCAAACACCTCTTGCAAAGCCCATCAGGGTTTAATAAGAGCAATTAAAACAACTGTTTTGAAACAACGGGCTGTTTTGTAGATGGAAAGTGTTTTCAGTGGGGTTTTTCTTCTGTTGTTTTGCAGAAACAGGACTTATCATAAAAGAACACCTAATGTAAAGAGAACTAAAGTTAAATTCTGGTGTTGGAAGTCTTTCATCCACAGAAAAACAGCTACAGTAACTAGCACTAAAAGTATCTGTGGTATAAGGAGTTCTCACCTCTTCCTCCCTGAAACAGGAATCTAACAAAGCTGAAGGTTTGCTAGAACTCTTTCTTAGCAGACGGTATTTTAATTAGAACAAGAGAGAACTGCAAGAGTTTATAGATGAGGAAATGTGAGACATAAAGGGTGGAGGTGGAGGCAGGAGAATACATGTGGGAGGACAAGTTAAATATTTTAATTTGATGAGAGGTGAAGGGCTAGGACAAAGACAGAAAATATACTTGAACCAAAAATGAAGTCAATGCACAAATAATGTATATCCAGATTGATAATAGAATTTTGCATATTTAGATAACAAGAAAAGTTGAATACAAATTAGCAGTTAATTTGAGAAAAAAATTGATGTGCATTAAGAAAAAGAAAAAGACATAGAAAAAGCCAGATTTATCAGTTCACAACATTGCATAGAGTTTCACTATTACATTTTGCAAATCCAGTTTTATTCTCCTGCACCATTCTCCTTAGCAGATGTATTTTCATATAAAATATAAAATAAAGTAACAAATTTTTCCCTCTCAAGACACTACTACTTATTGGAAGCCCAGCAGTTCAGGTTAAGAATAAATCAGCAGAGAAGAAGTGAGCAATGAGAAAACATTTCTCTTGCGGAAGGACAAAGTAGATGCAGCACATATGAACAGCTCTCAACACCGACATTCAAGTGTCTTCCTTCAAAAATTACATCCAAAATACTTTTACATTCTTTGTTACAAGAAAGTAGTGGTCAGGGGTCCACCAGAATTTTAAGCAAATAACTACTTGCCCAACACATACCAATTTTTATTCCACTTGTGTGCGAACTCAACCAGCAGGATGAGCTGAATGGCAATGAAAAGGAACCCTCCTGCTGCTCCTACGTAGCGCCAGGCTGCAAGGCAGAGAGCAGAAAATAGGTCAAACGTCTTTCCCTTGAGATAAAACGGATTTATTGTCTATGCAGTGAAGCTGTTAATGTGGTTTGAATATCTGAAGCTCACAAACGTAGCAGGAGGTAAGAGATTTCAGACGAAAGGCTAGCTCAGTTAACTCAAGGTTAGCTCCCTGGTGAATTCAGCTTACAACCTGCTACACTTTCAATATAATCATGTTAAGACAGCTACTGAGTTTCCCGAATCTAGAAGACTTTTGCAGAGACTATGAGTTACTATATTCAGACAGAAAATACTGAAATCTTTATTTGTAACTGGCAGGAGGGAGGTGGTGTGAAGGCATTCCACAGGAATCTAAACCCTAAAATTGCAAGGTACAGGAACCCAATCATTACTAAAAAGGGCAATTTCTTCTCCTCCAGATTCCAATACCACAGAAAAACAAAGGTGGGGTTTATCTATTCACAAATGCTGTTCCGAGCCACTCCCAAGGAACACATAGTATTCACTGACTGGTTTTAAGACAGGTTATTTGGGTACTTAACTGTTGACCTACATACATATACTGTATTTGGGTAGCTGCTTGGATGCTTTGGACATCAGATTTCTTACATGTGACATCAAAAGTGTCTGAGGAAATACAGACACCTATTTTAATTTTTAGCTGCATATACAGCTTGTGCTGCTCTGCAGTACGCAGCCTACAAATTACTCCAGGTGTGCAGCTGATTTCAGTGAAGAAAAGATCAAGGAAGTGCATCAGCAAAATTCAGCCATATCCTTCCATTGTGCTTTCCTTTTAAAAAAAGGCATGTGTAAGTTAAGTGGAAGAACAGAACAGTCAGGGCTCATTTCCACTAGCAGTTGATGTAGAGATTTATTTTTTTTTTACTATATCCTAAGCTCATTATTTAAAAGCAAGCAAAAATGTCATTGCCTGGTTTTCTAAACATATTGTGTACACTTGACAAGCATTCTGTTCTTCAAACATACAAAACAAAAGAATGGATGAAGCTATTCTGTAAAAAAGTACTTTAAAAATAGGCAGGGCACAAAGTGGCATGTGTATATGGGAGTGGTAGAGTAGGATAAGTCAGACCACCAATGGAGTGAATAATTAAATAGACAGACTCTCATGATCTCCCTCTGCCACGGTGTACTGCAGGACGTTTATGGATCAATCACAGATAAGGTCAGCATAGCCAGTGCGGACTTAACACTACAACCCACAGAAACCTACTGCTTGCACTTAACCTTCCTTCTCCATGACTAACAAGCTACTTGGGAAACATGGCAAGAGATTTCATTTTTCAAGAAAAGAAAAAGCAGTTGGGAGAATGACGCCTGCCCTGTAAAAAAAACCCCAAACCAACCAACTAAAATACAGTGTAAGTTTCTTGAAAGGAGGGGAGAAAACCCCACAAACATACTATACCCAAACCACCTGTAAATCTCAAATTCAGAGATGGAGGCAGACTAGAGGTCAGTTTAGCAGGAGCTGCAGAATACAGTTTTAGGGTGAAAAGTCATCAGTTAGTTTTGGGAAGAAAGCTTGTTATGTTGTATCACTGGACAACATTCGATTGCTGTTGAGAATCAGCACTGAAAATTCTGTTTCTCCTTTTCTGCAAACACATCAGTTCCTGAAGACATTTCACCATGAAAAGGGACACTTGCAAAGATGACAGGCATCTCACCTGCTCACAAGTACAAGGCATTGAACCGCTACGTCTAATCCAAATAGAATTACAATGGGTCCTAAGGACAAACAGATACAGCCATCCCACCACTTCACAGAGGAGATGGAAGAGGGGCCTCAAACTGAGCCAGGATCGAATAGCAAGAGCAAGAAGCTGAATTATATCTGTCAGTGGTTTACTTGCACTGGTTTTTACTTTAGTTTCCCAGAGTACTGTGCTCATAGCCTGTAAGTCCACTCTATTCTCCTTCTCATGTTACCCCTTCCTCCTGCCCTTTCAAACATCCTGCCTAGAGCAGAAGGATGTTGACAAGAAGGTAACTAAGCAAGTCTTAGTGGAGGCACGCAGCATACATGACTGCTCCTTTGCTTTACTGATCCCATCCCTTTTCACCTGTCCAAACCCAACAGCTTAAGGGCTTACAGGTACCTGTAAGATGTACTTATTGCAAATATAAGAGAACAAATTCATCTTAGTATCACCAGGATTTTTGCTCCTAGCCCACAACACTCCTGTGACACACTCTCCTCCCAGCTGGCACATCAGTCCTGGGCTAGTACCAGCATGCCTGTGCTGTGCCAGCATTGCTTACAAAACTGGAAATGCTTCTGACATGGCATCCTTAGCAGAGCACAGGTACTAGGGCCCAAGAACTCTAATTTTACCTTAGGTTGGGGGCATACATGCAGTAAAAGTTAAAATTCCAAATTCTTTTGGGGCACTGCAAGTTTCTAGGCAGCAAACACCAGTGCCCAGCAGGTTACTCTGCCTCCTGGAACACTGGCACCTCTCCACAGCCTGACTGCTGCACTATGCCAGAACTACCTGCACAAGCCAAATATACAGCTCCGTGTTCTTGGGTGAGCAGCTCCTTCTGCACCATTATAGTTTCAGATTTCTTAAAGAACTGGCAAGAATTCTTGAAGAACTGCTGCAGCAGTACTGTTACCTACCACTTCGGCCTGCGCTTGGTCAGAAAAAAACATGCTGTTTCCTGCACATTCACATGAAGACCATGTAGTTTACACCCTCCAAATAGCTCCAAATAGTATTTTTGCTGATTTATATATCTGGCCTGTAAAGGCTTTACTTGAAGAAACAAGGCAACATTCACGTTGATCAGACCTCTTGGATTTCTAACTACTCACAAGATAGTAGAGAATGAAGCAGCATGACAAAACCTGAGGACATACCATTGAGGAAAGTGTCCTGGTCAGGAATGAAGAAGGCTCCTGAGCACATTGCTGCCAGAACTATAAGTTTAATAAGCCAGAATCTGTACAAGAGGAAAAAAAACAATCTGGTTGTAATAGGAATTAGAGATTTTCAACATTAGTACCACAAGAAATCTCTATTTAAAGGATAACAAGAAAAAAAAAACCCATCCTGTGATGACTGATTACCTGTTTACTTAGTTTTCACTTGACCACATTATTTCTGACAAATAAGACCAAAGTCTTTTGGTTTTGGGTTGTTTTGTTTTTTTCTGCCTAAGTACTACACCCAAGTGGAACACTCGTGGCACAAACTTGTAAAGAGATGTCAGAATTAGGCAACAAAACAAAAAACTCACCCATTATGAATGTATGCTCGGCAGCTTTTGCTGTTGTTAATTTTGATGGTGAACAAGGAGAACAAGAAGAAGAAACAGGCCATTCCAAAACAGACTTTGTACACTGCAGAGTATCCCACCAACTTCTCACACATCTCACCCGCTTGTATACCCTTGCACATCTGCTTGTAGAAGGGAATCTGAAAAGCAGAACACATTATATATAAGCTGTTAGAAAGGACACAAAGCACACATAACCAAGCACACCTACATCTGTGCACCACTGACTTTTCACTGGCTTCATTTAATACCTTTGACTTTTGACACCCCTTAAGCCTGGATTTCAGGGTCCAGGGGATATAACAAAATCGAAGGGACTGAATTATTCCAGAGCCTTCACTCAACTCTTTAAAGACTCCTTGAAGGATAAGTCCACCTTCTTTCAGCTCTTCTGGTTCATGCCATTCCTGCTCATTCCCTCACCCTGGGGACCTTCTCCCTTCTTTCCACAGTGCACAGCAAAAGACTCTTACTGCTTCAGTAATACAGCTTACCTGAGACATACCAGGGGCTTGTGCTGCCCTGTCTGGAAATGCAGACTGAAGCACACCCAAGTGTCACAGGGGCAGCAACCACCCTTCTCTCCATCACAGCTTCTGAACGGGAGTTGTGCCAGTTGACCTGATTTTGTTTTAAATTAACAGAAAGGTGGAATATT
>JAWWMU010000121.1:51706438-51718165 GCA_035048155.1 Cinnycerthia olivascens
TGGTGGGCTTGGCAGTGCTGGGTAAACAGTTGGACTTGATCATCTTAAGGTGTCTTCCAACTCAGGCCATTCTATGATCCTATTTTATGATTCTACTCACTGAAAACTACGTAAATTCATGAATAAGATGCCAGAATATACCATTTGTGTCTGTAATTTCATGTTTTTATTCCTCCTTTGTAAAGTTTACTCTCACCTTGTTTGTTTTCACTGCCCATCTGTAGATGTACTACCTTTTGTCAGTACACTATGATGAGATGATCAATGAAAACTTACTTCAAAATCACTTCTAATTAGAATTCAATTCAGTACACTCAACTTCATGTTTTCTCTGCTCCAGCATGAAGAGTCAATTGCTCTTTTGCATAACAAGAAAGGATACGATGTTCTGCTATTTTAGCCATGAGGTCGTCATTATCAAAAAGTAGCAAGCAGATGATAGCTATGATGAAAAATGCAGCACCTCTTGTCTGTAAAAAAAATCAAACAAACAATAAATAACCAAACAAAACTGCTACAACAGATTACTGTAAAAAAATCCAGGAAATCAGTCCTGTCCTTTTCTGCTCCCTGATCAATGTAAGTGTACTTCAGTAAGAAAAACATGAAAGAAACCCTTATTATTTTTATTATTTTGACAATTTAATTTCACATTTTTTCTGGTTTTCAGACTTACCAGATAACTCAGGACACATCACCACAGTAGCAAGCTAGATGCCAGTATCTTACGAACTTTAAGTGTGATTACTTTCTTCTTCATGTTGTCTTTCTGCCTTCCAGAATGCACTGCTACTTCAGTCTGATGATTTAATATTTTGTAGCATCAATGAGCCACAAATAAGATCTGTACAAACTGTTGAATTTTGTCTTACCAGACCTAAAGGCTAAAGAACTATGCAAAGACTATAAGAAAGAACATCTCTGAAGTGCTTTTGTGAGCAAAAGACAGAGGTAGCTATGAAATCCCAGCACCCAGAGCTTTCACCACCCAGACTTAAACCACTGCAATTTTTGGTACTTATCATCTTAGCTAGATACTGAGCTCTGTATCTGAAAAATACTATCACAATTTATCTTCTAAAGCCAAATAGATGTATCAGAGTCTTGTTGCAGAAAGTCAGCGGACCAGTTCATTTCATAAAGCTGAAACATTCAGAAGACTGCATTATTGCGCTGGTGTTTCTGCTGCCTTAAGATATGAAGCTTAACTACCAAACGTGGCCCACTAAGAAACAGACTGACAAAGAATCTTACTGAAGCTCTAATCTATCCTTTTGGTAATCAGCTGGAGAAAATAATTTGTCTTCTTCAGCATGATCTTCGTGCTGGATGCCCTAAGCTTCTCAGTTTGCAGGGGGTGATCCTAGACTGCCAGAGCAGATGACTGTAACTTTACACTAAAGGCTGCCTCGAAGTGCTTCGGGGACTGCAGTGCATTTATGAGACAGATTTCAGAACTCCCAGCCTGAGATGGCATCAAAGTGAGACTTCCCTTCTAGCCTCAGATACATGACAGGAGGTATTTTCCTCCACCCATTACTGTTTTTGAGTGGAAGTGCTCAAGACTGCTAGGTATTGGGATAAGTTCACTCCTTTTAGGGCTGATCGGGCACATTTAGAGAACACTTTGCAAAAGTATGTGCAAAGGGACTTGAGAGAGAGCATGCCTCAAGTATAGGTCTTCAATTAAATGAAAGGGCCTAAGTATTCAGTACTTAGTACTTAAAAAACTTTCTGGCAAAAAGAAACAATGTATGTGACAAGCTAAACACATGGAAGATTCTAGGCCAGGAACCAGATTGTATTGCTGGACATCAATGTCTAAGGACAGGACCACTACACGCACAGATGGTCTTTAGTCATTTTGAACCCAAAATCCCACTACAAAGAATGTTGATGTGCAAAAATAATTCTAAAGGTTCTTTTCTGCCTCTAAACAGAAAAATTTATCCGGTATCTGCCATAGATATCCAACACCTTTACCTACTGTTTCTCTCTCAATGCCCTATTTCAAGTAGTACATCTTACAATTTCACCACTAATTAAACTAAAAAAAACACATTTTTTATGAACATGGATCAAAACCACAGTTTGTTCCAGGTAAAGAAGTACTTGAATTTATGAGATTTTGTATGTTTTACATTTGGTAAAACAGATTTTTAAATACCTTTGCTGGTCCTCCACCTGAGCTTGTGAACAACACACTAAGGAGTGACAGAACAACCACATCACTGTGCTCAAACAGTAATAACGTCCTATAAAAAAAATGAAATAAATACTCTGTTTACAATGAGTTTACCTCACAACCTTTATATACACTATTTCAGCGAAAATTAATGACACCACAAAGATTTATCCCGAGATTAGAACAGCTGATTTAAACAGTTCAAAAGAAAAAACGCAAATGAATTTGCCTTCACCAGCAACAGATCTAGCTGCAGACAACTATATGTGTTACAAAACAAGAACTTCCTAATTCAAGGAACAGATTAAAATTATTCATTTATAGATAACTTTAAACTGTATTTTCTTCTAGTAACAAAACAAGATACCAACTTGCTCATGATGGAGTTATTATTCCCACTACAATACCTTCTCTAAATCAATTTCTGCTCCCAGACAAAAAAAATGTCCTGTTCTTTACTGTTGCATCCTGTTCATTGAAGTACTGGTGACCTAGTAGTTCATGCCACTTCAAAACCTCTTAATTGCTGAAAATAAAAAATTCCAGCTTACATGCTAGAATTCAGACAGCAAAGCCTACATAACAAGCTGTATTGACAGCTTTCCTGAGTAGAACATGAAAGTAATTGTTGCTCTCAAGTTTACCAAATGCTTTTGCAATCCTCTGCATAGCAATATATGCTAGGATCCATGTAACTGGTTCTGTTCGGGGAGACTGCCAGCATCCAGAAAGACATGACAGTATTAACTACATTAATATAATTAATCACAGTTTTATTACTCTCAGGTATGTCTTCTCCTGTGTAGACGATAAAAATTCACCTTCATAAAATGTATCATTTAAGGCTTTACTTTACTCTCTCTAGTGAAACATGGTTTCCAATATATTAACCTTCATTTTTGTAAGTTCAGCTACTCTTTAATGGTTACACAGTCAGTAGTACTAACAGCACTTACGGTTTTACCTGTATATGCATTAAAGTTAACCAATTTGAACACAGAGCACACAGCCAACGAGATAAAGAAGTACTCTGCAGCAAGCGCAGAAATTGATTCTAGTCACCTTTCAAAGGAATACCAGCTGCTACCATTAGCTATCAAGCCATGGACTCCAAACAGGTAAATAAACAGTTGGCATCGCAGTAATCAGAGCAGGGAAGTGAAAAAAAAACAACAAACTGCACAAAGGGACCTTGATGCATCACTCACATCAAGTGTTTAAGCACTATCGAGAATTTCACTGGCATCTCATAAAAGAAGTATTTCTATTGGTAGAAGAAAATTACCAGTTCTACAGAAATTATATGCACTTTTTCCCAAGCACTAAAGACTTCACAGGAAAATTCATAAGGATTCAGTAAGTTTCGGGATATACATCAAGTGGCTAGCAGCACTGTCTGACAGACAGAAAACAAAAAAAACAAAGTAGCAAGACAGGGAAGGATCACAAAAGAAAACCAGTATTTACACTAGATATTTATTTACCTCAGTGGTCCACAAAGAGTAAGGCCAAAAAACCACAAGAGTGAAATAATACATCCAACAACAGCATGCTTAAAAATTTTGATCCACTGCAAAAGAAAGGTATTTCATTATCATTTTCTCCAGAGCTCCAAAATGAACACTCTATTACTAGCATTGTTTTAGCACAATAGCTGTAGAAATTGAGGGGAAAACATGTGCTTTGCAAATTCTATAATTTAAAGTATGATTATCTTGGTAGATACTTTGCCAGGCAACTAAGATTTATTTGGACATACTATGAACCAGAATTTTTTCTACTACAGTAATAGATTCTGCAACATTGTCTGAGCTCTCTTCAACAAAAAGCATGAAAAATTGTTGAAAAAAAAGTCAAGTCCACTTACCTATTTTGTAATCTATTGTATATATCAGATAAACATAAAAAGAAGTGGTTAAAATGTATAAATTGTGGCTACGACCTTATGCCTACAAATATTTATGTGTGTGTTATATTCTTTCTTCAGGAAGCAGGCTGTAATTCAGATATTCAATAAATTATTAACTTCAAAGCAAGTTTTAGAAGAAATTAATTCTGGAAATACGCTAAACAAGGCGAAGCACCTACAACAAATGTAACATCTTCAAAACCCAGAATCTGAAATTTTAAAAAATATTTAAATAAAACCATCTATGGACAGATTTTTCTGAACTCAAATCAAAGATATCAGTTATTCCTGTTCACGTTCTTAAAATTCTGCCATATACATCTAATGATGAAAGAAGTTGACATAAGGAACACTTTGGGGCTATCCTTCAGATTCTGTCTGCTTAGTGCATGCACTGGATCAAGTTTTTGCACGCACAATTACACAAACCCAAGATGAATGTGCAGCAGGTGAAGAAAATTTACTTCTTACAAATAAGCAGGTTCCAACCTGGCCCAACTCTAAACTCCTTGAAACACTGGGAACTCACAAAGGGCAGATGAGCAGTTAGGTTAGGCCCTCATCACATTCAGAAGGGACTCTTCTGTTCTGAGGGACAAGACCGGAGCATTTCAACATCCTGGCAATCCAGAAATTGCCTAACTGTCCAAATCATCTACAAAGACAAGCTCTTTTTGAAGCAGTAGCAAGCTCCTTTTGAAAACCCACTCCTTACAGTTGATGCTTGCTTGGCGGTAAGGACCAGCCTGTTCGGTAAACTCTCAAAAGAAGACGACAAAAGCTAAGAATTTAGCCCACAAGACACTGAGTTGCACACTACTAGAACCTGGAACCACATTTTCTAAGTGGAGTAATCTTTGCCTTTCAGTTTTGGCAAGAGCCATATAGCCAAGAACATTTACAAGGATGCGAGTTACTCTTACATATTTCAACTCACCTGACGTTTGGTTACCACTTTTCCAGACGAAAATGGTTTTTGAAACAAAACCATAAAAAAAGCAGACCTGTCAAAAGGAGAAAGTTTTCTGTATTAGTTTATTAGCAGTCAGCTTCTTATTCAAACCAGACCTAAACAACTAGGTTTCTCGTATCTGGCTCAGTTTACAAAATGGCTTCCTCTACATTTCATCCATTAACAGGCCACACTGACCATGGTCACTGGTTTTATTTTCCCTGCTGTGCTAGCAGCGTCAGATACCAGTACTACAGGGATAACAAGTGAACTTCAGTTCTGGTCAACTTCAAATGCCAGTTCTTGAGAGGATGGCTAATGATAAGTCGACTTGTGATTTAGAAAAACCAAAATAACTGATCTCAGAAGTTTTGAAGAGAAATAATACTCTGATTTTTATTAGCATGATAGGTATACAAAAAGGCTTACTCATATATAGAATGCTGAATACATAGTCCTGTAGGAATAGAAGACACAGTACACAACTTCTACAAGTAGGATCAAAAGTGATGGGCAAAAAAAAACTATGGTGCTTGGGAACATGCAAGACAGAAATCCATAAATGTAAACAAATATAAAATAAAAGGAAAAAATTAAACTCAAAACATTCCAACTCTGTCAAGTTTATTACATAAATGCTCTTCCACATCTCATCAGGTAAACACAAAGTAGGATTTTGTCCGCAAAGATTGTTTCTGTGTATTTGCCATCAGTTTTCATACCTTATCCCTCAATCTGGGAAAACCAGCAGCTGAATCCCACAAGAACTTCAGGAAAAAAAAAAAAAACTATGAAGAAGAAAGCTTACCTTCTACACCCTTGTTAACAAAATTTGGACATGCCTGAGTATCCTGATTTCAGCTTGGAGTGAGATAAATTTTTCTCAGCTGCCACTCCAGTGCCACTGCTAGTGCAGCACTGTTTTGGACTCAGTGGGAACAATGTTGGTAACACAGTTTTGGCCGTTTCTTAGCGCCGCTTATCTGAAGTCAAGGACTTTTCATTTTCCCATGCTCTGGCAGCAAGCAGGTGCCCACAAGCTGGGAGGCAGCATGGCCAGGAGACCTGGCCTGAGCAGGCCAAAGGCATATTCTGTACCATAAATACCATATACTGAGTATGTAAACTGGGGGAGCTACCCAGATAGGGGCTGAGTGTGGCTTGAGGATGGGCTGGGTATTGTCATTGTGTGTTGAGCAGTTGCATTGTGCGTCACATGTTTTTATTGGGTTCTCTCCCTTCCTTTTTTCACTATATTTTCTTATTAATCTATTAATAATTTATTAGCTTATTAATTTCACCTATTAAACTCTTCTTATCTCAACCCATGAATTTTGTTTCCCTCCTGACTTCCCCCCTGGGGTGGGGGAAGGTGAGAGCACATTTGTGTGATACTGGATTGCCAGCTGGAGCAACAGTCCCAGCATGACCAACAGCACTGTCAGCATTGGTCAGAAAACGCCCAGCTTTGAAGCTGGAAAAACACTGAAGTTTCTCAAGGGCAGAGAGGCCTTGAGAAGACTAGTGAGCTGGACAACTGCCAATCATATGAAAAGAACAAGTGCTAGATTCTGCATCTGTGGTGGGGTAACCCTGGTTGTATGCACAAAGCAGAGGACAAAGGGCTGGAGAGCAGCCCCACAAAAAAAAAAAAAAAAAAAGAGAAATCCTGAGGTCTGGGTTGATGTTAATGGGTCAACAAAAAGGGTCAGCTGTGTCCTGGGGTGCATTTGCACTCCAGCACAGCTGCTTGAGGAAGGTGATTGTCCTGTTCTGTAACTAACTGACGTGGCCTCAGCTCAGGTCCTGTGTGCAGTTTTGGAAACCCCGGTATCAGAAGGATATCAAACTGTTAAACTGTGTCTGGGGGAGGTGGCCAAGATAGTGTAAGATCTCAAAGGCAAGATAAGCATCTGAGGTTGCTTGGTTTGCCCAGCTTAGTGAATGCTGAGGGGTGACCTCATGGCACCTTTTTCAGTGAAGGGGCAGGGGAGGAGCAGATGTTGATCTCTGGTGACCAGTGACAGGGCATGAAATGGAATGACACTGCATCAGGGTAAATTCACACTGTCCATTATGGAAAGGTTCTTCACAGAGGGTAGCCAGCCACTGTAACTGGCTCCCCAGGAGTGTCACAACTCCAAGCCTGCCAGAGCTCAAGGAGTATGTGGACAACGCTCTTAATCATATGTTTCTGTTTCAGGTAATTGTGTGAGGAGCAGAGAGTTGGACTTAATGGACCTTACAGGTCACTTCCTATTTGAGACATTCCAAGATACTGAAATGACAATGAACAGAAATATGAAGCAAAAACACTGGTATGAACAGAATACTTCCTGGATTTACTATTATGCCTTCTCCTCTCCTAGTAAACTATAACAACATAATACAGGGTTACAAGCTTGACGCTATCAAAGAACACCCAAAGTATTACGCGTGGGGGACATGGCTCCACCCCCTGTACACTCACCCCAGCTGCACTACGAAGATAAACTGCACGAGGTGGACCACTTTCAGGAGGTCATAGGATTCAAACAGCCCCACGGCTTTCAAGACCTTGGAGAAGCACAGCAGCACGATGTACCGAGTCAGCCTGTAGAACGAGAGAGGCCGGTTCGCACCTGCCACGCCGCCGCCAGGGCCCGGGCCCGACGCCTCAGCGAAGTCCGCCGGCCCCTCCACCGCCGGGAGGCCGCGAGGCGATGCTCGCTGCCACCCCGAAGAAGGGACGGCGACGGGCCCGCCCGCCGGAGCCAGCAGGGCGGCCGTTCCCCCCCGCCGCCGTTACCGGGCGCTGGGCACGTCCACAGGCCCCAGCGCGCCGCCGCCGGCAAGGGCCTGCCCGCCGTACGGCTGCTCCATGGCGGGACGGAGGGAGGGAGCTCCTGCAGGGAACGGCTGCGAGCGCTCAGGAGCTCAGGCGCGGCCCGCCTGCCCTGCGCCGGGAGCACCGCATCGCCCGCGGGCAGTGCGGCGGGAACCGGGAGCGGGGAACGGGAACCGGGAGCGGGGAACGGGAAGAACGCGAGGCAGCGCTCCCGCCACCGCGCGTGCGCGGGAGCGGTGCGCAGGCGCCGCGGGGCGGGGCCGGGGCTGTGAGGTGCGCGGCTTCCTCCCCTCGGGGCGGGGCGCGAGGCGTTGAGAGCGGAATATTTTCTGTTTTCAATGCAAGTCAGTTTATTTCGTGTTATTATGGTACAAAGCTCTGCGCTAGTATCAAGCATCATAGGACATGTCCATATTGTGAGCCAGCTGCCGTGTTCCAGTCATGTATCAAGCACTCCGGTTTTGGTTCCCAACACATAATTTTGGTACGTAGTTCAGCACTGAGGCAGGGAAAAGAAATCAAGAATGCACTGATGTGCTGAATTAGCTCAGCAATGGTCAGCTGCATATTGGATTTCTTTGCAATAGACTTGGTTAGACTTTAGGAAGAGATGGAGAAATGGGAGCACTGAGGGATATGACTGCTGTCAAATGAAATTTTCAGAATTACTGCTCAAAAATCAAAGGTTTTTAAAATTTACTTACAGATTTTCAAGTTATTCCCATTGCAGGTGAAGACCTCATCATGGCAAGCATAAACCTATTAAATGAAATGCCACCTCTCTGTTCCAGCTGTCTTGTGAAGACCCCGTCAAAGTTTAATCCACAGGAGGCCTTGTCTCCTGTCAAAAAAACCCTCAGTGAACAGCTTGGAGTTCCTGAAGCCCGCGGGTCCACCACAAGATGTCGATACCGTTTGTAAGCAGGAGAAGGGGTGACAAAACGTTTGTTTAGGTGCGGTGTGCGCTGTGTCCGGGAGATGGAGGTGTTGGCAAACAGCGCACGGGAGGGGCCCGCACACGAGAGGCGGCCGTGGCTGCGTGGCCCGGGGACCGCCGAGGGAGACCAAGGGCTGAGGGTGAGAATCAGCTCACTGGGTCAGAAACATGGGGAGAAGGGAAGAGGAAAAGGCTAGTAAGGCACGGGGGAGCGATTTCTGGGACCCAAACAGAGGGAAGCACGAAAAGCAAAGGTGTGAGTTAAATGACAGCGTTGCAAAGACCAGAGGATGCAGACGTGCGTCCTCAGTGTTTTTCCAGGGAGAGTATGTGGCATATTGGGGCAGGCTGCTGCCCATCAGTGGCTCTCTTGCTCACACAAGCCCTGTGGTGTTACAGTTGCTGGCCTGCCCACTCACTTAGCTGGTCCCCACTGAGTGCCTTCCCAACATATGTCTCAAGTACCTGTGCCAGGTGGCATCCTCTTGGCTACTGGGGATCCCAGGCTGGAGTGTTGGCACAGCATTCCTGTCTAGGCTCTGCACCCCAGCAGGACCCCTGACTAAAAGGAAACTCCTGGAAGGGCACTTGTCCAGCCCCATCAGCGGTCCTATCTCACCTGTATGTACATAAACATACCTAGGACATGAACTTAGACCTGGATGTGATCTTGACATACCAGAAATCCACTCCTGGCTTGTCAGCCTGGTGCAGTTGTATTTGACTTGGCCAAGAGGTGTCTTGGTGTCAGCATGTGAACTCTATTATGTGTGAGAACATATAATAACTCCACTAGTTTTGAAAATACACATTACTAGGCCATGCCAGAGCCTGTCAGATGTGCATATCTATATGTTCCAGTGGAGCACCACAGCACACACAGGTGGTTACTATCCTGCTGCAAAGATGGGGGGGCAGGTACCTAAAAAAGAAAATAGCAGAATCAAAACCCACATGGTGAAACTGGTTAGGGTTGTTCAAGGGAATGGTGAAAATAAATGACTAATGAGAGCAAAGTTGGTGTCTACAGGAACAGCTGAAGGAGAGAGAAGCTAAAGTCCCAGAAAGAATTGACCTAAACCCACAGACTACACGAATGAAAAAGAAGACGTGCAGGGTTATAGGGTTCTCGGATAGGATTTGAAAGGACTCTTATTTAAACCCTGCAAAACATGCAGAAAAGGTGAGAAAATCAAGACATAAAATAATATATAGAGATCTACAGTTTCATTTAGTTGTAAATGTGTATTAAGCTGTGGTTTCTGTTTTCTTGGTTCTGTTGCATGCTCCTGAAGACTTGAACTGTGAAATCAGAGTGGAAGAAATCTGTGGAAAAGTAGTTGAAGTGTTAGCAGTGGTCTTAGGGTGTCTGTATTTCTCCTCAGTGAAAATGTGATGTGGTAAGAAGGCGGACACAGACCTAACAAATATCCCTGTGAAATGATAAATCTGATTGTTACTGCCGCCTAGTGAGGCCAGGGGAACGAAAACTGGGGAGAATAAATTTGGGAGAATAAATTTTTGCATTTTCTCTGCTAAATGAGATCTTGGAGCAAAAATCCAAGGAAACGAAGAAGGTCCACTTTCTAAGTGATGTACTTCTTTCTGTTATTTCAGCATTACAGTTAACTGTAGTAGATTGGGGGAAAAATTCCCCTCCCTGTGAAAGCAAAAGTACTCAGCGGACTTGCGGTAAATGAAGAGCTGCAGTCATTTCAACTTTGGACTTTTGGTCTGTCAAGAAATATCAAGCATTTTCCCTCTGCACTGAAAGAAACGATGCCTTCATTTGTCACTAAGTGCAGGAGCAGTTATCTGGAGCTGGCTCTGTACCTAAATCTGTGAGGAGGCACACTGAGGATAGTGGCAAATGTCCTGATGAGGGAGCTCTGGTAGAGCTGTGCTGCCAATGGGCATTTATTTCAAGTTGTGCTTTTATGAAGAGTTTTGTTTGGAAAATATCTTAATAGCCTTGTGTTTATTGGGTAATGGTGACACAGATATCTGTTCCAGGAAAAGTTCACTGGGATTAACTGAGTAATTGGAATGGCAGAAAATGTCTTTTCTCTTTGAGTTGGCATGGTAGGACAGTGACTTTGCTAAGACTTAGCTACTGCACTTTTTCCTGTTGATTGTAATGCAAACTGTGGTCCTTCATTTTTCTGCTAGCAGATAACAACAAAGTAGAGAACAGCATTATTGTGAAGTGCACAGATATCCATGGTTCCCATCATCATACTAAACTGACACACATCATTTTGCAGAAAATTTCAGACAGCTGGTGTCTGAGGAAGTGAGGAAAGGAGGGCAATGGTCTCTGAAATAATGTAACATTGTGAATCTTCTCTTCTTGTGCTGCTGCTATTGTATGTACATATCACTATGTAAACTAGTGAAATTACAGTGATAGAAGAGAAAGTAAAAAAAATCTTCTGGTGTAGCAATTCAGAGAAAATAACATAGCAAGAAAGCCTAATTGTGACTTAGAAATGTCATTTTTCTGTTATAATGCTCCAATATTAACTGCATATTAGGCAGACATGAAAAGGGAAAAAAAGGGCTGATAGAAAATCAGAAGTGCCTAAAAATCAGGGACACTTTAGAGGCTTTTTTGTTTTCCTGTAATGTGACATAAACTACCTATTGTATTTTTGCTGTGAAATTTGTAGCTGAGGTCAGTGTAAGAGAAAAAAATAACTTGAGGAAACAGATACATGGTTTCTTGCTAGAAAGAGGGTTGTGTTCTTTGTCAAGCCATTCACAGAGGATGGTGCCCGTTCAAATTTACATAAAGGATACTAAAATGTATGCTAGGCTGTACTCTCTCATGTTTGCTGCTCCCTGTCAGAAGGAAGAGGCAAAGTGTTTAATTTTGCATCCTCAGAATGCTTGAATTTAGATAGATCGGAAGAGCGTC
>JAWWMU010000121.1:51771882-51782877 GCA_035048155.1 Cinnycerthia olivascens
ATAAAGTTTTCTTTGTATGTTTTCAAGTTTGAATCTGCTTTGCTTTCTTTCCTTTTAATCCTATCTCACAACAAAAAGAAATCCCCAACATTAATTGGTGCGTTGGCCGAGAAAAATCAAATTAATCCCACGACAAAACCTTACATAGAAATTTAGAATATTGGACCAAAACATCTTTTTGGCTTAGCCTGAGCAAGCAGAAAGGTAGCAACTTTACCAAAAATGAAGGGAAAATAGCAGTTTCTTACTATAGCAAAATGTGCCCTCTGAGCTGGTTTCCGACCTCTCCCACTCCAGATTAATAACCATTGGTCTTTAGAAGAGTCTCTTCGAATTTTTATGCATGTGAAGGAGTTTCTTCCTGCATCTTAAAAAATGTGAATTATCCTTCTAACACGGTTTGTCCTAAATTGAGTCAAGGGGGTTGGCAACTTCTGTCTATGGTTTCCCAGACTTGGACACCACAGTGCAGATGCCCCTGTCTGTGTGGCTCTCTTGCAACGCGTGTGACCAAAGGAGGTGAGTGGGACTCCCAGGAATGTGATTTATTCTGTCTTAAAACACAAGGATAGATTATCTCAGATGGATTGCAGCCTGAGTCTCTGCTTGAACCACACTGGTAACTTCAATTGTTTGGTCCTAATGTTGGTGTCATGCCACCAAAGTCCTTGGAGGGTGTTCACAGTCCTGATGTCCTTGGTGACCCAGGGTGTCCCCATATCCCACTGCCCAGGACAGCATTTCAGCTGCTGAGGGTGAGGAAGGGGTTCCAGCCATCCTCTGTGGTGAGAGCAGGCACTGGAGACACATGGACTGGCAAGAGTGCCTGTTAGGAGCTGGAAGAGGATGAATGTCACGGCTCACCCCGTGGCCAGGTGCTGCTGTCCTGACAATACAGCCAGTGGCCGAGCTGCAGCAGTGAGAACTCCTCTTTCTCCTGTAGGCAGTGCAGTCAGACTTCTTCAGAGTGCCTGACTCCAAGTCTGTGGCTGTCAGGACAGCCAGAGAAGAGATGCCTGGGCTGCTTCACTTCAGAGGGACTGTGTTACTGGTATAATAGGACAATACATAAAACCTGTAAATACCCAATTTGAAGAAGGAACCTGAATCTCTTCCTGTCTATTTAAACTGCTTCCCCATTGCCCCTAATTCTTGTTGAGATGTGGTATAATCTATTATAGCATATCCAGTTTCACACTGTGCAGAGCATTCTCATACCTTGAGTATAAAAGATGACTTAAAAATGTAAGTCTATTCTATGTCTGCTGTTAATATCATATTCTTTCAGCTAATGGCGGATTTTGCCCATTTCATCTCCTAAATGTTAACTTTCTCAACAAATTTATAGTACAAAGATTTTACGTTGAGAAAAATTTTTCATTTTAATTTCTTCCTGTTGCACCTTTGCAGCAGGAGGTCTATTCTGTAGTGCACGTTGTTACCTGGAATATTCTCACTCCAGGCTATTGATAGCTGTAGACAAAGAAATGATCATTTTCTCAAGGGTTCATTGTGATGGAGATTTGTTTGCAGTGAATTGTTTGAAATTTATTTAGCCAGTTGTTAAGTTTAAGTTTATTTTAAGAATTAGCAAACATTTACCTACTCCGCCTTGACTGTCTGAGGGCGGTGTCCCCTAATACTTGCTGGAAGTGATACACCTGGTCACTGCAAACTGTGCACTGCACCCACCCTCTAAGGCTATTATCCAAAACTTACAGACATCAAACAGAGCCTTTCCATGCATCTTAACTATATCTTGGACTTGGGTATATTTCACTCATTCTCTGGGCCAGAGTGTCTATTACTATATGTCTTTATTTGCACTGAATCAATTTTGGGGCATTGTACCTGATTCTTCCATCTAGATCTTGACCTAGATGGAGCCAGAACTGATCCTCAGGTCAGAGCACTCATAAACATCTGACATAGATCACTGGAAAGTGCTTTTTGCATGATGCAGTTCATGCTTGGGTAGAGCATGACCTTGAAAAGAATATCCAGTTTTAAAGACCTCAAGTGATAAAGAATCTACAGCACTCTTTGATAAATTGTTCCATAGGCAATCAACCTTGCTGTCAGAAAATTCCATCTTATCTTGTTTGCTAACTAATACATTAGTATTAGACTAATAAAAAACATAGTAGACTAAATACATTCAATAAGCTCACATTCCACTGGATAAACAGTTAGTCTGAACAAGTTCTTCTTCAATTAATTTTCTCTTTGTTTTAATTAAGGCTAATTGTATGTTGTGGAGCACAGCAAACCACCAAACCTTCTTTTGGAGGTTTCTATTAATTACATGCATGCAGGCATCTCTTTTCCTTTAATTCAATCTCATCCTGAAACAAAGCCTTCTGTATGTTGTTATAACAGGAGTTTTGGGTAGGAAGGAATGAGAAATCCTGTGGAAGAGGCACCAATGAGAAAGGAACATGGGGCTTCTGCAATGGGTAGTGGACACTGGCTAGCTTTCCTCCTCTGGACTAAAGGTGCAGAGGATGGGGATGATGGGCAAACACGGAAGACCACAGAACGGTGGGGGTTTGTACCAGTCAAGAACCTGACCTTGTGGTCGTGCTTTATTCTGCCTAATTGTGGGCAATAGAAGAGCAGCACGGTTTTGCTCCAGCCCACATGCCTAGGTGGTGACATACAATAGAAGATATGTTTATACAGACGTGCCTCGTAGTGCTCCTTGTCTTGCCTGGAGTACTTCCACGAACAACCTACAGTTACAGGTTTCTCTTTACACTATGATGGAAGCCTTTGCAATGTGATTTATTCTGGAGGGAAATGGGGAGGTAACAACAGAGACAAAGTAATGAGACAGTTCCCCTTAATCTTTTTGTAGCAACAGATATATTAGGTGGCCAAGTTCTAGATAAATGTCAAATAATCAAAAGATAATTTTGCTGGAAATGTGTAAAAATGAACAATGATGGACAACTTTCCCCTTCCACCACGTTTTTTTGACTGGAAGCCATGCTCTTCTTGTCAGAAGTCAGGAAGAGCCCCTTTTCCCTGCCCCTGGCAATGATGTGAGGTGGTATCAAATGACATTATTGTTGTGGTTGAATCTAGGATGGCTAGTTACTGATGATTTTCCTACCTCATAACTTTTTGCTTTTCCCACCACAGTTCCGATGGTCTTACCATTTGGTCTATTCTCTGGGAGATGAGAAATCAGATGCAGTATTGACTCAGAAAAATAAATGTTTTTAACCTCATTATCATGAGTTATGATCCATGTCAGCCATAAAAAGGTGAAAATGAAGAAGACCCCCGGTGATGGCATCCTTGGAACAGATGATTAATGTGTTCTTTTTTAAGAAAGAAAATAAATAGAAAATTAAGGATGAAACATCTTCCTGAAGGACATACCGAAACACTTTATGAAGAATGTGTTACCTGCACATAGAGTAGGATGTGTACACTGGCATAAATTGCTGTGCTCTTGGGACTTCACAGCATCTTGCAGGTTTTTGTATCATCTAGAAGAGAAATAGAAGAAAGTGGGAGGACATATTAGACAGACATTATTGGCACAAGAGAGAGAAAGCTCAGACACTGTGCTCGAGCGAGATAGCAGTGCAGTCTTTCTTCTGTGACCATCACAGACAGTTTCAAACCAAAAGTTATGGAATGGGGTCATCAATTTGCCTGGTAGACTGATGTCTTCACTCCTTGGAAAAAACGTTAATCATGTTCTGTCTTTACTGTGAGCTGCTCTTGGCAACTCAAGCCATATTCTGGAGAGCGTGGAGGGGAGAAAGTGCAGAGTGGAGCCAGCAGACAAGTGTGTTACAGGGTTTGGTTTGTACATGCTTAGGGAAGCTAGTCAGTTGCACAGGAAAATATTTGATTGCTGACAAAGAGCATACAAAATCATTATGCTTATTTTTGAAAACCTTATCTCCAATTCCCAATATTTCTTTTATTACATTTTTTCTTCAGATTATAGTGACTATAATTCTTCCCAGACACTGCTATAATGGTTGCAGCTTGATTTGTCACCTATTTACTTGGCAGATGGGGCTACCTAAGCATTTAGGAAAGAGAACTGCTTTCTTGATAGGGGTCAGAAGGTAAAACACAATTAACTCTATTTTTGGTTTTACAGGTCTTTGTTTTTATTGTTGTTTATAGGTATAGCTGCTCCCCAAAGTCACTTTGGCTTATTTGTAATTTCCTTTTTTTTGACTGGTACACAGTATTTAGCTATCCAATTCTCCAATGTTCCAGCAAATAGACAGGTATTTTTTAAAATAAATATTCTCCTTAACTGTGCATACTTTTCCTTCTGTTCATTTCTGGATCTGTGAAATGGAAAGAGATTTCAGGAGCAGCCCAAATTTATTTAGCAATGAGAAATATGTTTGCCACTTTATTATTTTTCTTCCATGTACCACAGTATTGTTTTCTTTGTTTTATTGTTTCAGAGCTGATGTTAAATGTGACTATTTTTAGGGTATGCTTTAATTTTTCAGTATTTCTTAAGCATTTTTTCTGCCTTATAGAAGTCACAATCCATTTACTGACTGATGTTCATCCTCGTTGTTTACCTGGCTAGTTAATAGATGCTACATGTATTTAATCTATAGTATCCTAGAGAAACCTTTCTCCTCTCTGTCTTTGTCTCATTCCTCATTTTCATGTCTTGTTTCTTACACAGCCTCAGCCTCTGTCGGTCACCCTGATGACTTTTGAACTAGTTTGTCAATGTAAACTAAATTAGCAGGAGGTCAAGAGGGAGGTTCCAGCACATTTCATGAAAGTAGGAGATCTGTTAACAGATGGCTGCACTAACAGTGTTGGCCACACTCCTATGTGCTCCTACATGCCGTGTGCAGTTCCAGGCACAAGGAGCGGTTGCTTGTCCTCAGACCTGAACTCTGTGGTGATTCCGAGCTGGCTGGAATGCAACAGTGATGCCACATGCTCTGTCCTGTGCTGTCAGTGCAATTGTCATCTCTTGCCCTGGGCTGTAGCTTCCACAGAGAAGAAGCATTGAGCAGGGGGAAAGAACCCCTTGGGGAGAAAGTGCAGAACTCCAGCAGCTGGCACTGGGCTAGGTCTGAGCAGACGGGTGATGTCACTGTCTGCTGTGTCCATGCCAGCTTTCAAGCTACTGACAGACCTAGCACAGCCTCCCTCATGGAGCAGTCTGTTGTCCCTAGAGGAACTGCAAGGATCATATGACATTATATGGAGGTGTTTTAAAATGACAATTGCAAGAGCATCTACCTAGAAAGCTGATCAGCCCATGTATCAGAGAAGTGTTAGGGCCAGTTTGGAGCAGAATGTGACGCTCTGCATTGGTATAGCATCACAGACACACCTTCAGCTTGAGGCTTGGATGGCTGGAATTCACATGTGCAAAGTGAATCTGTGCTCCTCTTCTTGGGACACAGCGTTGAGTGGGCTCTGAAGCCTCTACATCTCCCAGACACCTTTGAAGAAACAGTTCCAGCACGAAGGGGCTGTGCTGCTCTGTGCCCTGCAGCGGGGAGGCTCTGGGGAGCACGGTGTGCCCACGGCCCTGTGCTCTTGGGAGGGTGGCTGTTTCAGAATACATAATGAATAAAGTCACCAGCAGACTTCTCATGTTTCATGTCACCTGACAAACAAACAAACAAAAAATCCTGACAGAGAATTTTTAGACAGGATTTGTTTGAGGTTGGTGGAGAGAGTGAGCCTGTGTAAAAACTGTAAACTACTGAAAACCTGAAACCATAAAATACTTTTTGGTTTAGATTGTACAAAATGCTAAATACCAAGGGGAAAAAAATAAAACTAATCAACAAGAATAGTAGTTAACTGATGTCTGTGAAATGTGCTTTAATAAAGTGTGAATCATAAATTTAATAATAGTAATTTTTAATTAAAAGAACATTTTATTGCATCAGCAAAAAACTACAACAAACAAAAAATAGACTAGAATCCAGAATTAATCTTATAGAAACAATAGGTCAATGAAGCATGAACAGAGTTTTAGCTAAGGTCCCTCTACTTGTGAAAACTAAGCAAAAGTTTCCCTTCTGGAAGGCAATGATCAGGAAAATCAGAGCATGAGGATATTCTGACTAGCTTAAATTTTTACTGGGTTTTCAAGTAAATATCTTCACAGGGAGTAGTACCTCTCTGTATTCTGCATTTCTCATTGCATATTCAGTATATTAAAGGACTGAATAATTCAAGCACCTTAACTTCTGAATTTTACAAAATCTCCGATTTTCAATCAAAATTCAAGTGTCAACACAGGTGGATTATAAAATAATTTGTTGTTTTTCTGTGTAACAAATTACAATATGACATAGGCTTTGTCACCAAGTTCTAACTTCAGAGAAAAAGATACTCTCAGAGTGGAACATAGTCCATAGAGAAAGATATCTTCCATTTCAATCTTTGGATCAATTCACTGACATTGCGAAGTCAAGAAGCAAATAAACATTCCCCAGGTAAAGAATAAAATGAATAGGTTTGTTTTGCTTTGGTTTGGTCTTTTGTAGTCCTGCACACTGTTGCCCTCTTCAATTGCACAGAAAGCAGCAACACTTGGGGAGCATTAAACAGGTCTGTCCTGAAAGTAACCTGGGGTTCCAACATGCAGAATGAAAAATGAAAGGTAATGACAAATGCAAAGGAAATGCAGGGCGCAGTGCAGGAGAAAGCTACTTAGTAAATATTTGTAAGTGGGACAGTTCTTGAACATGAATAAACATGCTAGTAAAATTTTATGATCTCTGAGACCTCTGTCTTTTCATACCAGAGGCTGAAAATTCACTTTTTGCTCAATATGTCTCTACCTCAAGTATACCTTCAGACATCAGAAAAGAAGAAAAAATATTGGAAGTGTAGAGTGTAACAGATGACATGTGCTCAATAGTGATAAATAGGAAGGGGGAAAAAGAGGAGCAATATAAAGATTACACTTAAAACCTACAGTGTTAATTGGAATCGAGTCATGGAGTTTTTTTTTTCTTGGAAAAATAGTAATTTGTCTTAAGGTTTGGCAGAAGAGCAGCATACATAAGAGCAAATAATATTTGAAAGTAGAACAAGCCGACATGGCACCAAGTGAGATAAATGCTTAGCTCATAATCATTAATTCCTGGCCTAGCTACTGCTTCGTATTGCCAAAAAATCAGGATTTGGAGATGAATTATGTAGGCTATAAATAGTAGTTCCAAGATGCAGAGTCAGAAAGTAGTCGTAACTTTATTTTCCCATGATCATTAAAGTGCTATAAAAACAGAGAAAAAAAAGAACATCTCCTCTTGGGAGCCCTAAATTACATATTTGTTCTGGTAGCTAGTAATTTTTGCTGCAAAAGTAGCTAATGTGCTTGTTATTCATGAACCAAGGGCCTGCTTCTGTTGGCAAACTTTTCCATGTCTACCTGCCTGAACAGAAAAGCCCTGCTGTCCTTAGAAGGGAGGAAAACTGGTTGCAGCATCTTCTAGATGACAGATCAAAAAGTGTTCTGGACTTCTGCTTCAGCATGAAGCTGATCTACTGTGCAAAGTCATCTATTTAGCAAGATAATCATCTGGCTCGAGTAGGTTTTATTAATTTCTTATAGTAAGTGAGATGAGCAGACAAGACTGTCTATGGTATTCAGATTTAAGTATTTCATCTTTACAAAATCACCTACCTTCTTTTCTGGTGCAAAACCTGATGATTTTCAGTGTATGAGTGGAGTTCTCCAGTTCTTCACAGTGAGCATGGGAAGCTTTCTTTTCACATCTGCAGAAAAGTCACTTTTTAATCACCAAGACAGAGCAAGAAAAGGATATTTGCTGCAGACTCCTCTATTTTTTCTGCGTTGGAGGACATTGCTGCTATCTACATGTTCTTTGCTTAAGATTTCTAAAGATTTGCTGCTCTCAATCAGAAGAAGCAATCATATTCCTTGGCAGCTTGTCTGAAATTTGTCCCCTACACTATTTAAAAATGGTGACCCGTTCCTTAGCTAAATTTCCATCTTAAATTTCCACCTACTAGTTTTACCTGTGCTTTTATCTTGAGCATAAAAGGAACTCCAGGACTGAGCATCTTCACTATATAAAGGAGTCACAGCAAAGCACTTTGCTTTGCTAAGTGTGCTAATCAAACTTCCAAACCTTTCCCTGTGCTACTCCTCTTCCACTAACAACATCTGAACTAATTTATGTAACATTTACCTCCAATATATGCAAGTTTTCAGTGTATTTTTAGAAACAAGGATGCCAAAGGTAGACAGAATTGCACTGTGAGCAAAGCTGCTTGCATTAATGGACCAAAAATTTTTTAAATTTTGGAAGAGGTTTTAAGGTAAATTCAGGCTCCATAATAACCTAAGTAGCTAAGTAACATAAATGAAGGAAAATGAGCTCATGTGCCTCTAAGGGCAGGGTGGCCTTTAAGAGATAGCAACTGAAGACATACAGTAATCAATCATGGGCAACATTTCTTGCACATGATATGGAAGGAATGTCATAAAGATTGCTACCAAATGACATAAGGGTAGGCCCTTTTTCAATCCGCAAAAATAAACTCTAATAACAATGCCCAATGTATCCAAGGATTATCTTATGGACATGGCTGCAGGTTCTACAATCTCTGATGCAGAATGGCCAACACAAACACAGTCGATAATACGAGTGTTTTGTCTGCTTCTGTGCTTGCTTTACCTCCATCTCTTCACCACTCTAAGCTTTTCATAAGACTTCATTTGCCTTTTCATTTTAGTTCTCTGATCTTCCACTGGCATTCACATTGGAAAGCACCAAACCCAAATGGTCTGCCCCAGGCATGACAAACACTGAATTTGAGAGGGACAGAGGTCCTCTCAGCCTCCAAAGAGCTCATCAAGTTTGCTCCTGAAGGTCATCAGTAAATCATTGCTTCAGTGTTTGGCCTGTTACCAGAGCTTGTCAGGGTATGGCTGAGAAGCCATGAGTGATCCTGATCTTGGTTATTCTTTAATTCTGCCACCCCAGTCTCAGCAAAGATGGATGCTGTTCCTTTGTAAATGGTGAATGGATTGTTTGCACCAGGTCCTTCCTCTGCCTCTGCATGGGGACTTCCTTAGTCTTGGGGTCCAACCCAGGCTGGGCAGTACCACAGATAAGCTGTGGCTGGGGTCACTGTGTCCTGGTGACACACCAGGAACAAGAGCCATGCACAGCTCTTTGTGTGTGCTACACTCAGACACCATCCCTGATTAAACCATGGCAAACTCTGCTGGTACCCAGGAGGCCACACTCAGCTTCTAGGCATGGAGGGATTCAGACCAACTTTGGGTACATTGCAGTGGTTAGACCAAGGAAAGGTCACTTCCTGAGACAGGTTTCTCCAAATTTTCCTAAATATGTTCTAAACATATGATTCATGTCTTACTCGTGCATTAAATTTAGAGCTGCTGAAATTCAACACTTCCAGAAAACTTGTTTAAGCAGCTCTGTAGGGAGGCATTTGAGTTTGAATGGGGAAAGGACCAAAGGAAGGTTTATCCAGGTGAATACATGGCAGAAAATGTTGTAGGAAAGTTGCAGCCTGTTGTTCACGCCTGCGGCCCAGAGGAGTGAAGGAACTGGGGCCAGCATCATAAAGGCAGTACAGCACAGTTATGTGCTTTTTCTATGATAGAGACTTTCTCCTGGAACAGCCAGAAACTTTAATGATGGTAGAAAGGATAGGTATAATTTGGAAAAGCTATTTAAAAAGGCAGTATGGCAAACCAGCACCTGTTGGCATGTGTTGAACAAGCTGACAGAAAAAAGGGACTTAGAGCTGTTATGGCAAAATCCACTGTACTGAATTTCCACGTTCAGTTTTGGGATAAGAAGGAACTTTGAGGCTTTCTGGGGAGCCAGATAAGAGCCCTGGCTATCATGCAGGTGTTCCCATGTGCTGTTCCTGGCATGATCTGCTCTGCAGGATGTCTGAGTAGTGGCAAGGCTTGCTTCAGAAGGGTGTGCACGCAACAGCAGTGGGAAGGTGGAAATTGCACTTGCTTTTAGAGCATGTCCCATGGGAGTCTCTGACATGAGAGAAGAGTCAGTGACAGGAGCAAATGGTGTACCATTCTCCAGCTGCCTAGTCCTAGGAGGCTAAATTCCCCAATAACGACATTCTGCCTCTCCAATCTCTTCTTGGCCTCAAGGAGAGTGGATGCTCCTTCTCTCCATCTCTCCCTCCCTTGAATCAGCCGCTTCTCCAAAGATCTGCTTTTCGCAGTTCTGTATGTAGACTTGCACAACCCTCTGGAAAAGGTCGCTTTCCTCAGAAATTAAGAAGGTCACTCTGCACGTGCACCATTCTTCTCTGCTGAGCAAATGCTTTGGAGCTTTTTATTAAAAGCTTTTATCCATGGAAAAGCATAGTTTGCTTTTGTGTTACGCTCAATCTGGGGAGAGGCAAGGCACACATACAAAATAGCATGGGCTGCTTGCAAATAAATATCCTTTGGTAGCTATTAGTAGCATAAACATTCTTCCTAGAGGCAACTTGAGAAGAGGACCCAGCATAATGTGGGTCCCCTGTTACAAGCCAGGATCCCTGGAGCTGGTCCATCATATCACTGCCTCTGCTACTGAACCTTACTCTGGCAGCTTCTTGAGAAGACCAGGATGTAGACCCACACTTACCACTTCCATTACCAGGCTCTGAATTTATCCTTTCCACATGCCCATGGCCTCCCCTGACTTTGTTTCCTCCACACGTGAAGAAGGAGCCATCCTTGGGTGGCGGCTGATCTCCTCCACCTCTTCCGCAAAGGCAGCAGGGCGGGCATGTGCCTCCCGTTAAACATCTCGTGGAGGGCGTGGTTGGGAATATCAGCTCAGCTTCTGCATCTGCCTGAATTCAGCAGTGACATCCCCATGTGCCCTCAGTGCCGCTGCTTGCTGCAGAGATGGGACAGCCCAGACAGCCCTGCGGGATGGCCCGGGGTGGAGAGGGGTGTCCAGACCCCCTGAGCCGCCGTGCCCGTGCCGTGCCGTGCTG
>JAWWMU010000121.1:51875941-51886279 GCA_035048155.1 Cinnycerthia olivascens
CCATAAAAAAGTTTTAAAATCTTCACTTAGAATATTTGTTGCATTCCAAACACATTGTGTCTTGAAAGTATTATTTGAAGGATTATCCATCTATTTTTTTAAAACTATTTCCTCCTGCTCAATTTTCCTGGAACTCATGTTTCTTATGGAAAAAAAAAAAAACAATAAAGAAAAAAAAAATAAGAAAGAAAAAAGGCATTTTCAAGAGGAAAAATCTTTTAGACAAAAAAGCCTCTCAGCTTTTTGTCAGTTGTACCCAATGCGTAAACTAGATAGTATGGAATCGTCTTTCCTAATTTCTCTGATCATCCTATGATTCAAGTTGGTTTTTGCTCACATAAAGCTTAATACAGTATTGGCTTTCTTTGCCGTTCAGAGAACCATTGATATTTGCTATGGTAGTTCTGTATTATCATTTTTATTTTTATTATTGTTAAGCAGCTACTTATATTTAATGAGCACTAAATGAAGTACACACATACACTTGCAGATGGAGTGTGTTTGTCTTAATGTGACTTGAATTTTAAGTTCTTAGCAGGATAGGCTGAGTTGCCCTTCACATGTCAAGGTCCTGGCTGTAAAGAAGACAGTGGTTTTTAGATAACAATGTAAATTATATAAAAAACCTGCATTTTAAGCATAGTGTAGTAGTAAAGTCATGTGGAAGAAAAATTTTCTTTGAATTATTTTTTGGATTATATTCCATGCCTATTGCCGATAGCTGAATAGGTACTGGAGTTCAAACAATGTTACAAATATTTTTCATACACCAGCTCCATTTCCTGCTTCTGTATCCTCACTTTAAATATTGCCTGTGATTAGAAATTCTCTTTTAAAAAGTTTGCATATGAAAAATCTTACAGAAGTTCACTTGAATGCTTACCTGTATTCTGCTACAAGCTCTTTGTAACTTAAGCCTGCAGTGGATGGTTTTGGTTGGAAGGAGGATTGCATTAAATTCAGCAAACCAGAATAATACCTATTGTCTTCTGTATGTGAGGCCTGTATTGGCATTGTTGTGATTTGAAGCCTGTCGCCATTCAGCCAATAAAGGTACAAAAGTGCATTTATGAAATAGCTCCCTATGTATTCATTTACACCTTCACACATTTCCTAACAAAAAGGCTTATTCTTAAAAATTAGCAAGATTTTTGTGCTCCAGTATTTTTATTTCCATCTGTTTTGTTAGTTATTTGTTTGGTTTGGGTTTTGCTTGTTGTTTATGCTTTTTTGTGTATGTGTGTCTGTGTGTCTAGGTTTTGTTTGTGGGTTTGGGTGTGTGTTTGCTTTGGGGGGACGTTTATTTAATTTTTATCCAAGTTTCATATTTTAGAAATAAAAGATTGTAAAATGAAGCTACACTAACAAATAGTCCATTCACGGTAGCACAAATCTCTAAACGGATCAATAGTTTTCTGATTCCACAGTTACTTAATTACGAAATGCACAAGTACAATAAAGAGCAAAATTTCAATGTTTGGCCACATGGCACGAAGTGCTTAAGATGATGCTCTATTTGTAAACAGTACATTATGTAGATTGGAACAATACAAAGCAATTCAATTAGAGATAGTATGACCTTTTACTGCTTAAGCTCAAAAGCAGCAGAAGGAACCTTGCCTATAATGAACATTTAGCTATCTCTGTTTTATTGCTGTTTTGAAGCATTATCTAAATGAACATGACTTCTCTGTATTGCAGATGGATTTGGATGTCTGCAGCCTTTCAAGAGGGAGATTGCCCTCTCTCAGCTCAGTGTTCTGACTGTTGTCAATGAGGTCATACATATGTTCTCACTAATATAATGGTAGCTTCAGTTTAACCATCAAGATATTGATTTCACCCTTGGGAAACTACCAAGCTGGGCGTCATTAAAATAACATTTGCCACTTCACAGTGATTGTGGTAGTGCAGTATCTCCTCTGGTGCACCAGAGAACAGCATTCCTGCCTCGCTATCTTTCCTGTGGTCAAAGCTGTGTAAGTGCCGGCTGCAGGTACCAATGCAATACTTCACCTTAGTTTATGCATAATCAGCCTAGACTAAGCTGTGGTTTATCCCAGAAACAAGGAGAAAGTAATTAAAAAAAACCCTACTCACTTCACCTAAGAAAAATATTTATAATTTATGCACCAAAACTAATGAGTACCTTCTGATCAAGATCTCAGTTTTGATAAAATGCTATGGCCCCTTTGAATCATGCTGATAAACTGGCTCAATAATGACTCTGAAAATCCCACCTGTACTTCCTACCCAGCAGCTGAGTTTTACTACAGGTCTCTTGATCAGAAATTAAATTTCCTATATTGGCTTTCATTTAAAAAAAAAAAAAAAAGTTACTGCTGTTGCATTTGTTTGCCTTGTACTTGATTCATTTTAAGATGTACTAGTTGGTATATGCAGTATGTAGTTGGAAATAATATCCCCCAGTATAACAGATAGTACATAGTATACAGTGTCAGAAAATGGCTTGTTAAGTGCAGGAGGCTGTTTTAGTCTAATGTGGGAGAAAAACAACTTGCTGTGTAGCATTGCATATCCTTCAGGTATAGCTACTGGAACCTCTCAACTCTGTGAATGTAATAAGGGGAATAAATTAGATAGGGGGATTAATTACAGGAAAGTAAGAAGCAGGGGACTGGAAGTCGCCCCGAGGAGGGTCTGTGGTTAGTGGCATGTTTAGTCACGCTATGCCAGCCCCCTGGATTTCTGGAGATTTAATCAAGTTTCAGAAAGCATGGACGATTAGGTGGTTAAGGTCTGCTGAACCACCTCAGCAGTAATTGGAGGTGTGGAGGAGGTTAACAGGTGCCCCTGGTTCCAATGGGCAAGATTGCTGCTGGGTAAGTGGAGAATTCATGAACTCACTGGGTGGACTCATCAGAGAGAAAGAGGAAGGAAATATCTCATCCTTCTGGAAATCCCCAGCTGAGAGCACAGCAGGGCAGCTCTTTCTCTGACTAGCCAGGACAAGGAGACCATATATGTGCATTGTCTTGGGATCACTGTTAAAAGGAGTATTTCCTCCCAAGGCAGGAGTAGCTAAACTTTTTTCAATTATGGCACTGCCAGTCTGTGTGGGACTGGCTACTCCACGTTTTCAAGGGAGAGGAGGGATATTAAAGCACTTCTCCATGGGTTCCTGTGATTCTTGACCCCTTCAGCACTGCCATTATACTAGCTAACTCCTGACCTTTAAGTCACGGACCAACTAATTCCTCTCAAGAGGAAACACAGAGCTGAACAGAATCACAGAATCATAGGGTACTAAGGGGTCCTAATGGACCTTAAATGTCATCCAGTCCCAGCCCTCCTGCCATGGGCAGGGCCACCTCCCCAAGTTACTCAAAGACTTATCCAACCTGAACATTGCCAGGTTTGGGGCATCTACAACCTCCCTGGGGAACCTGTTCCAGTGTCTAACCACCCTTACAAGAAAATATTCCTTCCTAATATGTAACAAAATTTTCCCTGCTTTCAGTTTGTACCCATTACACCGATTCCTATCACTGCAATTCCTGATGAAGAGCCCCTTTCTGGCTTGCCTGTAGGCCCCTTCAGATACTGGAAAGTTGTTATGAGGTCTCCATGAAACCTTCTGTTCTCCAGACTGAACAGCTCCAGTTTTCTCAGTCTGTCTTTGTAGGGTGAGGACTTTTCTCCAGGATCTGCTCTGCATAGCCAGTGGGGATCTGGAGGGTTCACTGCTTTGTCCACAAGTCTTTCAACATTATCTGTGTAAGTGGGGGTCTCCCACACCCTATGCATGCATGATACACCACTGCTTTCCTGAGATGAAAACACTGTACTTGTGGGTTGTCAGGACTCTTTCACTAAACACATTTGTCTTATCTTGAACTGGTATACTAACAACAACTAGCATGTTGCAGAAGCACAGAGGGGTGAGCTGGGGCTGAAGAGCTCAAAAACACCCCAGATCTGCTCAGGACTCTGTCATCTCCCAAACGATGTCAGAGCAGCTTGGCACAAGGTGCAACCATTGTGATGAGCTGTGTCAACTTGCATTTCAGAAGTTTAATGCAACCTTTTCCAAAAAAAAGTTCAGTGCATCTTTACACAAATGTACAAGCAGCACTGAGTCTTTGGTGAGGAGATCTTCACATTATCACTATTTTTGTACCATTTTCCATGTCCATCTAGTCTGGGCCTGGGGCTATGTCTCAAGCCCAATAGACCAGGGACTCCGGCTGCTGTCTCCGTGTCCTCACCTCTCAGCACTAAAATTGAAGAACCAGAGGAAGTGCACCCTCACCATTGGATCTTTATTCCTCCTGACTCTGATGGGATGGTGTTCCAGAGGGAAACCAAACCTCTGGGAGCATATGAGAGCTGCTGCTGGATGAACCAGGCTTGAGAGTTATTTGTTGCTACACCTGCACAGATGGCAGTGACATCTGAGAGGCAAGTCCTTGTGACTGGGCTTGTATAAATTGTTTAGCAGTGTCCTGCTATGGCCCACTGACTGCAGTCAGTGGACATGGAGCATATCAGCAGCTTCTGCCCAAAAATGGGCAAGTTCGACTATGCAATGTGGACCATGTGGACACAGAGTCTTCAGAGTGACATTGCAAACATCTACCATCTGTGTGACCACAATGTATTTTTTTCTATTTTTATATCCATTAAGTCTTTTGTCCATTAAGGTTGTATTATCTGACACCTTTTCCATGGGAGTGACTTTTAAAGGTGGGGACTTTTAAACATAGTGGTGTTGCTCCATTGACGCTCCCAGTTCCCACCCAGCCACCTTAGACTTAGTGTTCCATCCTCCTAAATGTTGCATTCTAGGTTGGCAGTTTCACATGGTTAATGCCAGTGGTATCAGTCTATAATCCTAAATATTTCCTTATACAGGGAAAAGACCACTGTGGGCTGCAATTGAAACTGAGACTATTTAGCAAGTGGGGAGGTGTTGAGGAAAATTAAAAGGGAGGTCTGGAGATCTAGGAGCTGCAGTTACACCTTATCTGATGGTAGCCTTCATTTTGGCTTGTCCCAAGCTCTCCTAGGCTGAGGCCAACCCAGTGAAGATCTGCCATCATGTTGCAAAATTTTGCAGGTGCAAGTGGGGCATGAAACAGTCGAGGATTAGCTTTGCCAGGAAGCAAAGATGAAGGTATGCTGCCTTTTTTTGATGTGTTCTGGTGTGGCCTAGTGCAGCGTGCAGCACAGATGAGGGACAGTGAAGCTCAGGGGCACTTTGGTGAATAAGTGTGAAGGGCTCTGGAACTGGAACCTTGACAAGGTTTGTTCTGAGTTTTGCTGCAGTCACTCTGATTCAGAGGGGCTGCTCACAAAAAAAGCGAGAGCATGAGTCATCCCTCACCAGCTGAATGGGAGGCTCTCGTCATGGCTCATAAAGGCTGCATAGATTTAGCCTAAATGTTTCTGTAAGCATCAGAACTCAACTGCCAGGCACTGCTATTGCTCATGGCTTGTCGCTTGACAGTGTAGGTTCTTCTGAATCTGATTTTCTAATAAAAGATTCTAAATTTGAACATATTTTTTGCTGGCAGGGAGACATCCAAATGATAGTGCTGTCCAGGGAGGAACACATGACTAAGTCTTGCTGGAATTCATAAAATTTGCCTCCTCCTCCTTATTTTATTTTGCAGCTCATTGTCACACATATACCCTGAGGCTACTGAATACAAAAGAGAGTGGAAAAAAGGAAGAGAGAGTGGTCACCACATCACCTGCTTTCATCTGTTGCTAAACACCTCCTCGAAAGGGCCTAAGAAGAGGATTTGCTTACAGCTGGAATACCTATGAGTCCAGGGTGGAACATCCATCACAGCTGGCTAGGTCAACTGTGCCCAGGCAAATATCCTCATTCCTGGATACTCTGAAAGAAAGCCTCTCTCATCAAGACTTTATCTTGTCATCCTGCAATATGGGAATGATACCTTTCCTCCACACTAGCTATTTGGAAGAAGAGACTCCTAAGATTGGGACAGCATTCACAAGTCAATAAATCACCAATTTCTCCCTGAAAAGCTTTAATCAAAAAACCCATTTCCTTTCCAACTCTGCTATAGATCAACATCAAATCAATACTGTAAAATAATCCCTCCAAATTCATGTTTCTCTATTAAATATGAGTTTGACCATTTCCTATTTTGTAACAAAAAAATGCACACCAAGATTGCAATAGATAACATCTATTTGATTTAGGTTGGTCTGAAGTGAATTACCAATTTTAAGAGAGAGGCTATGTTTTGTAGCATTGTTATTTGCAGGTAGAGAAGAAGGAGAGGCAGAAAGCAGACAAAAAGAGATCATACTAAATCTAGTGGAAGTGGCATTCTGGTCTTCTGGGTTTCCTGGAGCAGAAGAGGAAGTTTCAGGAGCATTTAACAGTTTGAGTGAAAAACAATGAAGACTGGATTTTTTTACAAAGGTTCCTAATTTCATCTTTTAATTAATAATTGATGTTACCTGGGCGTTAATAAAAGAAAAAAAAATAAAGAAAAAGAAAGAAAAACTAAAAACCAAAATCCAAAAAACTCTACAATGACAAAGCTTTGAAAAGATGTCTTGAAATCACATCACTCCCACCTGTTTTTACTGAGAGCATTTTTTCATACATAAATCTCAGCATTTCATTAGCTCTTTACTTATTCTAGTCTCCCTAGTCTGCAGAGTATTCTAGCCTGCATTTTTGATGAAAGAAAATAGAAATTCCTGGGACAAGGGATGGTGTTTTACTATTCATTAGGGCAGAGATTTGCTGGGTCACTGGGATCATCATCTAGAAGCTAGATCCTGTAGCTATCATGACGGTGGCAATAATGTGAAGAGAAGTGACTCTTGTCTCTGGGCTGGCAATACCATGGTGAGCACCCTCATGTCTGCAGAGCTGGAGGGCTGTCAGCAGTCTGAATCACCAGGCACTCAGCTCTCCTCACTGCAGTCTCCACTGCACAGGCACTGAAGAGTCACCCCTTTGACAGACTAAGTGCTGTCTTTCTTTCTTACTTTACAGCTGCATGTCTGAGCAGCTGCATCTCAGCCCCCACAGGGAAGGCTAACATTCGAGGACTTCGTAAAAATGTCACTGCGCTCTACAGCAAAAGAAATGTTGCTATTTTCAGTCCTACTCCTTCTCATGAGAAGGTGGGGCTCTTGACACATAAAGGCAAACGTAAGTGATATACACTCATTAATTATTCTTTTGTTCACTTCTCTTTTTCTTGTAAATACTCTTATAGTATTACATTTTTACTCTCAATAATGTTTGATGCCAAATCTGATATGGACCTATGATATAACTTGTATATTAATGCTTAGTCCAGGTCATGTCATCAGTATTTCTCCTCTTCATGGCAACATAACATAGAATATTTATATTTTCACCTAAACACCTAAATGACCTGTCACTTCTGCCTTGAAAATCTTTTTCAAGTGGGCCTAGACCTTTTTCTGGAACATTAGCTTTCAATCTAAACCCTAGTCTAAGACCAACTGCATCCTTTTCATGCTGAAAATGCATCATTCAATACCTCCCTTTCCACATAGAGTATTTTTGGTCTTCAGCATTGAAAAAATGCTGAATGACTAAAATCACGGGTCTCATACACAGCCCTTCAATGGTTAAGTAGAGGCAATTCTTCAGTGTGCTGACTTCATCCTTTCAGGCATCCCCTTAGACACTTGGTACACTCTGTCTTTCCTTTTTCTGATGCAATGCAGCCAGTGTTATTGAAACACTCCATTGCTGATTTACTAATTAGCCTTTATTACCAGAATTGGTCTGACCTTATCTGCTTTCAGTACTGTTCTTACTGGCTTTGTTCCTCCAGAGCATTCTCATCTATTCCCATGTACAATGCACATTCAGGAGCTTGTTTGGGTTATGAATCAGAAGATAAGCCCGTTTCCCAGTCTCCTGCTGGAGCTCCTGAGGCTTACCTGTGATCTCCGATGTTCTTTACAGTAATTGTTATTTTTTTTTTACAGGGTACTTTAAAGGATCAATATTTAAAAGCAATTAAGATATTATTATTATTTGCTTGACATTTGTTATGAAAACTATAGACTATATAGAAAATTTTGCAGTCATAGAAGTGCATGTCCTGAATATCACAATATTTTTTTCTTACTCTTTGACATAGAGTGACTGTCAAGAGTCTCCAGCATGAGGTGAACAATGTTTGGACGTTAGGTGAGGTTTTCTCTGCCATGTGCTTCTTGGTCTGACAAGGGTCGTGACGGCTGGTGGGAAGATCTTGTCCTGCCTTCTACTTCCTGAGCAGCTGTGCCAGCAGTGCCATGACAAAAATAATCAAGATAATAATAACTTAAAACAAGCACTAATCAACCCAGGAAACCTTTGTGCTGGAATGGGTAGCAGTGTCCCACAAACATTCTTATTTGCTCACCAGCCTCAGGTGGTGAGGCTGGCTGGCAGGGCAGGAAGCCTGGCCAAAGGGTTGGTTCACCAGCAAACAGCAAGGTTACACCAGATTATGGATTCATTTAGCTGAAAGGCTAGGGTTGCTGCAGGAAGCCAAGGAGTCCAGCCAACAAGAAGGTGGGTGCTGTCAGAAGAGTTGTGTGGGAGGCTGCTGGTGCTTGGAGATTTCAAACAGGCAAAAGAGCAGAGTGTTTTTCTGAGAGGCTGATTTGTTCGGTCCACAGAACTTGTCTGATTTTTTCACACACCTGAGCCTGCTGTTTTAGAGGACCAGCAACACCTTAAAGAGTTCAGGGCCAAAGCACGAGGAATTATGTCTTGTTAAACAGCTATTCCCACACTGCTTTTCAGTAGTGCACCACATTAGTGTGGCAACTTGTCGATGTTAGTGTTTTGCTACCCAGACAAAAAGTAAGAGGAATTCCCTGCATTGTATAACTGTGACTACATTTACTCTGATCACAACATGATTTAACACAGAGGTTTGGAAAAGAATTTCTGTAAGACACATTTTTGCACTGAATATGGAAGAATTTCCCACAAAGTGGGAAGTACTTCTTCCAGAAGACTCTCTGCCTTTGGCTTTCCCTTCCCCCTGCATAAGACTGATGCACTTTATACTGCTTTTTCATTATGCTCAGCATATTTTAAAGCACAATGCATAATATTTCTAACATGACACTAAGGATAAACTTGTGTCATGTTGTCCCCTATATTTGTAATATCGACAGAGCAGACAGATGGTGCATGGACTATACTGAAGGCAAAAAGGAAAAACTATTTTCTTGTGAAGCGTTGTTAAATACTGACAGCACAGAACAGCACAGTTTTGAGCAGTATTGTAGTGTTTGGAAGAACACCTGCAATATTCCCTGCAGATTTTGTCCTCAGAGAAAATGGTGCTGCCATTATTCATTCCCCTTATAAAGCTATAGCAATTTGGCAGTCCGTCCCTCAGTTAAGGGAGAAGGGGACTGTGGTCTTTACTCAGACGTAGCCATTTTTCAGGAAAATGCAGCAGACAAAGACAGAAGTCTTCCCAAAGAGTACACAAATCAGAGTCAGAAAAAAAACCTCTGAAGTGCTCCCAACAATGAAAGCTAAACTCCTCAAATGAAGAAAACAATCTTGTGGTTGTGACCAATATCCTATTCCCAAGCATGGGCTTTTGAAAAGAGATGAATTTATCAATTATTTTGGCAAAACTGTTTTCTTTTTATTGTGATGGAACATCTAAAAGACTGCAAGAGGCTGGGTAAATAAAAAGAAAGTAAAATTAAGAACTAGATATAGTATTAGATGGTGGGAAATGCCATCACCTGCATCATCAGCATCCAGCAATGGCAGACTGGGAGGCTCCATCCAAAGTCTTAAAAACACTCAAAAAGCACACTCAGCACCCCGAAGACATAAAGCAATCATCTATTTTTTGAGTGAGAGTGCTCAAAAAAAGAGTGAACGAGAGACCGATTAAATTACAATGAAGGCAAGAGGACTGACTTGAGCAAGGAGCGGCTATAAAACATGAAGCAGTTATTGCTGGATTCCTAACCACGATGAAAGGCAACGACATTCAAAGGAAAATGACCAAAGTGGCCATGTAACTCCACAAAGACTTAGGCAAGTTTAGTACACAATCTCCATTTGAAGACAGAGCAAAGATAGGATACAAAAAGGAGCTGCTGACAGAAAATGTGGTGACATTAACAGGGAAAGCATGCCCAAATAGAGAGGATACAAACTGCAGACATTCTGAATGTCATGAGGAAAAAAGTCTACAAAAAAGGGAAACAAAGGAACAAAACCACAAAAACAAGCAGGCATCCTAGGAGTGAAAAGTTGCACATACATGAGCTCAGTGTAGCACAAAGGAAACCACCAATCACAAAACACACACACGA
>JAWWMU010000121.1:51889435-51899960 GCA_035048155.1 Cinnycerthia olivascens
CAACTTCCAATGTTACCAGAAAGATACATAAACAAAATTCCTAGGAAGTCACATCACAGTGGATGATGTTCTGGCAGCATAGATGCAATTGCTGGGAAAAGGCTGATGCAAGTCATGGCAGAAATCACCATTGTCTTCTGTTACCATTCAGGGATGCAGGACTGCAGTTGGAAATGGTGTCACCAAGCCACTAACCACGTAAGGCTTGCAACCTGGCCTTGGGAAGGCAGAAGTAAGAAAACTCAAATCCACACTAAATGGATTCAGTCAGTTTACAGACTATTAACACTGCTAAACAATCGTCACTTCTTTCCCCAGAATCTCTAGGTGAAAGTAAACTTTCATGGTTACTATTACACAAATGAACCATATACTTTGATGTAGCATAGCTATTTCACATCTCAAACATTAACTACCCACCCAAAAATATTGGGATGAAGTGCCCCTTCAGAAGTGGCAGTAGGTGCTTTCTGTGTTGAAGGCCACACTGAAACAGAGTTTGCAAGACCACGTGCATTTGAAAAATATACGAGAAATGCATTCAGTTTGTCCAAACACTGGAAACCTTCAAAGAGAAGCATGAAGCATGGCAGCTCATCAACTTGAAAGGACTGACTTTATCAGCTTGAAAGAAATACAGGAAACTATGTGACGCAGAGCACTTTAATTATGTGGCAGTTATGAGGCTATTTCAAGACAGAGGTTAGAAGGAGTCAGAGAACAAGCTGTATAAAAGAACAAATTGCAGGTATTTCTAGCAGTTGTTCATTTGGGAGGATGAACAATAAGATCAAAGCATGATCTTCCTCTGGAGACTGGTGAGACAGGATGAGTGGACCATGGCAACATCGAATGTGGAAACAACCATATGGCAGGAAAAGTTTTCTAGAGCATATTTGAGCCAATCTGGAATAAAATCTGGAAAGCAAGAGATGCCTGACCAAAATATCCCCTGGTAACTTCTGATATGAGTGGGAAAATTCAAAGGCAACAAAATAAACCACTTGTCTAGCAGACCTGTCTTCACTGCAGAGGTGGAATCTTTTATTGCTATTATCTAGTGTTCTTCTAATAAAATCTCCATCTCAGATTCTTAGGGATCAGAGACATGGAAAACATAATCATTGCCCTGGATAATGCAAGGAACATACAGAGGACCTTCAATCTCACGGTGTGGTTTCACAGGGGAAAGCCAGGTTACACAAAGCTTTGTTCAAGCTACCTGTGCCTGTGAAGTCACATGTATCAGATCACTGGTAGTGGAAGGCCAGCCAGAAACATTTTTTTTTTTTTTATGTCCATTAGAAGTTTTTGTGGTTACCACAATTTACCACTTTTGCAGTAAAATTTACTGAAGGCATTTGGTGTTCATCATGAAAGACTTAGCACAAAAAACCCACAAGCAGTTGTAGTCCAAAGAGGGGCCTTCCATCTTTTGACTGTGGTGGATTCAGGGTTCAATTTCTTTACCCAAGATAGAGGACACATTTTCAGCTGTGGTTTCCATGTTACAGAAGAACATATTTAATTGAAAACATATTCTGTACTGAGTCCCTCAACATTACTCCTGAGTTTATCCCCTCAATCCTTTGTTTTTCTGCTCTTCTGGGGAGAGGAAGATGAGGAGAGGAAGCAGCTATTTTTGGTAAGAATATGTTTTAAAAAATCAGTGAGATCTGTGCCCATAGGAGAGTGTCAGGCTACAGGATATTGCCCCAAGCGTTCTCCCAGCCTGAACTACTGCAGCTTGGGGATATCCTGACTTAATTGTACCTCAGATTATTTGTTTTTTAGTGGGTACTTGTCCAGTGTCCCCTTGAGTCCCTGTTAACCTTCAGTAGTTACTGCTTTGTCACACTCTTATTTTATGCTTGTACACTGAGCACAGCCACTTGCCTTAAGATTTTGCTTGATTTCTGTATGTGGAGAGTTATAAACCACCACTTTCAGTAAAGAAAATCCTTGAAGTGGCACACTACATACTAGCTACATTAATTTATAGGAAAGTCCTTGCTGAAGACAAGAAAAATAAAACATTTTAGATTTTCATTTTAACAGATCACTATACCAACAGCATCACTTCCAATTTAGATTCCATACCCACTAAAGACAGTCATATACTGAACAGAAAGTTGTATCCAACAGGATGTATAATTAATTACATTAAAACATTCCTCATTAATTTCTTCAGAGTTCCTGGACATCAGCCTCAAACTGCATTTTTCTGAGCTTTCCTGGGTCCTAGCTGATGTGGAAGCATTTGTTTTGTACTGACCGTCACTTGTTATCCGTAGGCATACAAAGCTCATTCCTAAATCTGCCTATGAGAAGCTCCAATACCTCTAGTGACAGCCAGAGTGGGTGTGGGATGAACACAGCTGGCTAGCAGCACACACTCTCCTCCACACTGAACCACCTGCCACCACCCACACTTCTTCTACAAGGACAGATTTGAGAATAAGGTTTGGACCTTAGAGGGAAGGTAGGTCTGGAATTAAGTGTTAAAAAGTTAAAAATGTCAGAACTGCCTGTCATTGCAGACAAGGGACTTTGATCTTAGTTTATGACTGAGAGATGTTAATAACTATGCTTGAGCAGATTTTTTTCTCAACATGAGGGAATTTTTAGGCTTTCACAATTCTTTTGTAGCTCAGATCAAGGTAGAAAGTTGAAATAATGGAAGCCAAGGCAAATTCTTTCCCCCTCTTTCCTCCTGTGTCCTGTTTTTCAGTGTCTTTCACTTTAATTTTTCCTTTAAAATTTGTCTTTAGGAAGAAGTAATGTGTCATCTTTGATCTGCTATCCCTTTCCACTGCCCTCTCCACAATTAAGTGCTCACACCTCTTGCTATGTCCTCTCATCACCTCCCTAAAAACAGTGGGGCTAAACTGGCGTAAGGTACTCAACACCTTCCCTCTATCTGCTACTATAATACCTGCCCAGCATGATATAACAAATGGTTAAAATTTAAAATTTTGAAAAACCTAAATAAGATATTTCAAATATAGAGTTTTTTACAGGTATTTCAAGGCCTTCCACTGGGTATAAGGAAAGCCTTCTACTGGGTATAATGTCATAAACATTGTTTGGATAAAGCTCTGCTTTGGTGGCTGACTTCCTTTCAGGTAAAATGCAGTGAAGTTCCAGGACCATTATTTGTCAGAGAGCTTTTGTACCCTACAAGTTACTATAGAGGGAACTGGCCTTGTTTTCCAGTGCTGGTTACTCTAGCAAGTCCAGACGAGGTTTAGCACTTTTGAAAGTCAAACCTTCTTGGTTTGACTCAGGGACTCAACCACAGATCCTAGATTTATCTTCACATGCAAATGTTTGTGCCTAGTGCTTTTTTAAAGACACCTACAGGTACAACCTTCACCAAGATGGCTGTGGAAGTGTCTGTACTACCATTGATTTTTCTGAGAATATGACTACCTCATAGGGATATGTAAAGGGATCTATACTGCTATTAGCTTCTCCTCAGAGCACCTTCAGAATTTTTCAGGGGTCTGGTATGCCTGTCATCTATTTATCTCTTTTATTAACTCCTTTGATTATTTTTTCAGTTGATTCGCTTAAATTTAAATGAATTTTGTTGAATCTCTTGATGCTCAATCTCTACAGAAGAAAAAGGGGCAAACCCATTACTTCTTGTTTTACTTTGATCACCAAAGTACTGAGCATAGTCACATCTGTGTTGGGCTTGTACATGCTCTATTAAAGCAAGATTTAGTGTCCCATACCAAGATAGAACGTAGTTTTAAAAGGATTAAAAAGATATGTATTAAGCTTAGCAGCTTCTGGCATATTCTCTCTTTGCTCTTAGTACACATGCTGGAGGATAAACACACCTGCAGGAATAGGAATACTCAACATCAGTTAGGATTGTCATCCAGGTGGAGGTATGCACGTTCTATTGTCATCAAATGACATTTCCTTAACATGTTGCCTCCTTTCTCATTGCTCATTTGCACATGAAGCAGATTGTAAGGGATGCTTTACAGACAAGGAATTAGTTGTCTTCCTCTTGAGGAATGCTTTTGTGCACTGGTACCCCTGCTGTGTCATCTAAAACCTCTGCTAAAGGTCCATGACACCCTGGTTCTTGGGCCAGATAAGCATATCAAATCTACAGTGCCGTACCTTATTTTTTGCTCTCATCATGTCTCTTTCAATGACAGGAAAAGCATTCCAGTTAAGACCCCTAGGCTGCACCTACCCTTGCCGCAGCAGTGGCAGCCGTGGTAGACAGTTAATGGTATTGCTGCAGGAGCTGGCAGTCGCTGCTGCACACAGGGAGACACAAGTGCCAAGCAGTGAACAAGCACAGAGCAGAGGCACGCTCTCCTCTTGGAGACTGCAGCATAGCAGAAAGAGGAGTCTTAGGCAGGTGGAAGATGGGCAAGCAGAAGGAGGGAGCTGGCTAAACAGAGAGAGTATTTATAGTCAAAACAGCACATGGGCAGTCTAATGTTGTCAGGTTGTCCATGGACAACTGAAAAAAACAGCCAAGCCTCCTTCACCAGCAAACAACTGTAAAAGCAGCTACACCTCCACAAGTTGCCTTGTGATTCTGCCAGCTATCACCTGAGTACACAAATATCAACCAGCAGGTAGAATGGTACCAGAAGTCTGCTTATATCCATTCCTATGCATGCAGAGATGGGAACAAATAAGTAGGGCTGGTACTCAGGGATGTGCTGAATTCCCTGAAACCCCAAGCACTTTGTTGCTTGAACCCCACTCAAAAAGATCCCAGAAAAAACAACCATGGTCCTTAAAAGTCTTCTGGGCACCTGAATGCACAACTCCCAGGCATGGCCACTGTCCTAGAAAATTTTGCCAATGATACCAGGAATAGAAGTTCAAACAGGGACCTGATTTGCTGACTTTTGTTCTGTGAAATCTCACACTGATGCAATTTTGAGCAAATGCACATAGATGGAGTCAACCCACGTCTGCTTCAGGTAAATAGCATTTATTTATTTTCCATGCCCACTAATTAGCAGAATCAACCTGCTTTGTCCTTTAGCCCTGCATGATAGGCCCTATAAGCTAATCCAGAATTAAAAAGTGATTTTTGCAAACTGACATGGGTAAGTTTTCAAGTCAACCCCATTTCTGCAAGAATCCTAGAATAAAACTGCAACAGAGCATAAGCAGAAGGGATGACAGAAAAATAATAATAAAAACAAGCTGTTACTGGAGATTCAATAATAAAAAGATCTGATTAACAAAAAATGACTTTGAGCAGTGTTTCTAATACCTCAGCTTAGTGCTATGATTTAGCAGATAGTATGGGAGAGCACTTAGCCTTCCACCCCTAGCTCTGGCCCAGGTCAGTCCTTCCTGCAAAGACATCTCTTGAAGAAGCTTAATGAGGAGTGATGGCAAGGACAAGGCAAGGAGGTCCCCTTGCCAGATGTCTGTCCTGGTGGGTCCCAGCAGGAACACACAGTGCTTATACCAGGGATTCATAACATACTGTGTCATTTGCACTTCACAGTTACAACACAGGTTGTTCCAGCCTTTTCCGGCTCCTCCACTGTCTTCAAGATGGACAAAGTATCAGAACTCAACACGAGGGTGTTGCACATACCCTCGCAATACAACAAAGTGCACTTCAAACAGAGAAGGGAGCTCTGGTGTTTGCATACAGGGCTGCTGGGCTGACTGCAGCAATGCACACTCCCATCTCCTAATTCAGTCTTCAGCAGGTTTTAAATTTATTTGCTCAGAAGTATTTATCTGCCATTTTTAAATCTCACATTCACAAGGTTTCAGCAATTGAAAAAGCTTTAAACCATTTTCACCTCCCTGCTTCATTCCGATGTTGAAAGAACAGATACCTCGTATGCATTATTAAACACTGAAGTCAGGGGCAGAATAAAAAAAAAGAAAAGCTAAATCTAAACAAAATATAGTCACTGCTGTTCTTACACAGCTCAGTAAGACCCAAACAATTTGAGTAAGACTCAAATTGTGCTGTGTACCATCTAGAAATCAGAAGCTAGGGAAGATCTTTGGCAATGTTTTGTCAGCAGATAAGCTGGCTAAACATTAACTTCTCTTTTTGCAATCCATAATCAGAGGTTTCCATTCATACAGCTGCTCTGTACTCTGAACCTTGAGTTAATGTATCTCTATTTTACAGGAAAGCTTTGCTCACATTGCTTTTGGACTCTGCAGACTTGACAGTGTGACCTCCTGCTGCCAGCTCAGGAGGCAACCTAATGATGCCTTTGCTTAGGTCATGTCAGTTAGCAGGTTCACGTCAGGTCCAGTGCTTAGCTTGCTAAGATTGACTTGTGGTTTCCAAATGAAGTGCACTGTCTCGAAATTAGGATTTTACTGATTGAGAAGAAGCATGATGATTTTGAAAGTCACATTAGATATATAAAATTATTTCCAAATCCTGGTGCAGGAGTGCAGCAAGCCTGAAAAAAAGTTGCTTGCCTAGAAAAGAGGACCCTGCTAATAGAGCCAAGACAAAAACCACAGACATACTGGTGTTTGTTGATAGTATGTCAGTGTAGTCTAGTTTTACATGTAAATAAAAAAGAGAGAGATACACTAGCTAATTGTTATCATTTATCAGTATTAAGTATTAAAAATGAAATAGATATAAAGGGCAGAATAGCAGCAGAAATGTTAGATTTGGACTATGATGACTGAATTGGTATTTTAGAACATTTTGTGATTTCTCAGTAGTGTCAAGCAGATGCAGTTAAAGTGAGACATATGCAGGGTCCAGGGTCAGAGCAGCTCAGTGGCTCTCTGGTCTGTGCCGGAGCTGGGGCAGCAGTCTTGTCCTAGTGGGTAAGACTGGAGGATCTAAAAAGAGGAAGACACATCTAATAATACTCTCTGTCCATCATAGCCTGCTTGAGTTCTGGAAAAGTTTTGTGAACAGTGCTGGGCCAGCAAGTCCCACACAATGAAACCATTCCATCTTCCCCTCCCACATTCTCCAGCTCTGGGACCTGCTAAGTGCAGTGAGAGTTTGGGTGAAGTCTTGCTTGCAGTGTCCTGGATATCTGACTCTCATATTAAGTATGCCTCTGCAGACTTGGTCTGTCTCTTCTGTGTGCTGAGAATTGAGTTTTGAAACGCTTTTCCTCAGCTCCTGCTTAGACATTTAATTTTCCAGGCAAGAAATATAGCTCAGTCAAAATTCAGTGAACAATTCCTATACCACAAAATACTTAATCACATACTTAATTGTAACTTTAGCACTGACCTGAAGGGGATATAAGAACATACTCAGCTTGCTGTCCATGCTAAATTATTTTCCTGAGCAAGAACTGACAGAAGGATCAATCCTCAGCTAAACTGAGGCCTTGTCAGATTTTGTTTTTTAGAGTTCAGCTGTTTTTGCTGTTGTTTATCCTAAACGTCCCCAACAACAGCACAGTATTTTGCAACACAAGGAAAAATGCGTTTTATGTACCCTGCCAAAACTCAGTAACAATGGAAGAGATACACCCCACTGAAATAATTTATTTCTGGTTGGAAATCAGAGATGAACTTTTAAAGCTGAAAAAGTGAATATTTTCAGACTCACAAAAAGTGAGAACTCAAGGGTGATAACTGCTATTGCTTTGTGGTCTTATTGCAGCCTTCATGAAAAAGCTCCTGGGTAAATCAGGTCTTCTCACATGAAGCTTAAGGCAGTAAAGCCTCTATAGAGGTAATTACAGAACTGCAAAGCAGTCAGGTGAAGGGACTATTATTATAATTATTCTTCCAGTTGCACAGCTTCAAGCATACTGACATTAGAGAAATAAGGAACAGTGGCAGAGTACAGGGTCAAATACAGACCCACAATAAGAATGCAACACTAGTGATTGCATTAGCTTTGGATTTGAGTGCAGATAAAGATACCATTTTCTTATTACATTACTGTGGCCAGGATGAACACTACATCAGCTCTCAGCAACCACAATTCAAGCCTGAGGATCTAAATTTTAGGCTCATGCAGTGAGGAGCAGTAGCACAGAAGCCTTCCCTCCCTCTCCTTGTCCTTTCTGTGTGCACCACGCTGTTGGGGCACAGTGTTTGCTGCAGCTAACCACCTGTTTGTAAGTGTGTGGACCCCTACTCCTGTTCCAGGCACAAATTCTGATAGAACAGCCCCAGTACTGTGCATGCAGGAGGGAGTAGACCCTCAACATGGAACTCAACACTGACCTAATGCCCTGCTCAACTGCCTTTCTAGCCCTACATGACACTCCTCCTTAGCCTTTTCCCAGAGGTACTGGACTCCTCCAGTATCCTCCCTGTCCTGGGTCTACTAAAGTAGTTACCTCCCAAGTATCCTTCCCTTACAGACCTCCAAACAGACTTCCTACAAGCTGCTTCTCCCCACCTAGGTGGATCTGTTTCTCTCCAGGATCTTTCCTTGCTCATTTAAGAGATTGAGAAAATATTTCATCCTACGAAATCATTCACAGTTTTACTCATAAATCCTCTGTGACACACTACCCTCACAAGCAGCTTTTTTACCATTTTTTGATGTCAGTTACAATCTACTTTTGATTTACATGTGTCCTAGGCTCCTGCTATGCAAAGGATTTCTAACATATTGAAGCAGAACTTGATAACTGTTTAGGACTAAGCATATTATCTGATTTTTTTAGTATCTCAAGAATAGTAATATACATTACTCTGCAGTAAAGCCATTATATAATGACCCATCTGTGGAAGAAAAATTCTCATGATCCTAGCGGTAAAGGGACAACCCATTTTAGCTGTTTATCTCTTCTACATGAAGCAGAAGAGTATGGCTGGATTGCCCAAAACTGCATCTTCCAGGAAAGCTGGTGACAAGGAGAAGTCTATGGATGGACCCTGGTTTACTGGAATACTGTTAAATATGGATAGGTTGCATCACTACAAATATCTGCATGTGTTTAGAATTACCTTTGTGGTTACTGAAAGATAGCAGAACCATATAGTGCCATGTGCAATTACAGACTTCATCCTTCTCTGTGTGGGCGGAGACAACACAGTTTTCATTAAACATCTTTTTATCCCAAACTAAGAACTGTCCACAACAGATCAATAAACTGGAAAGCAAATAATATCTTTTATTCAAACTAATGAAACTGAAGTATGAGCACAAAGGGTCAGACTGTGATGTCCTCAAGGCCAGAGAACAGCACTCAATATAGGATGGTGGAGGCTAATATTGGTTTCAAGTGAGGTAAGGGATTAGCACTGCCATAAGCTGAAACAAAAAAAAAAAAAAAAAAAAAATTAGAATGAAAGAAGAACAAGTGAAAGGGAGAAGTCTGGTGAAGTGCTGTCATGGTTGTATGTAACTGAGTGGGTTTTCCTCTGCAGAAGTATGTGAAAAATGTTTGCTGACATTCTGTGTGTTGGTGCACTGACCCCTATCTCTCAATGGATTTTCACAAAGATGTTCCATTTCAGATGAACCCATCTGAACCTGTATGACATGTTGATATATAAGATTACTTTACACGTGTATGTTATGTACAGTTATAGGGTATATACTAAAGACAATATAATATGTGTTCTCTGCTTTAGAGTGGCCAGAATAAGCAATAGAAAAACAGCAGTGATGTTTTAGGATATCCAACATGCTGAGTGAGCCACCAAAACTGTCTTCCTGCCCTTGCAGCACATGGGGTATGCACCTTTTCAAGACTGAAGTGGCTCTGCAACTCTTGTTTTCAGTGCTACTGTCTAAATTTCTACCAGTTTACCTGATTTGTGCCTCTCCCAAGGCAACAGCTGGTGATGACATGAAAGTTGCACTGTGAGGTGTTCTCTGAGTTGCCTGTACTTACATGTGGTGACAAAATTTTGGGTTGTTAGTAACAATGGTAATTTTTTTTTTCTCTTGCAATTTTCCTTTTCTGTCTTGTAGGTATGATTTATAGTTTGATTTTTTTTTGTGTGTGCAAGAGCAATTATTCATTTCCTTTCTGCATGAAAACTTTTATATACTCTTTTGTGTCAGTTTTCCCCTTCAGGTTTGCTGTTTCAGATGATATAAAAGGTCCTAACAATAACAGTTAGAATTGTTGGTCAACAGTTAGAACACCAGGGGCAGTAGGGCTAGATGCAAGCTGCAGCGCTGATGGGGGAAAAGAGCTGAACAAACACAGCCAAAAACACCCTTCTTGCTGCTGTGAGAGCCAGATGCACACACAGGGGGCAGGCAAGACTGTCTCTGAGGGTGCATCTCTCCCTCGATCTCTGTCTTCCCATGGAGAAGACCTCAGAGTGACTATTTGCAGGACTTGATAAACCTTCATCTGTTTGAGGAGCTATTCTCTTTAATCAAGAGAAGACATTAGGACAGGCCCTCAACGCATAAGCAGTAAATGATGTTAATCTGCCCTTTGTTTATTTTACACCAAAATGACTGACTTAGTTATGTATATCAAAGACAGATATCCTCCTTCCCATCCAGCTCGGTATGCACTGCCAGCAACTGCCAGCGTGGCTCCTGAAGGTGACTGATTCATTGAGAATTCTTTTGAAATCTAGTCCCACA
>JAWWMU010000121.1:51944420-51956549 GCA_035048155.1 Cinnycerthia olivascens
AACTGAACAATGATTTTGTAAGTCTCTGACACCCTGAAATTATGGAAGTGTTCACTTTGATACTGCCTCAGCCTACAGACTTTTGAAAATACATATCATAGCCTAATAATTTTCAAAAAAGACATTTTCTAGTCTTAATTAGTTCTATATTGTATCCAAATATTCTCAGTAGAGGTGAAATCTTTTTTTCCCCACAATACTAATACAAAAAACAAACCTAGGCAACAGATTAGAGAAACTTCCTTCATGTGAAATGAAAATACCTTTACAGTCTGACAAAAATTCTGTCACAGAGGTCAAGAAGTCATTTATTTACTGTGAAGGTGGATTCATTCTGAGATCCAAACTATCTACACTCTACACTGCAGTAGCAAAATATCCCCATTGTTTTCTGCAGTCACTATCAAAGAAGGATACATTATTTTTCTTGTCTTCCTTATACAAAGACAATCATGATAGAAGTCCAAAATGCTTCAAGAAGCAAAGGTAGCATGGTACCGTATTCTAAAGATATCTCTGAAACAGTATTGTTGGACTCAGTGATATTTTGTAATGTTCATATATTGTTTATTGAATTAAGCAGCTTTGAAGCTTATCAGGCACTGCCCAACAAAATATTTAGTCAAAAAAAATTACAAACTTTTTAAACTTTGAGCTAGTAGCTCAGTATTCTATACAACAAAAATTGTAAAATATTTCATAGTTTTAATTCTCAAGCCAACTCTTGCTGGCTCCCTGTACATTAAAACAAAACAAAATAAAACAAAACAAAACAACAACAAAAAAACCAAAATCAAACAAGAAAATTATTAACAAAAAACAATCACCAGGAAAAATATCCTTAGGCAAAGGAAATAAAATAAAAAGAAGGCAAAAAACCAAGAAAAATGAAATTAATCTGTAGAATGCTTGAGAGAAGACTACAGCCTAAAGAAAATTCTGTATTGCATAGCATAGCCTAAAAATTCAGTTTTCAGCAAACAGAAAAGGAAAAAACAAAGCAGTTTGGTATTGACAGTTTCCACCAACGACAGTTAGTCATCCAGTACTATGTACATTATTATACACTGTATGACATTGAAAATCCTGTTTTCTTCAGTCTTAAATATATTCTTAAAACAGGATTTTTAATCATCTAAACCAAACACTTCCTGGCACTTTGCTATTACAATTACTCTGAGCAACATACCGTAACTGAAGTCCTTTTAAAGTGTCCCTTAGAAATGAAAGTGCCACTCTGCTACATATCATTCACCAGAAACAAAAATAGAACCTCACTGCTGTATGCCTGGATCCACTGAGTGCAGCAACACCATTCCAAGTCAGATTGTGACCACGAAATTCCAATAACTGAATGACACAGACCTCTTATACCTTGTGTCTGGATAATCCAATGTTCTAGCTGGTAAAGCTTCAGAAGTGGTCATAAACAAGCACCATGCTTAAAGGCCTCTATGTCCCTGCAGGGAGATCAGGTTTGGATTTTTCCCTTGTGTTTTTCTTTAATAATTACAAAAGAAAAAAAAGCACTTCAGCATAACACTGTGATCTCTCCCACTGCAGTTGTGAAGGAAATCTCTAGTCCCATCTGAAGACAGATAGCTTTGATACTGCAAATTCTTGAGTAAAGCTGAAAGGAGCCTTTTCTCTCCAGAGGCCTCAATGTTGCCAATTCATTTCTTAAAAAAAAAAAACAACAAACAACCCAAAATATTAAGGTCTTCATCGCCTCTGCTGTGCATAAACTGGGTAGGCTAGTGTGACATTGAGAGAGTCATTGTGCTGCACAAGTGACGTGTGTTGGTAATGTAGCACCAGTTCTTTGAGCGAGTTGTACAAGTTATATGGCTCCGCAAATCCATACCCAGTAGGTGTTTTGTTTATCACACAGTGCTTTACTTCGCCATCCACCCTAAAAAAAAACAAACAAAACCAACCAGTTTTTAGTTTGTGAGTACAGTAAAATTAAGATAGAAAACAAGGTATTAGCAATACACCTTAAGATGCTAGTTAGTACATAGAATTCCTCTGTTCTGTGGTGGGATAATGGTAAAAACCTATGTTAAGTCCAAATTCATGAATGTCATCCTAGATTAGGGAGGCAGGAGATAGGTAGGAATTAGCAGCTGCACAGAAAAGAGTGCTCACAGTTTGGTTTCCCTTCTGAGTGAGTCTTCTCTGTGGGAGTGGCACAGTGTGGAGCTGCGTAGGAAATGGAGCGGCAGTAAGAATGGCCTCAGGACTCCTTGACCTGCTTCTAAACCTAAAGGTCCAAGAAGAATTGTGCATGTGCAAGTGTCTATCTGCCCCCAGCTGAAGGTAGCCCCTTGCATGTCAATTATATCATTCACAAGTTAGGGTACATACACAACAGAGCAGGCATAGCAGCCTTGTTTGCTGCTCTCTCGAACAAGGAATGTTCCATCTCGCTTTCCCCGCAGCAGGTTTTCAGCTTGGCTTCTATTGATATTTCCCACATTCCATGTTCTCTCATCATGATGCGGCAAGTCCTCATCATCTTCTACCATAGAGTATTGGCTATCAAAAAGAAAAAGTGTGTTTGTGAAACACAGAACAAAATCCATGAATTAAGTAGTCTTTATTCTGTATTACAGGGGTTAGCAGGATGCCTTTGGTAAAACTAGGGATTTAAACCAAGTAATACTGCACCATTTAAACCACTGAGTAAAAGTAAAAGATAAGCTCTTTTTCTTTTTTCTTTGAAGAACACTCACATAAATTTCAGGAAGAATATAAAAGGATTAAATAAATTAAATAAAAGATAAATGATGTATTATATTTCAGAATATGCTGTGAGCACTACAGTTCTTCTGCCATTGCTCACTGTTTTGGTAAATAGCAAGACCAACAAAATCAGTGCCCTCTGAGTCAGCTTCATTTCCAAAGATCAGAACACTTGGTCAGCAGTGAAAAATCATGCAATGTATCAACTACAGCTGCTGCTTGGAGAATCTCTGAGCAATTGCACAGGGAGACAGATTATTTATTTATAGGGGAATGGCTTTGTGAAAAAGTGCAATAGCAGAGTGCTTTCTCTCTCTCTCTCTCTCTCTCCCTCTCTCCCCCCTCCCCTCCCCCCCTTCTTATAAACAGATTATGAAAACAGCATGCAATAATGCTTCTCTACTAAATCTGTCACCAACTATAAGGCTGATTCAGAGTTACAGAGAACCCTCTGAGCTAAAGCCCACCAAGACAAAAGAAACATCTGGTTCAGCTGTGTGGATATCACTTTGGGATTCTGCAGTTCCAGAGCTTCCAAGTCCCACAACAGCCTGCACTGGCTGGGCCTGTGTGTCCTGGTCAGCTTGCAACAAGTCTATGCTAGGCTAATGCATTTATTCTCTTTGTAATAGGCTTTAAATTAGTTTTTCTTGGTCTAAGAAAAGATGACTTCTCACTCATCCATGGTTCTGTCTTTCCGAAGATTGTCAAAGTAATCTACAGAAATCAGAAATAGCACACAAAATTCTATTTTTCATAAAGAGAAAAGGTTCTTTTGTTTCAGACAACACTATCTCCAGGTTCCTTATCCCATCGTTTTTTTGACCTGCACAATATTCACACACATTCAATAATGGCTCTGTTTTAAACTAGCATCTAGAGAAAGCAATTCTTGTTTTTCATCCTGCTTATTATATTGGGGGATTTTTTTTTCTGCAATACAACTTCAGAAGAAAAGCCATATTCCAAAAGTTTAATTTTTCAGCAGTTACCAGATTTGCCAGCCAGGAGTATCAGAGTAAGAGAAAATGAAAATTTTCTCTAAACAGTTTCATTTACTATTTTGATGCTACACTAAACCCACAGAGTGTTCTTTGTCTACTGTACTGTTAAGTGATAGGAACACTAGTGGGAAGAGGTTTATTACATCTCATCTTTGAGTTGTGCTAAGACTGAAAAAACAACATGACCTCAAAATGTGTATGTCATTTTTATCTCCTGCTTCTACCACAGCGGTAAGCACAATTTTCAGGATAACAGTAGGAGACTCAATAAACCAAGGCAAATTAAAATAGATGTGGACAAGGCCAGAATGCCAGGCAGAATGCACTAGAGTCATTGTCAGTCTGCTGCTTTCACTGTATATTCAACCAGGCAGCATAAAAGGGATGCACAAGAAACTACACAGGCAGAAAATATTGATACAAATATTAATGAGACAATTTTGATTTTTCTATTTGTTAATTTTTTTACTGTTACAGCACTTCAGATATTATTTTGTGTCTTGATTTTGTCTAAATTTGGTCTATGTTCATACAACCCAAGCACTTTTTACCTTTTTTCCCTAGGAATGAAATTAAATATATTTATCAGCTTAGCCTCTGTCAGAACCTACAGCAAACTAAACTGTTTAAAATGACAGAGTACTACCCTGCCATTTTCCAGAAAAATAAAACAGACCACAAAACCAGAGGATATTCCTCAGCACATACAAATTTATCATGTCCAACAGGAATGTGACACAATGATGTGGGTACCCGTATACTGGACAACATAATGGAATCCACAGTTGAGATTTGGTAAAAGCCTGCTCATGCCTAAGAGACCTTCTGAACAATTTTTCAATCTGTATGTCATCTCTCTAAGATACTAACACCTTATGAAATTAATTTTCCTGGTAAGAAAAAAGACACAGGTTACATTTCAGTGCTTTGCTACAGTAACTTGATTATGCCCTTCCCTAAAAAAAGGAGAAGAGGGTGAGACAGTATCCTTTCTAATACTTGCACCTTTTACTTCTAATTATGTAGGTTGTCATGTCTTAACATGTGCATTGTTACTGAAGACCTAAGCTTGGGATTTCCTCTGTGCAGTCCAAGACTTAAATATACTTCATCCCACTTTAGTATTTAGATGATTTGAAACAACAGAAATGTCTAAATCTTTCAATACTTACTCTTCTGCATTTTCATTTCCAAGCCATTCATTTAGCTTCTTTTGCCGAACACCTTTTTGAGTCAGCCACCTGGACAATAATTGCAAATGAAATTAATTTTTAGTCACAAAAGTTGGATACCATTAAAAAATCAAACAACTTAAAATTTGTTAATTCATGATACTCACATCAAGTACTGATCTCTTGTCTTCCTCAGCTGTATGAGGTCTGGCTTAATGCTGTTCATACGCTTGTCTATCTCTCTATATTCAGCTGCTTGCTTTTTTAAGTCTTCTTCTAATCTACGCCTGCTGTCCACAATTTCACTTATCCGAGACTTCAGTTTTTCATAGTTGTGCATGATTCTAGATAGAAAAATGTGGTAGGTTACACTCTTATTCCTTATTCACAGCTTTATAGTCTGTTATTTAGAGGTGCACACACCTAAGAAAACAGATTATTTCTCTAGATGTACATTTTGCCAATTCACATCTATCCTATTTGAGGCTTCTTTGCTTACTACTGTACAAATACACACTTGTCATCTTGCTTCAGTTTTAAGCAGGTCTATACTTGGCATTGCTTTTTTTTTCCCAAAAAAAATCATACAATTTGATATGCAAAATCAAATACTGACCTTTGTATTTCTTTTTCATTTCCTTCTCGTTTAAATTTTTCAATGTATTCTTTACTGTATCTTTCTTGTGTTTGGCACTGCTCTTCAAATATTTTTATTGTTTCATTAAATGCCTCAATGGCTGTTCTTTTCATTTGAATTTCCTGAAAATGAAATAATTGTTATTACAGTTGTCATCAGATAAAGGGGAAGATTTATTGGGTTGTATAACAGAAACACTTCAGTATATTGTGGAAGAATATCCTTTCAATATCCCTTTACCAAGATATATTCTGTCTGCTGAGCCTCATGGCATAGAGACAACAGGCCTGTACAAAAGGTTACCATGACAAAATTTCCATGATGAGGTTTATCATGAAATAGAAAAGAATGCTGAAAAAAAGAATCAGTTACAATCTTTTCTTTGTATAAATAAATCGATGCTTAGAACCTTATGGCAGTGCACTTTGCACTTTGTATGAACTTAAGTCCTAAGAGGCACACCTGGCTTTCTGAAATAAAGGTGGCCTTGACAGGTCTCAGGAGGTTATCTAGTTTACTCTCCTGCCCCTACATACCTAGTTGGTAACCAAGTCTCAAGTCATTAGTTCAAGTGAGCGGCAATTCTCCAATTTTCTTCAATTCTTTTTAGGCGTATTTCCTGCGCACTTTAAAAAGCAGTCTTGATTCTGAGTCTGTAAAACTGGACTAATTCAGTGGCACTTCAAGGCATGGCTAATAATTGATTAAGCTGAAAGAGGCAGCTTTTCGTTCCTGCATTTTGTCTACACACGTCATCTCTTTATCCTGCACAGGTAAACCAGACCCTTCAAAAACTCATAATAAAATGCAATGCTTCCCTGCAAATGAGCCTTGAAAACTGTAACTCAGCTTGATGAGGTCAGTATGCAGAAGTGGTAGTAAACCAAGACAGTTATGTATTTGGCTTTGTATGGAGCTGTCAGACTTGGGTAGAGGGTGGCTTAGTTTACAGGTGGTGACTGTTCAAACATGAGTAAGCAATTGCACTATTCTGAGCAAGCACATCAGGGCAATGAAGTGGTGGTGGAAGAGAGGAGCAGGAAGATGACAGTATGAATTCACAATAATATTCATCAAAATTCACAGTCTTCTATTCACCCTTTGGTTCAAATTTAGCTCACCTGAGATGTTCTTGTGTAGTCTTCATAGAGTCTGTCATATTCTCTGCTTTTTTCTTGGAACTGGGTATTATATTCATGTAATTTCTTTCCTACTGCTTCAATGCTATCCTCTTTTACAACTTGATCCTGGAATGATGAAAAGAAAGAAAGATATTCTGTAAGGAGACAATTATATTGCACAGGTTTTCTGGATAAAATTGCTTAAAAATGCTTAGATAATTATATAGAAATGTGATTCGTCTTTCAACAATATGGAAATACAGTAAATGCATAATATGGAAATGAGAAATTAATGACAAAAACAAATTTTGCATTGCAAGTGTTTAGCTTTATATTGAAAATTACATATTTCATATTGAATGGGATAATAATGAAGAAATTTGTTTCCTAACAGTGTATCAGCAGTAGTTAAAGTTTTAAATATTTACATGCAAAGCATGGAGTTTGTTTTAAACAAAAAAATCAGGTTTTATACCCACTTGATTTTTTCAAACATTAACAGAGCTGAAGTTCTTCATATTCTGCAAGTCCTGCAATAATTTCTCTGTATTTAAGTGAAACAAAAAGAAAATAAACTAAATTACCTGCTGGTACTTAGATACTGGATAGAGTAATTTTACATCCAGTTTAGGATTATACTGGGCTAGAGATTCATTCCGGTAGTGGTTTATTAGTTCGACCACAGAGTTGAACGTTAATGGGTCAGAAAAGCCGTATTTTCCATCTCGGTGAAAAATTTTGATTAATTTGTTATTTCCTCCTTTCCTGCAAATAAAGTATATTGAAAAGTTAGGCATGCTTCAAGTACTATTTCTGAAAGAATTCTCTGCATTAAGTGCATTTATTGCACTTCTCTACGAAGTATTGCTGACCCAGTGTAACCACTCTTACCTCAGTGTCAGTGTGTAGTCCCCATGCATTTTGGTTGAAGCATCTCGCACCAAAAAGGTACCATCAGCTGTGTCTCGAAGCTTCTCATTTACTTCTTCTCTAAAATGAAAGCAAAAGTAACCAATCATTTCAATTAGTTCTCACACAGTTATTCTTCCACAGTGCTCTAAATTCAAATGTTTTGAAGTAAGTGTGTTTTAGAAGCCTTCTATGTCTCCATATTAACACACCTGTATCATACCTTACTTAAAATTGTTAGAGAACAAGTGGGATAAAAAAATGGCATACTCTGTGCTCTTGCTACTGGACAAAATTATTATTTATACAAAGCTCTTTCTGCTTGTTCATACAAGCCTCTGCAATTGGAGCAGCCAGTGCTGGGCTAATATAACTATATATAGTACAGATAAAAATGTCGCTAATATATGGCACTTGCTAGTCTGACTTGCTGACTATAGTGCCTACAGCTGAGGTTCTGAATAAAAGACAAGAACAAAATTCCTTCTTAGTGCTGTCTTTTCATGCTAGCACATAAGTCTTAAAGTAACTAAATAATCACTTTGCATACTACATTCTAAGTGACTGCCAGTAACTCTTTAGTCATATTTGGAATAAAACCAACTGTAATATGTTTGTGGTGGAAACTATCATAAAATTGCTCTTACAACTGTGAATTTGCTACACTCAAAGTGTAATACATATACACAGAATAGCACAGCAAGACTAGCACAAAGCCAAACATAGGAAATACATGTCGTGAAGTGATTTACCTTGAGATATCCCCCCAGTACCATTCAGCATCTTGTAATGACATGTTGTTATTCATGCTATTGTTAGTTACACTATTAGGTTTCGGTGGCTTAGGAGGCAGTGCTGCAAATGAAAGGGGGAAGAAAAGTTGTAACTCACTGAAAACATGACCATTTATTGGTCATGAAATTACCAATTATGACATTACATAATTGAAATTACACATTATGACATAAATTTTACGATTCTATGAGTGCATTAAGAAAAAGAACTGGTTACCAAATAGAGCTCTCCATCATTAACAGTCTTTAAAAGATACCACAGGAATGAAGAAATTTGAAAACAAAATGATTCTAAATAAAGTTGCACTGTTTCAAAAAATGATGTTATCTTGCAATAATATATTTTAAGGAAAATATAACACCATACTCAACTCCTGCCCCTGTGAAGAAAGCATTTGAGAAAAAAAAAATTTTGAAGTTTGCTTTTACCTTCTTTCACCATCTTTGGGTGAACACAAGTAATAAAACATGCTGCTTTTTTTTTTCTATCCTCCTATGCAATGATCTTAGAGGAATTTTGCTGTTTCTTACCTAGAAGCTGAGTAATAAAAGACACAAACCCATAGCAAAACAGTATATTTGAAGAAGAATCGGGGTTTTGTGATTCTCAGCATTCTGGGCAATGATTTGCAAAAAAACAACAAAAAAACCCCCAACAGTTTAAGAAACCCATCTGTGACCCAAATATCCCTTGTGTTAATCTTAGTATTCTACAGAATAAATTGTGTTCCAAATGCCAGGACTGATTAAAAAACACCCATCACCACCCCCCCTTTTTCAATGTCAAAGCTGCATATGTATACCAGTGGGTGCCAGAGAAGACACTGCAGCACTGACTTAGTAACAAGGGTGACTACACTGGTATCAGGATTAAAAATCAACTCAACTCTTTCAGTTCCCAGTAAGTACATCATTCCTGTCCTGTATATTACGACCAGGCTCAAAAAGCCAATGTTTTTAAAGTTCCAAGGAATATCAGGATAGCGTAATACTTTCATATGATAGGAAAAAATGATGCTACAACAGGCATTCAATTAGTATTGCTAGATTTTAAAAATGTTTTTTCCTTAAACAATCCAAGCCCATGATTTTGAATCACTGTTTCAGGAAATATGAGTGTTACTACAGCATCTCCTTTTAGGCACAGTGTGGAACAGAGAGAGCAAAAATAGTAATAAAAGAAATACAATTTTTACATAATAGCAAGACTAAAGCTACATCTAACATAATAAAATCAAAACAGAAACAGGTCAATTCAGTAAAAATTCAATTAAGTAAACAGTCAGGTATTTTAATATTTTAAGATTCTAATTACTACAACCATGCACTAATCCACAATTTCATTCTAATTAATGAAAAAAGGAATACTATTTGTATCAATTACAAAGTAAAGAAATCCTACATATCCAGTAAGAATTTTTCAGCAGCTATTGTAAAGATCAAAATTAATTAAGTCTTCTATAATAAGACTGCAATTTTACCTGGTGGATCCATTTCTATGTAAAACATCAAGTCTGTGCCACAATTTATATCTGTCTTAGGATATTCTATATCCAGTTCTTCCATATTCCAAACAGTATTGTACATTTGTATGAGTTTCACTGAGTAAGCTCAGATACAAGAAAAAGAGTCAGGCTGTCTTTGTAATGGTGTCTTGGAATTCATTTTAAAACCTATAAGGGGCTGCACTGTAACCTATTACATCATAATCCTCAGCCAATCATGTCAAAATAATATTACCAAACCACTCCTGCTTCCTCATTTTGTTCTACATTAATCTTAAAGCAATTTCAGTTTTGGGAAGAATCTACATTTAGCAGAATTGCAATATAAAGCTGGTATTACACACAAAAGGAGCAAGTGGGCTCTCCTTGCCTGTGTTCCTGGCTCATTTTCCTGACTTTGCAGCATGGTACAGTCCAATCCTGGCAGGATGACAAAAGGCTGATATGCTGCAGCACGTAGCTCTTACACACAGGCGCACACAACACACACTCACAGAGAGGGCAGCTCCCTTCAGAAGCAGGTGGGTCACATCTCAGGTGCATTCTCCTGCTTGAATGCCTGAAGTTTGCCATTCAAGAAGGTTTAAAAGGATTCTAGAACTACTGCACATGTTAGAGATGCATTAGAAAAGAGCATGACTGTGTGTGTATATCCATTACACGCTCATTTTAACCAAACATACACAGAGTTGTATATATCCACATAATGAAATACGGATTATGTTTTTAAACTCTGCATATTTCTACTATTTTTATGAGCATATAGATCTGATAGAGTTTATATTACTATATAAAATGTGCTTACTGCAGAGATGTCTTCCTCTCTTACCATTATGTAATAAAACACAATTTGAATCAATCTAGATTAATTAATTTTGAAATTTAAACCCCAAATATTGTAATCTTACATTCAGCTGATTCACTCAAACAATGGAAGAAAGTCATAACTGAGCAAGATCTTCAAAAATGGTTTTGCTGAACATAAAAAAGGCTGTGAAGATACAATAATATTTAGTCTGCATTTTCACACAGTTTCTCTACCCTATTCTCACTGACATATTTATCAAGTTAATTGTTTTTAAAAGCAAGAGTCTCTTGTCAGTGTTTCCTTTGCCCCTTGACTTTATGTCAGCAGCATCCTCCAACCATTTAGAAATATTCCACCTTAACTGCCCCCATCACAGACTCTAACTCTCTCTGACCTCTTGGAAGAGACATGGACAGAATAGGCTATTAACTTCAGAGCAGAATGCTATGTAAAGCAATATGAGTGCTTTATACTCGCTATAATCTATGGGGGGGAGAAAGCCAGGGACCAAAAATAACTACAACGAAGACTAGCTGTAGCAACTATCTGTGCCTTACACCATAAGAAATTTGGGAACAGCTGAAATGTGCTCTACCTCACAAATATTCATTTAAAAAATTAACACACAATTTATATGATTTTCAAATATTTCACCCCTGCCCTCTCCCCTCCCACCCCCCACCGTCTGTGCCCCTGAGCAGGTTACCCCTTTCAGACAAGTATCAACATACAAGAGCATGTCTGGAGTACCAACATATACAAAAAGATGCATGCTAGATTGCTTTGTACATTAAGAAGCTTCATTTTGAATTGGACTCTCTCCTTCCTGTTGAGATAGATACGCTCCAAAGATTGTTTTCATTTCCAAAATGAAATAGGATACTTAAAATCACCACAGACACAAGTCTAAACACTGAACTTGGGGCTTTAGCCCACCTGCTACCCAAACAATTAACCTGCCAAGGTAATTATTTTAATTAAGTTACAAAGATTTCCTACAAAAACTGCATTGCTGCTTTTAGGTCTCATGTGGGATCAGTAATTTTTTTATTTCATTGAATAAAGACTTTCAGGAAAAATTACTTCCCTAGAGTTTCACGGTGGACAAATTTAGGACTGAACAAACTTGTATTATCAGGTTAGTGCTCAGCTCAGACCAGCCTAGCCTGCAGGCAAGAAAACACAGAGGAGGCAAAAAGGCTATTACCCATTTCATATACAACCTCGAGAGGTACTAAAATACTTGACTTAAATTCATATATCTTAAGACTTTTAAAGATCTCCCTGGTAATCAGTTACAGTACAATACTTCTACAATATGATGAAAAAAACACAGAAATTCAAAATCACTTACTTTGTAAATTATGCATTGCAAATGATCACCCTTGTAAAGCAGTCGAAAATACAATCCAATATTGGTTTCCTTTTATAAAA
>JAWWMU010000121.1:51983204-51993287 GCA_035048155.1 Cinnycerthia olivascens
GAGAGAGAGAGAGAGAGAGAGACAGAGAGAGAGAGAGAGAGAGAGAGGAAAGAAAGGAAGTCTTACATTTATGGTCTTTTCATTGTGATTGTGCTCCAGAGGAATCCTTGGTCATCTTGCCAGAAGAGAGAACCGGTTATCTTTATTGGGTCCTAAAATGAGGAAAAGGAACACCTTTTCCTCATTTCATTTGCCTTTTCTTATCTATCTATCTATCTATCTATCTATCTATCTATCTATCTATCTATCTATCTATCTATCTATCTATCTGTCTAAATGTCAGCCATGCCAGAAGGAAAAAGGAAGGGTATCTCACTTGACTCCCAGATGGAAAAGCATTCCAAAAGAATCAGTTCCCTACTGAGAACAGGAGAAGGAGGAATACATTAATTTTAAACTGACCTGACTTTTCTCAAATGCATATGACTCCTTGTTTCTAAGCATAGTTCACATGAACTGCCTGCATGAAGCTGGAAAAACTCGTCTCCTAAATAGCTCAGATGTGGAAACTTCAGAGAACTTTACTGACGATTTTACAAGACAAAGCTCCTCAAAAATGGCAGATGCAGCAGACAGCTGGTCTAACTCACCTAAGCTCTGCTATGCTACCACTAGGTACCTATTCATCATAAGACCTGCTACCTCTCAAAGGATTCTAGTCTTTCATGGTAAATGTGCCACTAGTAGCCCCTAAAATTATTTAGACATATCAGTATGAGCAAGCATCTGAACTGTGGCTTTATTCAAAGGGAAATTCCCTTTTATTTTTGTTTTTTGGTGGTTTGGGTTTTTTCAAATAGTGTATTTCTTGATCTCTCAGGGGAGCCAGCCTTTCTGCTTCTCTTTTTCTTGTTTCAGTACATCAGTCTGCTTTTCACCTGTCAACTTCCCACATTTCAAACCTTGCTCTCAAACCAAGAAGTCTTAGGAGACAGAGCGAGTGGCTGGTTATTCTATAATGAGATTCAGCTAGGACTGAACAATGCAAAGGAACAAGTGAAAATGCTAATCTGTGTTGCTTGAGCTTGAGAAGGAAGACATCAAGAAAGCGCAAGGCCGCAGGTGCAGACTTCTCTAGATACACATACTCAACTTGTTTGTCTGCTGATTCCAAAGCGTTGCAGGATAGTTTTGTTCTAAACTTGTATGTAAAAAGACTGGGCTGGGAGTTTATTGTTTTTTTCCTCCAGAATAGCTACAAATTACATGTCACAAAATTAAATGCAGAAATTTAACATATACTGAGAGGCAACCGTGTAGTTTTGAGTCATGCTAATAAAGACAAGAACAATGTTTCAGAGCCTATTATAGCGGCCACATACGTCACAGTCTGACAGTGCTCTGTAAATACCCAAAACAAGCTGTGCTTTTTTTAAAAAAAATTGAGTCAGAAAATAAGCATGGATTAAAGATTTCTGACAAGCTGCAAATAGGTAACCAAATAATACTTAGCATGATAGAAAATATAGTATTTTCCAGAACATTAACTTGATACTGAAATAAGAGAATTTCATGCTTTTACTTCTGCATGGCTATCAAGTTGAGCCCAACAGAATAAATTGGAACCATATTCAAGTCTATTTTTTTCCTGCTGGCTTTATAGCTTCCCCATGCGTTCTGCACATTACACATTCCCTCTCTTTTGCTCTCAGCATTTGGACTCTCTCCTTCAGGCATTCTGTAATCCTGCCAGCCAAAGAGCTTTGCTTTTAGTAAGTAGATCTGCCAACTTAAACATCAGTCTCCTAAGGCAATCAAATAACGAAACACACATGTATGTACTTGCACATAATCTGTCAAATACCTCTCTAGCCCACTACAAATGATTTTTGCAATCTGGGGTTTTCATAGGAGCATGCATTCATACATAGTTTTCAAATCAAATGCCATGGTTCTCCAGAGTTCTGTGTCTTTATTGTACACTCAAACCCAATGACCCTGCAATTTCCATATTAACATCTAAAGATATGAAAAATGAAAAACTTAAAAACACAAAGGTTATGCAGAAAACTTGGAGTATATCCTTCAATTTCTCCACTTTGGCAGAGAGGTCCCCTGTGAGACAGCACAGATTCCTCCATGGCAGAACACACTTTCCATGTTTCCAAAAGTTAATGAATAACCATTCCAGGTGTCAAGAGTATTTTTCATACCTCCTCCATTACTCATCTATCATCTACACTTGACATCTTGACTTCCACTTTCTAAACTAGTGTCTCCTGAAAGAGGAATCTAATGTATGATGCTAGCAACAGAGCAACCCACGAAAAACTTTGATCTTTGTCATACTAGGTTGAAGTTGCACTGCCACACCTCTTGATTAAGTAAGGTTGCAGTTTACTACATGGGAAGATAAAGATGGGAGTAAAAGCATCTTTCAAGGAAGCAAGTTATTGATTAGCATTAGAAAAACAAAAATTAAGTTTCAAGAATGGTAATTTACTATGTAATGTCACCATTTGCAAAAATTCCTGTATTGTGAATCAGGACTATGATAAAAAATCTCTCAAAACTAATAGAGATGCACCATAAAACCTAAAGTAAGAGGCACTTAAAAAACATATGTCACTGAAACCTCCTATTGTGAGACATCCTCTACAATTACTACATTTACTGAGAATTTGAAACTCTGGACTTGCAAAACCATGAAACAAGTAAGACAACACTAAATTATGTTACCATATTTGTTGAATCTGTGCACTCACATTCTAGTAATTCTTTTGATTTTGATGCTTATATTTGGATTTCAAGTGGTGTAGTAAGAGGTATGCCAGGAAGATTTGTTCTTCAAGAAATTGTTTTGGACATCCAGTACATAGTAACTGGAGCCAGCCATGGAGTGAGAAGATGGTACTCACTCCTTGGGACAAATAAATATTTACAGAGTCAAACCTAACGCATTTCTGGTTCCTGGTTTTATTTATCTCAATTAAATGTAACTGCTAAGGTTTTTTTATGTTAAGAGTTTTTAAGAGTTAATCCCTAAGTTCGCCTTTTTTGAAGGTCCTCCTATGACAAAGAGCTTAACTTTAAACTATCTGAAAGCAGTAGTTTGTGATTTTTTTAAATTGTTTTGTTTACCTCATTCCTTTAAGGAACAATGAGCACCTTTGCTCACAACAGTGTCCTAAAAATGACATCGATGAAGTTCTATGAAACACTGATTAGTCACATAATTGGAAATAGCAGAAATATCAATGAAAAAATCTGTTTCCAGAGAGAAGGCTGAAGGCTGTGAAGAACAGGTGGCTTAAGACCACAAACTGATCAACCTGAATGAAGCAATTTTAATTCAGTGAAGACCTTGAAAAAAACAAAGGAGAATCAGTGGGGAAAAGGGTGGGACAACTATATCACTAAAAAATTGTATCAGGTGACATACACTGAAGAAGTTGTACTTATATGTATAATCACAAGTTTTAGATGCAGTTTTGAAACCTTAATGTTCTCCTACTGTAATGCACAGTTCATTGTCTAAATTAAGGTAGTAGAATTGTGTATTTAAACTAAATAATTTGTAACAGTAACAGAATACATAAATAAAACTGTCACCATATTACTTCCTCAATTATAAGAAAACCCTATTACCGTCCCATTAGTTACCCAAACAGACAACCCTAAGGAAAACACCATGCCCTGCCAAAGTATCTATCAGCCTAGAGCAAATTTTTAACGTGTATCAGTGAAGAGTTCTGAATATATTGAAAGAAATTAACTTGGTGAAAGTAATTTCTATACTGTCATCACCAAATACAATTAAATATATGTCATTTCCCAAATGAAAACATTTTATTACTAAATTCACAATTCTTACCATTAAAGGGACAAAAAAGTTAAGTAATCTACACTAAGTAGGTACTAAAGGAAGAAGTTTGGACTAATTAGTAACAGGCTTTACATTCATACAGAAGTTATGCACTCAAAAGAGGAGTTACAGGGTGAAATTATATGCCCTGCATTAGCCTAGGACTTCAGAAGAGATGCTCACAACAGAGTTTGCCTTACTTATATTCAAAATTTATGAAAGGACAGTCAGACTTTGATCTTTACATCAGCGTTTATGGTGTAGTATTTCATGCACATTCATATTCTATGATTCTGGTATGCTGGAATCTCTTCCAAAAATAGCTTAGATTTGTGCTCCAAACCCTAAAGACATTGGGCATTTTGCCTAAGAGAAGTAGGATTAAGAACTATGGGGTTTTTCCCAATGCTGCTAAATCTTGACTATAGGTCAATCCTGTTTCTTCTGAAGTCGAGATGGGTTTTGCCACCCGTTTAAGAGAAAGGCTTCTTGTAGGAACAAATTCTTTAAGTAAAGGAAAAAAAACCCTCAACTATGTATAACATTTTCAAGAACATCAGTACTTTAAAATAATTGTATTTTTAGTTTGCATTCAAAAGCATTTTAGATAAAGGATTTTAATATTCTATTTAGAAGGGAGCAGCTCACGTTAACAAGCATGGGCTTGTTCCATCCAAACTACTAGACAGTTTACCACTGTATTTGATTGACTGGTTATTTAGTTCAAACAGACATTGAGAAGTAAAAAAAACAACCCCACAACCCCCCCCCCTCAACAAAACAACCATTCTCATCTAAGTGGCATGTTCTTACTGTGTCATAATAAAACCCTACATATTTGTCTTAGAGGAAACATCTGGAGAAAAAGCATAACAGTTGGTAACTGCCTTCCCCTTTTTTGCTAAACCGTTCATGCAACTCAAAGTCCTCCATCCTAAATCATTCTGGAAGGCATCAGCAGCCCACTAGCTTTTTCAGTGAAGGTTTTAATAGATAAGACTTTCAACTTGCTAAGAACCAAGACTTTATGGTAGTTGCTCTGTAGTAAATATTGTTCGACCAGTGGTTAAATATTATCTTCCAAAACTGTCCTGACAATAGTGGGATTGTGAAAATCTCTCATTTCCTGTAGGGGGCTGCAGTTTACACAGGCTACCATGAAGTTTTTAGAGTTGTAAGCACTAAGTTTGATCCAAGAGGAAGTCAGAAAAATGTGAAAGTTCCAGGGAATGCACTCTAATTTTTCAACCAACAGCAAAGAGAATTCAAACATTCATCACTCTCTGCCCTTAAGAAGCTCTCACTCAATGAACAGAGGTCCTATTCTCTGTTACTTCAGAAGAAATTTTTGCTACTTGCTGTTTAGAATGTGTTCCTTAAAATTCTATCAGTTGGCCAGGCTAGATTACAAGTACGATTAGAAAAATTTTTATGCCTAGAATTGACTTGCACTGGAGAAGAAGGCCTCCCTAAATCTTTTCTTATTAAGAAAGTTTCTTATTTAGGCTACTGACTAGCTAATCTATTCTGGCTTCAGAACAATTGAGTAGATTTGGATTGGCCAGAATATATTCTAAATTGTACTTAAACATCTGTACAAATTTTGCTCCGAAGTACCTAAAATAAACCTTCACAGAAGACCCATGTACCAGCAGAGACTGAAAGGCCAAGGAACAGACCACACCTCACTGCAACCCATGGTGTCCTGGCACTGCACAGCTCTTTGCAGACCCCATCAGGGCAGATGTCTCTCATGTGCTGGTCAACCAGGAGCAAAGCAGGAAATAAGGGAGGGTTTTGCCACAGTCTCTGTCGTACTTCACCTGTGCGAAGAAGCTGTGTCTTGGCAAGGAGACAGTCCAAGGGTACGGTCAAAAGCACAACAGACATTTTCCCGTCCTCATCCAAGCACAGCACATGAAAAACTGCAATGAAATTTGCATGATAAAATAGCACTTGAGGACTGGAATGTGTGCTCACAGTGTTGAACATGAGGTGCAAATAGGAAAAAGACTAAAAATTTTTCCCCTTAACTACTTATTTCTAGAATGTTCCTGGATAGGGAGATAATGAAACCAGATATAGCTGTACAGCCTTATCTATCATGATGCATAGTTAGTGGTTTCTTTCATTAATTCCCTAATTTAAGTGCCTTCATCTACCACCAGCAAAAAAGAGCTGAGGTAGAGGACTTGGAAATTAAAAACTAACCTCACAAACTAAGAGGCTTCTCCTTGAGAGAGATTGCTGGAGAAGCCATAACATGCTTTGAAACATTGATTTGCAGTGCACCATTCAAAAGTTTGCCAAGAATAGTCCACCGTGCTTATCTGCTATCTACCAATGTTATCCAAGCAGGATGAAAAGATCTCGGAAGAAATACGTTATAGCACTTAAGTTTTCTCTCCTAACTCCAACAAATAAATTCCACTGTTGTATCTGTAAACAGGACATACAAACCTGCTGCACCCATCCCTCCTGCTAGATTGTTGTGGTAACTCTATCCCAGCAAAAACCAGCTCAGAGGTGCATTCCCTCTCAGAGTACAGATCTCAGGTTGTACTACTCTTCCTTCCATCCCAGGTGGTGAGTAGGAGGCTATGGAACTGGAACATGCTGCATCCAAAAACTGTAACCCCACAGAGGAGAAAAAGCAAGGTAGAGACCACTTGAATTATACCAATCTAATGTGCTTGATTGGAATAGTTTGGCTTTTTGTCACTATCTTTACAACTTCAAGTGTGCATGTGTTTTACAAGGAAGTATCAAAATGTGCAAGGAAAGCAGAGTTAACTTTGTTTTTCTAAAATGTAGACACCAAAAAGAAAAAAAAAAAGGAAAGGTAAGAAGCCCTCAGAGAAAAATCAATGTCATCTATCTCACTGAAAAGATACAACAGTTGCTCAAGATGCTCAGGAACCTGAATGGACTCAAAGTAACTGCCATTCATGCAAGGGATCTCCCTTCTGCAGGAGCATCTTCCCATCCCAGATGCCACCAAGTAATTTGACAGCACAGATGGAAACTGGCATGTTCAGACCTACAAAAGGCAGACCTCACTTCTTGCCCTCAACATCCACAACCTCCAGTGAAGAAATTATCTCAGATAGTGACCACTGGGAAAAGTTCTAACATAGAAAATGATGAGGAGCATATACAGACATAGTGATTTCCATGAGAAAATTGTCTGACAGTTAACTGAACTCTTAAATACGTTTTTCATCAATCATGTCATAGTTTACATAGTGGTGTTGAAGTATAAGATAGTCTCAAAAAATATTTTTAAAGTATAGAAAGCATATGCAGTCATGTATTTCCCCGGATCAGGACAGTAATGTATTTTTGAAAATCTGCCTTGAGGATCTTGTTACCTCAAAAGCCATGAGCTTAAATATAATTTTTTAATGCTGTCTTACACACAAACTATTTTTATACAATGGGTCAACATGTGAAAATAAAGAACAAGAATTTGGGTGCCATTCTTGTGTACTGCAGCATACAGCATTTATAAAAGACTGAAAAAAAGCAGTCACGTTAGTACTAAAGGTTATGCCTGCTAACACTTAATAAAAAGATTTCAGGCAATGTCCAAGGATGCAGGCATTTCTACAGCACAGTGGAAAAAGAGAAAACAAACAAAAAACCAAGACCTCAATAAAAAATCTATGCAAATGCCTTCTCTTAATGAAACCATCACAAAACAGAATTGTATTTTAGACATGTATTTTGCTGAAAGCATGAGAAAAATTAGCAACTATTAACCCGAGTTAATACTCTTTGGGTTTTTTTTTAAGACAGAAATTCTCTCTAAGCTTTCCCAAGTACTCAGATTCTCACCAAAGAATTCTCAGGACTTAATATCCTTCTCCAGTTAAAATAAGCATGTCTTTAATATCGTGCAATTCCCTTTGTCATTCTTAGCCATGAAAATAAAGAAGTTCCTTGTATTCTAGCCTTCAGATTGATTTCATGGATATTCATCATGAAGAGCGGCTTTGGAGTAAGATGCAGATGTGAAACAGTGCACAGCCAGCTGCAGTTACAGACCTGTGTTCTTTCACACAAGAAAATCCGGATGCATATATAGCATCACACAACTATTTAAGTGGGCATGGTTAATTGCTCAGGGTGCTGAATGATCCATTCTTGGCAAACACTTTGTACCATGTATTGCTGAAACTCACAAACTGATGTTATCATACACAAGCCTAAATAAGAACTATTTGCTAACTAGTGAAGGTTTTTTTCAGATGTTCCTGGATCACAGCTACAGGACCAGACCAAGACAATTCCAATGAGAGGTGTTGGCTGATTCACCTTTGCCATGCTTTACATCTGCCCCACCTTCCATGTCAGCACAAGGTATTAGCACACTAAGTCAGTATAACAGAAGGCTAAGAAAGGTAAGCAAAGTCACTCAACACAGTGCAACTGTTGTAGTCATAGAAAGGCATATTAAAATCAGTATGACACAAAACAGACAAATATTGGTTACAGCACCAAAATAGGAGTGTCTTATTCTTTCAGCTTCTTAGTGCAAAATGTGTAAAAGAAAGCATTATTTTTATTAGATTAATTAGACTGACACAGTCAGGGTAAAGAGATTCATTTCAGTCACACAAGCCTTTTCAGTCCAAGGTCACCTTTGAGGATTAAAAGGGGGTTCCGTGTGCTCCAAGTGATATATTTTTCACAGGAACACCTATTGTTCAATTAAAGTATTATTTTAGAAAGCTCTCTCTCTCTCTCTCTCACTTTAATTTCTATCCCGTGAGGTTTAAAACGCAACACGGAAGACGCCAGGTTTAAAGGTCCGTCCTCCCTCCTGCTTTCTTCCTCTTGTACCAGCAGGTGGGGCCACGCATCAACCATGAACTTGCCCAGACCCTCTATCCACGTGCAGTTTCTAATTGTACTTGCAATGCCTATTCCTGTGCTTCCTCTGGTACTTTCAAAGGCTTTTTTAGTTATTATCAACCCTGATAGTATCACTGTGAAAAAAATACTCTATCTCACTTCAGTGGAACTCGCGAAAATCTTTGCGATCATCAGTGATAAAGCAGGCGGCAAGGAATCTCTTTTCAGATGCATGCACTTATCTGGCAGCTAGAAATTTGCCTAGAAATGTGATCACAAGTAGCCGGCAAGGCTGTATGGCAGGAACTTGCCCCACTTCTCAGTGCAAGTCAAACTCAACTAATGTGAAAATTCATGACTGCAACACAGCTCTGACAACTGCAGCAGGGCAAAGGCTTACACTCAAACTGGTTCTAAAAAGAAAGAATTCAAGGGCTCTGGCTTGAATGGTAAATATATTTACCATTTGTATTTGTCATGAGATAGTGACTCATCACTTCATCCCATAATTTCCTTTTTCCATTTGCCCAAATCAGGCAAGATGACTGTTTTCTTCCCAATGGAGGCTCCAGGTTCACTGCATTTCACTCACTCTTATGTCCCTCAATACACAAATCTAAATAATTTTCACAAATGGATTGCTACACTGGCTTTAAAGCAAAATTAAAGAAACAAATCCTACAACACATTCAGTTAAACCATGCATAAATGGTTTTATGCCCTCTGTCAGTTTGGATCTCTGTCAGATATTGCATAACCTGGTTGGTGAAAGGAAAGAGTTTCCAAATGTTCCGTGTCATTATCTTTGTGTAACTTGCTGATCTGTATCTGTTCTAGGAGAAGAGTGAAAAAAAGTTTGGGCTTTTTCTTGAAAAAAGAAAAAAAATCTCTATTATAGCTTCACCACAAGAAGGAAGAGCTTCAGATTATTTTTAGGCTCAAAATCAGCTGAAATAGTACAAAGTGTCAACATAAGCAACCCTTTTAAGTTACACAGGAAGTTGCAGGAAGTGCCAAAACATCAAAACAGACAAATTATTCATATAAAGTTTTGGTCTGCCCTTTTGCAATCTGATCTTATTTCAAACTGAGAATTTAGCATTCCAAGTTAAATCTGAAAGTACTTCAGTCCATCAATCAAAGCTTTATGCTCCCAAGTCTGCTTAATATCAGCCTTCACAAGCCAGGTAGGGATATGATACTGTATGAATCCACTCTAAATGAATGCAGCCATATCAGATGAACTGAGTCAATGTTTGCAAAATGTATCTGGTCTTTGTACAGCTTACACACTTTTCATTTGCAAAAAATTGAGGAAAACTGGGATATGCAAGAGGAACCAGCCTAATATAGTTTCAATTAAAAATAAAAAGTAATTCCAAGAGAAAAAACCTCAGTCATGTAAAATCTCTACGGGTTCA
>JAWWMU010000121.1:52065374-52076058 GCA_035048155.1 Cinnycerthia olivascens
AATCAAAAGCATAGTTTTATTGGTCTGTGCCATGTGCTGTTTAGCTGGGGTCCTGTTTTGTAGTTGGTCATGTTTTGAGGTGTTAGTGGCTCTATCTGCTGAAGTCTTTCATCCTGCCCAAGTCTGTTTTGTTGCTACAGCGTGAGAAGGCATTGCTGTTGGACACTAAGGAGGGATGCAGGACATCTTTAGTTTGATCAAATATTAAGGGATGGGAGGGGGAGGCAGGGACAAGGGATCATTCTCTATGGTAGTGAGCTGTAAGTTATAAAACAAAAATATCCATCTGTTTAAGGAGCTGTGGTTGGTACTGACATATGCTGCTGTACAGTTTTGCCACATTCAAGATGAGGAGCAGAGCTTCTGAGAACATGCAGGGGAACAGCTCCTGGCCCAGATCAGACACAGCCATCCTATCCATGTAACTGCAAGTGCAACACAGAGGTGAAGCCACACTCCTTTGGTGGATAACCCTCTTACTGATCCCACGTGCTGTAAACCCATTGAATAGGACTCTGTTCAGAGAGAGCTTTGCGCTGTAGAAACTATGGCCTGACTCAGATTTATGTCTAAACCACATTAGACCATTTTGGTAGTGCCAGCAGGTCAATCAAGTGGGTATAAATGGGAGTCAGCATTTGCGACAGCTCTAAAAGAACAAGGAAAGCTCTGGCAGCTGAGCAGTGACTATTCAGCCTGCAGTATTTTCTTTCCTTTATTTTCATTGGCACATTGTGTAATTTATATGGCAGCTTGAGTGTTTGTGGTGCTTTGTAACAGATAAAACATTCTACTAACCATGAAGGGAAATAGGACGTGAAGAGACAGAGAAGAGTGCAGGTGGAGAGGATGCTTCAAACATATAGAAAAGAGAAAATAAAAAAGCCCCTGATGAAATTAAAGAAAGTATTCAGTGGCGTGGGAAATAGAATTGAGACAGCACTGGTTCATGCTTAAGGAGGAAAATACAAGAGAATAAAGACTGAAAACAAAATTGCATTATCTTGAAGAGAAGTAGAAGAAGGGATTAAAATAAAGGGTAGCAAATAATCTGGGAGGGAGGAACTGACAGTAGTGGCAGCCAAGAGAAAGGAGAGGCTGTCAGTAATGGGCAAGTCTGTGCTGCTTAAGTCTGTTTTAAATCAATCACACAGGAAATAATTTTGTCAACCTAAATATGGTAGGGCTGCTAGAGTCTGAACATTCTTGCAGAAGCAGGTTGGTCAGGAGACCGCAGGACACAGAACTCTGCTCAGCAAAGTGGACACAGGAGAGAGTATAGAATGTCTTTCTACAACTTGACAAAACAGAGAAAGGTTGAAGGGAAGAAGAATGTGTGAGGAAAACAATCTAGAAAGAATAGGCTCTCTTTTTTTTACCCCCTAGACGATATCTAGTAATAAAAACTTAGATCAGAGAGTGTTTGCAAAATCCAAACTGTCTTAATGTACAAACCCTGTGCTATACTTACAGGAAAGATGCAGGAAGCAGCCCTTTGAAGGATGTTAGTGAATGTTATGTAATGTGTATTGCTAGAAGCCAAAGTCCTGGTGGGACATCAAGTTCTGTGAGAATAGGCACGACCAATATTTTAGGATTTCCTTGTCTTGAATCCATTTGTATGGTTTGGATAGTTGGCCTCCAGCCAGCATGGTAAGAATGGATATTCCTACAAACATTTATAATGGAAAATGGTGATGGCTAATTGTAATAGGATGTTTATGTAATTCTCCACATGTCAGTTTTATTTGTATTAAGTCACAGCTTAATAAAACTTAGAATTCACATGAAGTGAAGTGCTATTTATTAAGAAAAAAATGAGTATTTTTGATGCATGCCTCAGAAGCCTCATCCTTTCAGAGCCATTCTGAGTGTGCTGCCATTGTTCCTGGTTTAGTTTCAAGGGAAATATGTGGTTTTGATCAGCTTTCTCCCTGTTGTTCTGGGGATTTCTGACTGACAGCTACATTCTTTTTCTTGATGAGTATGAATGAGATATCATCTTAATGCATTAAATACAGATTGAGGATAACTCCACCCACATTCAAAACACAGAGATGTTCTGTTTCAATAGTATTGAAAATACTCCACTTCTATCAGGGTGACTCAGTCCACTCTTTCAAAATAGACTGAAGAGGCTCAAAGTATTTTATTTAACATCTCTTACTTTGATGAGACTTTGTTGATCAAAATTACTTCTGGCTTGTACAACTAGGTCACCTTAATATTTTCTCAGTTTTAAATTTGCTTCGAAGAAACCACATAGAATCAAGTCAAAGTAGGTCAGATATGTGTGTGAGCCTTTCATCTTACAAACTGTGTTCTTTCTAAGAGATGGCCATTTGCCTATCAGGGGAAAATCAAAGCTGCTTGTCATCTGAATGGTGCAATGAAAATACATTCAGATTAGCAAGGAACAGAAGCTGTGTATTTGTGATCTGTTTAGAGTCTGTTTGATTAAATATTTTTTAAGTTTTGCTAAAGCAAATAAATGGCACTGAAACTTTCCTGAAGCAAGTCAAACTTGTATTTTCTGCCAGCTTTGTTTTCCTATGCTGTGTTGACATAGGATGCTTAGGAATAGTTCATCCATTTTGACAACAGTTATATCTAAAGTAGAAGCAGCATTACATTTCACAAACTCTTTCTCTGCATTCATCATCATATTAGCTGAATGCTTAGAAATGCAAATTTGTAGCTATTGCCAAATGAGCACCAGTTAACTTCATCACGCTCTGCATTTCTTTCCTTTTCTGGTGGGTGAGATAATGAATAAACTACTTAAGGGTGATGGCCATAATATGCTTACACTCAGAGTCTGGGGCATGGAATATGCAACATGATCTTTGCTGTAAAGTGCATAAGGCAAGTCACACTCACATTGTCTGAGAGATGGAAGGCTGGAGTCCATCCTAAGAGAAAATGATGCCAGATGGCTTTGACCACAGGTGAGCTGCTCAAACCTTTGTGTCTCCAAAAGTTTTGAATCAACCTGTTTTGTGAGTCTTATGAGTCAGACTGTTGTGCATCAAAATTACTGTATGCTGTCACACTGCTGTTTACTTCTAAGATGGGAAAAAATTTAAGAAGCCAAAGAGAAACTCATTCTCTCTCAGCTGTAGTACTAAGAAGGAACATTTTCTCTGTAATATTAACCAAGTGTTTAGGCAGGTCTATGCATAGCTATGAAACCTTGCCACCAAACATACCTTCCTGTAGCATTACAAATGGTCGTACCTGAAGGGTGAATCCTTTCACTTTCTCTTTGTTATTCCTCCAGTATGCCAACCTTTCTACCTATCACCTAGGTACTTTTGCCCCTGTTCTTTTTAGAAACTTGTCTTTACTGATGTTCCATCCAGGATTTCAAAACTGTGGCACTCCCGTTTTCCCAGGATAGCTGTGAAGACCCTCTAGATGGGTTTTGTAATGCACTGTCATCTGAGCCATTCAACATTTCTTTGCATATCAAGGTTTCATTTAAAGGTTATTTTGTTTCTACATTTAAAGCAGAACAATTTTGTAAATAGAGGAAACATTATAGAACTGAATTAATTGAATATTCAGCTTTTAACTCCTATTCAGGTTTCTGACTTCTTTCTAGAAGCCATAAATAGTTTGTTGCTTTGGACATTTGCCAGAATAGAATCTACAGTCTTTCAGATGGTGGAATTAGTACATTCCTGACTCCTACACCATGTTTTGCAGAAGTATAGTTTCCGTTTAACTTGCAGTTTCTCTGGTTCAAGAGAATGCCTCATTGACATGACCTGCATTGAATAAATAAAATTTTAAAAACCCAATCTTTCTGCACTTTCTGAGGAGGGTGAATCAGCTAAAACACTGATTATAACTCCAGTAGCTTTTTTTTTGATTGTTTCATATTTTTTCTGTTTTCTTTAAAATATTGGTAGTAACTACTTGCTGTGTGGATGTTACTGTTAAGTATGTTTTTAAGCCACAATATAGGTAAACTTTAATGCAGATTTCTACAGTTTCACACTTGACTTTAGTTATACTTACTTTTTAAGTGAAGAAACCAATAGAATTCAATTACATGTCATTTTAAGGAAAATGTAGTTTTTCTTGAGAAGAAGCCATCCACTGTTCTCTGCACTAACATTTATTAAAAAAGCATGTTTATTATCCTATAAATTTCGGGTTAAAAAATATGACAAAAGCATATTATTGTCTGTACACCAGAGCCTTTAGGTATAGGAATCTATCGATGGTTAACTTTGTTAAAGTGAACTGTCCCAGTAACAGTCAATTTTATGGTGCAGCTGGTAAATGTCAAATTGATTTTGTTTCATCCTGGTGGATGATCACTTTTAAACCGGATCTGTGCTTGTTGTGAAATTTCACATCATCAAATTATGCTCCTGAAATGCTGCACTTTCAAACCCTCTCTGCCTAATACAGGACAGCAGCTTCTCTCTTTTTGGTGTTCTTACTGAACTGAAAACCATGTGCTGTGGAGAATGTCTTTCTAATCATGCTGCAAGTACCTCTTACACTGAGGAAAATGTTACACCCTTTTCATTGCCCATCAGGAGTTCTTCCCAAGGTACTGCTATTGCTTACTCAATCTCCATGGAATGGCAGAAGGATGTACCTATTGGTAAGGCTGTTATATCAAGGAGACTTGAACCAATATAAGTACTGTTTAAAATTTTTTGCTTTGATCTTACAGTATATATGACAGATTTTTGGGCTGGAGATGGGCTTGAGTATCTTTTATAAAATGATTTTTCTTTCTTTTGACAACTGAACTGTCATCAATCTTTTAATAATTGTCTATCAGTATGAAACTTCTCATTTTGGAGCTAAATATTTCATAGGCTTCTTTCCACATTATCTGGAATTCATACCTCTTTTTATTTTACCGACATCATTAACATCTTCCAGTTTCACCCTACAATCCAGGAAGAATTTTATGTCATCACAACAGGAAGCTTTGAAGAAGCAGTTCTGCTTGGGTTTTGTGTGCTCTCCATTGTCACATCATCATCAGAAACAAAAATGTAGGAGCTGGTAAATATATGCTAGGGGAAAAGACATTCTTTCACTGAGATTATATTTTGGAGAACCATCACTGGCTGTTTTAATTTCCGTGGAATGGTGGAAATATGCTTGAGCAAACACTCTTGTCCATTTACTCATCACTGAGTAAATCTAATCTGAAGACTTGAGCATGTTTAAGGGTTTTCTATGCTCTCTAGACTGTGTATTTCTGAGGGGAAGAAAAGAACAAAAAACCAAAACAAATGAAAAACAACTGCATACAGAAAAACCCCAAACCCAATCAAAAATCAGAAAAACAAGAGTCAGTGAATCTGAGAGAAACTAATAATTTCATCCCCAATTTGGAGACCCCAAATAGCATGAAAATTGGCATAGAAAACTGAGGGGCTGCATCTAATCCCAACACTTTAATGTTTCTGTCTCCTAGTCACCTTCTCAACTCTTTGAAGTACGGTTTGGTTAAGCGGCAGAGGGACTGTGAGCGCACTTCTAGATGGGAGCTTTAGGGTCTCTCTTTATCCAAGTATGTAGTTGTGTAGTTTAGCTTTGAGTGTGTGAAAAGTAATTAACTTTAACATGTACATTTACCATTTAAAGATTGTTTGTTTTTACTGAGTGGTTGTTGTGGTGCATGCTCACCGTTCTCTATGTAACAGAAGTTCTTTGCAAGTCTGCAACAAAGCTTAACAAAACAGATGCATAAAACTAAGTGGAAATTCAATTTTAACAAGAAAATACACACCTGCTGGAAGATGAGATGATGTAGATGGTTGCAGGCTCAGATATTAATTCAGCTATAGACTGGATGGTGGGCATCCACTGAATTCAAAGAGTTAATCCTAGGAAGAAGGTGTGGGTGAAAGACCTTGCAGGAACCAGAGCTAGGAAATTATTCCTAGTGTTGGCGCTGCTCCTTTGTGCCTCCATCAAATGTGAGGGAAAGACCAATGAGAGTATTAACCCTTGTTGCTCACTAAGCATCATCTTCTTACTATTTTATCAGTATTTAGAATTTAATTTTGTTCCTGAAATTTCTGACCTGAGTGATGTGGGCTTTGAAAGCTCAATCAATTTTTTTCCAGCTGTAGTAATTGACCTGTTAAAAAAAGTTATCTCTCTTCTTACAGACCTCTCTTCACTTATATCCTCAAACCACAGCTGCAGATCTGTAATTGCTGCTATGACAGGTGCTGGAAGGGGCTTTCCACCAATGACAGAAAATTTAGGTTTTTATAAGGTGCTCCTTGGTGACTGTCACCTTTAAATAACCTGGAAATTGACTCACTAGATAAGAAGTGATGACTACCTTAAGATGCGCAAATCAGGTTTCCATTATAGTATTGTATTGTTCAAATTATATAACAGAATTATTTGGGGTGCATTTGCACAGTAAGTGAACAGGGGAATATACAGGAAAACTGTGTCAAAATAATGACCTAAAAATTTTGAAAGCCTTTTTTGCCAGATTTAATGAAATAGTGACTCACAATAGTAGCTTACATACAGAATGCATTTAATGAACTTTAAAGTGTCCTCTCGATTTTATTGCAGTTGGTTTTGTTTTGTTATTTTATTTGCTTATGAGAAATTTATTTAACTTTTCTTACAATTTCTAACTGATTACAATCTTTTAACTGATCTTACAATTCAGGTACAATGTACCAAAAGAAGCAAAATGCCTGTTTTTCTATGAGTTTTAGAAAAAGTTCCGGACTTTTTAAAGGAACTAATGTAAACAATCTTTTTAATGCTGTAGATTTTTTTGTTTCCTTCCAAGCATCTCAAAACAACCTTTGAGAATTTTACCCACAGACTGATTACACATGTAATCAAATTTTCTAAAAATCTGGACTGGTGGTGCAGAATAGTGTGTGTTTCTGATGCTGAATTAGGAGATGCCACATTCATTGAGTCTGAAGAGGGGCTAGCTATCTTTCTGTTACTGTTGTATGCCTACCCGCATCATCCTCTATATGTGTACTGAAATGGACCCACAGAATATGAAGAGGAATTACCTAGTTACTTGTGATTTTAGCCTTATTTCAGCCGAAATATATCCAAATGCAACTTACAGCATGCAGTGACATTAATGAAACTCTCTTAGCCATGAAGTCCATAAAAGTGAATGGGTAGCATTCATCTGTGGTAATTTTTATCATGACAGAAGAGATATAAGTGATACCTTAATTCATGCACTCATAACAAATTATGGACATAAGATACTGTAGAAATAATTTGTTTTATCAGATGAATAAGACTGTTTCGTAAGAAAACCATGTGATGGAAATTACTAATGTCAGAGTGAAGTGGATCTTTTATTACAAGCTGCTGTATTTTCAGTAAAGAGAGAAGTATTTTATACTTTGTTATTTTGACCGAGGCATGACAACTAATCTGAGGCATTTAAAGCCAGACAGCCAGCTTGTTATATGCCTATCACTTCACTATGGAGCATGCCTGTCAATGAAACTACTCTGACTACTAAATATCACAGCGGCTACTTCTCAGGAAAGCAATACTTGTGGCCCATCTTTAGCTCAGCACTGCAAAAACTGCAAATAGCTCATAAGACCGCAATTACATATAAGAGGTTCATTCTAAGGTAACCAGGCATATGTGAAAATCTATCAATAGCTATCTGTTCAAGACATGGAAATAACCCTCCTTCCTTCCCTACTAACCTCAAAAGCTACATTACATTCAAAGCCCTTGAATCATCATCTCAGTTTTCCAGATCAAGAAAAGGAAAACAAGAGGGGTCTGCATACAGTCCATAAAATAATAATAAGCTAAGCAGCAACACTCATGTTGTTCTTCATGTGGTTTGAGAACATATCTCTTACTTCAGGGAGTGCCTACCTTGTCCTGTCCCATAACCAGTATTTTGCTTGGTTTTAACCAGATCTTTGAAAGGAGGAACGTATTTTCCCTCTCATCGATCCTATGCCTGTCTACTTTTATTGGCATTTCTTCCTCTCCCATTCCAATTACTGTTTGCAGATTTCAAGAAAGAGCAGTACAAAAGGAGGTATCTGAAAAGCAAGGGCAGTTCTACAAGGTTTCTGAAAATCAGGTCCTGGGTCGTAGAGAGTATCAAATGAGTACCCCATGGAGGGCACAGTGAGCAGAGCTCCACTCTTATATATTGCTTTTGGCATTGGCTGTCTGGGTTACACCACCTGCTGCCCTCCATGGTGTGGAGGACTAGGCAGATAGGAGGGGGCTGGGTTTATTTAAATAAAACTGTTTGAGGAGAAGGTTATGGAGCAGCACATAAACATCCTTAGAAGAGAAAGTTTGCTTAGCTGCAAATTTTCTAGCACAGATTGCTTCATTTCCTTAAATTATTTTACATTATGCATATACTTTCTGCTTTAGTCTTGCTTGAATTTTCCCAGCTTGTGTTCTGGGAGCCTTTTAAATCTGCCTTGAATGTAAGTTTGATTACTTCAGAAGGAAGTCCTTACAAGTAAAACTTGGATTATACAGGAACATATTTGTAAAAAATGCATTTACATTGCAAGAAAACAAAATACAGCTGCACCCAGAGGGCTGCTTCTTATTTCAGCTCTAATTTCCAGAGTTTCAGAGGTGGTTACATGAGTAGCTGATTAATGGCAGTGTTCTTTCACTGTGGCTAAAGGAAAGTTTGACTCGAAGCTTTCTAACTAGGACAACTCTTTATTTTAATTTCAAGGAAAATAACAGAAGGGTATATGGGGGATCTCTGTGTCCCTATCAGGCTGCTGTCTCTCACTTACCCCTGCAGCTGTGGCTTCAAATGAATGCTCTAAGCTCTTCAGGGCTTGTTATGCACTAACCAACAGCCTAACAGGGAGCCTAAGACTGTCACTGAAAATCACTCTTAAGGGTAGTACTAATAGGAAATGGAACATTTAATGAACTTCTTCTTTGACTCAATGACAAACCCATTCTTGGCTTTTGTGCAGGTGGCGTGCAAATCACTTACATGATATGCTATAAGTTTTGTCCAGGTTACTGGCAGGATTCGTCTTGGATATAAATTCTAGTAGGCCATCAGTCTCAGAAAATAATGGCTGAAGTTGGTGTTTTAAGCTCACTGGAGGCCTAATTCTGTTACTCTGTAAATAGTCCTGGAAGAAGATCAAGTCCACAGCAGCTACCATTGCTAGATACTCTCAGCTGCAATTAAGTGGCTAGCAGGCTGGATACATGTTGTGCTGACTCCCATGTGGCAGGGGAATATCACTGCCTGCTCCCGGGTTCTTTGTTACATATATGAACAGGTTCCTGGAAAAGACCAAAGGAACAAATGTCCTTTTTACTGGTGATTTTTGTAGCTTTGCCTTTTTGTAGCAGATTTGCCTTGACTGTAACCAAAGGGGATCAGCAGGGGGTCTGCCTAGCCGTTCATCGAGGTTTAGCCCACTTTGCCATCGGATTTTGGCAAACAACCTCCTTCTCATCAATGCCAGAAAAGTGATGCTGCTTTGAAATTGTACGAAGCACAGCTACATCATCAGATTTCAAAGTTGGATGGGGGTTTTGAGTCCTCGCTCTCCATGCAGATGTTTTTCCGTTACTAACAACATATATGCTTAACTAGGCTTTTTTATTATGCGATATGTGAAAGTCTAAAATGATGTTAAGTTACAGCCAAAACACAGGCTTAGGGACAGTCCCTGCAGTTTTCTGAACAGAAAACACTGTTAACATCTGTATTATATCAAGAGTGATAAGAGGAAAGAGTGGTCGAACTGCCAATATAAGGAAGCACACAGTGTCTCTAGGTTTTATGCTACTCTGCATTCCTGGAGAAGGACTCAAATCCCAGCTCGGGACATCTAGCTGAGGAGTAATTTAATTCCCAGCCATGGCATACATTCTGGTTCTCTTTGCAATGTTCAGGGCTGACCAGGTCTCACATCAATAATGCAAAGAGATGGTGACTGGGTCAACCATTGATGTTCCAGAACTGGGAAGTTTTACTAGAACAGATGTAGCTTTTGATATTCAGGTCAGTTGGGCTGAGAAATGCCCTTCAGGTACATTTGTCAGCATCTGTGCAAATGGCAGCTTGATTGAGGGGATCTTGTCCAGTTTAAAATTACTAGGCAGGCATTGGACTGCCATGTGTGAGAAAAGCTCTCCTACATATTTTTTAAAATGCAAGTAGTTTTTTTGATTAGTCATAGAGCCAAGACCCAGATATGGCTTCCAATATCTTGACTTGCTGCACAAACCAAGATCCTCTACTTTTCTTGCCTTGCATATACTGTGACTGTACCACAAGGATACAACTACTGGAGTGTCAGACCTCCTCAGGGAGGAAAACTAAAACCAACAAGAGGCTGTGATGCCATCCAAGTGGCACCATGGCCTCCTGCCAGAACAAGGCCTAGGGGATCTTGTTAACACCTTCTGTCCATTTTCCTGCCAGCTTCTGCCTAGTAAGCTTTAAGCCCATTGTTTAGCCGCTGCATTACATGGAAGAGGAGTGGAAGTCCTAAAGATAAATTCTTACAATTTTTATGAAAGTGAGTATCCAGGTAGAATAGAGAACAAAATTAGTGATTCATCTAGGAATTAAAACATAAGAAACACTCTTGAGCAGTTGGCAGCAGCTGGTTAGCAGAGCAGTGAGGTTCCAGCACCACTCTGGCTGGTGTGCACCAAC
>JAWWMU010000121.1:52142682-52153681 GCA_035048155.1 Cinnycerthia olivascens
CTCTCCTCTCCTCTCCTCTCCTCTCCTCTCCTCTCCTCTCCTCTTCTCTTCTCTTCTCTTCTCTTCTCTTCTCTTCTTTCTTCTTTTCTTTTATTTTTTCTTTTTTTTATTTTTTCTTCTCCTTTCTCTTGAATTGAATTGAATTGAATTGAATTAAATTGAATTGAATTGAATTGAATTGAATTTCATTTCATTTCATTTCATTTCATGCATTGTTTCTTTTGATCATAGTGTGTCAGACTCAGCAGTGTGTTCGTTTCTCAGATTTTCTTTGCTGTCTTTCTTCTCAGAGGTAAACATGATCATAGAACTGGAGTAATGACTGAAAAATCCTGAAAAAAAATAGTCACAGTAAAGCAAAATTAGTGCAATCTGCATTCAGATCTTTGCTAGAAATTTTCCAGTAAATGCTGGTCTTGCATTATCAAAGAGAAAATGAATTTGAATTAATCCTGATAGGACTTTCACTGAAGTTAATTATAAGCTCATAATTGCAGCTATTTGCAGCCAAAATCTTATTTTAGGAATTATACAGTAAGTCAGAAGAAACATTTCTGGGCATTGCTTTGTGATTATTTAAGTGTTTCTAATACAATTTGAATGTTGGATGTTTGGAACAAGGAATTCCCAATCACCTGATCAGTACATTTTTTGTAGCATCTGATTTCTTCTATAACCAATTTTGAATAGAAAATGCATTCAGTAAAACCATAGGCATGAAAAGTAGCTAAAAATAGCATGAACTGCAAGTTACATCCCATCTGGGTTTTTTTCACAATCATATCAAAGCCACAAATGGTGCCTGTTAAACAGGAGTGTCTGGCCTGCAGGTGTGATATTTACTGTTCTCCAGGCATTCTCCTGTGCTGAAGCAGTTGTTCCAGGGTGCCGGGAGCAATGCTGCTGCCTTGTTTCCTGCTCCAAGCAGACAGGAACTGAAGGAGGAGTGCCATGGGTACGTCTGCCCAATGCACCAGATCTCACTGTAGGAACACAGACCTGGGCTTGCTAAAGAAGGGAAAAGCACACAGTAGTCCTGTGCCCTGAGCATTGCTGGCATGCTGCAGGTGAGTGGCAGGAACCCATGGGTCTGTCACTCTTGTTTGGCACAGGAGAAACATCAGGGCATAGGGATGGCAGCAGCCCTTCCTGGTGCTGGCACGGGCACATCTGCTGCTTGGTGCATTGATCTTGGAGCCAGCAAGTTAGGCAACTGTTTGGAGTTAGGCACATGCTTACATGCACAGCCAAGTCACAGCCAGCACCTGGTATGGCTGAGCCTGGGCTACTGCCTCCTGTGCTGGTACTCAAGAAAAGGTGAGGGATGTATGCAACACTGGACATCCACTTTTTGGATGTTTGTAACAGCCCAATACTCAAGACAACTGTATATAAATTTTTGAGTGAAAATATTTTGGACAGGGAGGGGGACAAAAATTGCATCATTTAGGATGACACAAATATTTAAGTCTGAAATATACAGAACAGTAGCAAAATTAATGCTTGTGCTCAGTCTCCACACAGCAGCTGCCCTTAGGTCTTCATAGCCTTTGCCTTGCTCATACACAGACAAATATACACACATATGTACATGTCCTTCACACTGTCAGCTTGTAGGTTAGCCCTGAGCATTTGTGTGGAAGTAGATCAAAAGAAATAAAGCTTGAGTTCCCACTCCTGCAGGCTCTCTGGTGGCTTCCACTCCACGAGTTCAATGGGCAGAAGAGATGAAGCAGACACACAGCTCCTTCCCTGTGGCTGGCCAAGTGAGACTCCCCAGTAGAGCCCTGCATCACACCCATGCAGGAATGACTAACGGGTGGCCCGAAAGTCTTCTTGTTACAATTTTAACATTATATGCTCTGGTTGCAGCTTAAAACTGACCGAGCAATATTCATTCTGAAGGCAGAAAGTGCATTTCATTTGCATAGTTCTGATGGGATTAAAGGAGGCATTAGAGTAATTAAGGTCAGAGAGGCTTACTGTTTTACTAAATCCCTAAATCCACCTCCGCTCCAACATAATTCAGCAATATCATGGGGCAAAAGGTCACTGAAACAATTTATGTCTGTCTAGCCTTCCATCAGAAAGAGATAAACCCTTTTCTGGACAAAGAGCTTTTTGGACAGTACATGTATATATTAGTTCCACACAGACAACACAAGAAACTGCCTTGGATAGCATCTGAACCCATTAACTACCCTATGATATGATTTTTTTTTTTTCTCTGGGTTTTGTTTGGGAAATTAATGATATCTTTTATGCACATGAAGTTACATGGTTTCAATTTTTAAAAACCAAAAACCCCCAAAAAACCTCCTAGCTGATACAGATCTTAAATATGCATTCCAATAAATGTCTTTCCAAATTTAAAATATTAAAGGATCCATCTGTTAAAATGAGAATAATAAATGCACAGGGAACATTTGGAAGATAATGTATTATTGAATATTATGTGTTCTCATGAGTAAGCTAGCAGCAGTTATTACTTTTAATTAAATGTACGTTTGACACTGCTGAAGACCTCAGCTCCCAAGGCTTCATTATTATCCGTAATCCAAAGCTGCTCAATTGAGTTGAAGGAGACATGAGATAGAGTAATTGTGAGCAAAACTGCTCCAGGGACAGACAAACATGCATGTATTGCCTTTTGCAAGTCCAGTTATCTCCAAGCCAAGCAGATTATACTGGGTGTCCTTCTCCACTCACAGCCTTTATGGCCAACTTAACCATAAACTGTGTCACACCAAAGCAGTCCTAGAGGTACTCTGTAGAGCTCTGCTCCAGAGAAGTTGTGCCATGCTGGACAGAAAAGGGATTTGCAGAGTCAGACAGGAAATTTCTTCATAAGGATATTTTAGTGATGACCTTTACACCATGTCATACTTTACCCACCATTTAACCTACTTAATCTAGAGGAAGATGTCACTGCCCATTGCAGGGGTGGAAGAATACATGATCTTTAAAAGGTCCCTTCCAACCCAAACTGATTCTATCTGTCTAAGCTCTCCCAGGCACCTGATTCAAGTCTCTAAGGAAAACAAAGGGATGAAAAAAATGGGATTGAAACTGAAGAGATTTGTCAGAAATGCTTTAACTGTACTATGAATGAAGAAATCATCTATTCAAAATTGATGGACATAATTGAAACATCTTTAGCCCTGCTACGTGCTGTCGGGAAGTTGTCAAGTTGTCTTGAGACAGCTTTGGTGACACACTTGTCACCATTGGTGACCTCAATGTCTCTGCAGCTGAACTCGTGGTGGAGTGGGTAGCAGTCTCAGCATTGGGACAGCAAATACAAGTGAGAACTAAACTCCAATAAATTTCATGCCAGAGATAATCCAGAATCAGAAGAAATTTTCTTCTAAGCCATAAGGTATAGTGAACATGCAGTGCAACATCCCAGTCCGCAGCCAGGTGTTGCAATACAGCTGTATGCACAGAAATAAAATCGGGGGGGTTGTGTGTGTCTGGGGGGGATGATGGTGGGATATTCCCTAGCAAGGGAATTAGTGAGTGACGGCTGTGCGACTTTGCCCCTGGGATGGGCTGTCTGAGGAGTGCAAGGAGACTGGGGAGCAACCTTCATTCACCACTTTCTTGTCAACTTGCATTTAATTAAAGCAGCAGTTAAACACCTGAGTTTGCTATTTCCCCAAACAAGAAGCTTTTCTTTGGAAGTTTCCCAGATACAGGGGTTGCTCCTCGCTCCTGGAAGACCCTTGCCTGGCTCTTGTGCATAGCATGGCTGTATGTGTATATTTGCATGCACATGTCCCTGTGCTCCCTGCCACCAGAGGCTGATGCAACACTGATTTCAGGAAAAACCCTGTGTGCAGAAACTGACCCTGCCTTGCTGATGCAGGGAGCATTGGCTAAACAGTCAAGGATAAATCCAATCATCCTTGACTATTAAGAGGCCGACATGCTGAGAGAAGAGAGCCGCTGTGGAAGACAGCGCCAGCCTGCTGGCACTCAGGCTGTGCTGGTGCTTCAAGCCCTGGCACACGGTGGAGATGTGCCCTGCCAATGAGAAAGGAACCCACATGGTCACTGTGGATGCTTGCACAGCCTTGTTTTCACCCTGCTCCCTCCAAGGGCCCTGACCTCTCTGTGCTGAGAAGCCACAGGATCAGCCTCCTGAGTTTCTTCCCGGATGCAAACAATGGCTGTGTCTGCATCAGCTGCCTGGGTGCAGCCCAGCATGTCCCTTCACACAGCAGCATCCCCAGCCCCTGTCTCTGGCCTCAGCAGCAACATCCAGAGGCAGAGGTGTGGGTTTGCTGTGCTGTGCAGACCTAATGAGACTGCACTGTCCCAAACACACTATTGCAACATTTTCTCCACCCAGGAAGCCAAAGAGACAGGTATTTTGGTATTTTTTTTAAAACAAAATCTCCTAAGTCAATGAATAAGATATCTGCTTGACATCCAAAACAATGCAACTTCAGAAAGACCACATAAACAAAGAGAGAAAAGCATGCTGTGAAGAAGGAGATACTCGAACACTTCTCTTAATCAAAGGGACAAATATGGCTTCTTGACCACTGACTGTCCCCAGCACCACTACAAGAGTAGATGAGATGTCTATGCTAATTAAACAGCATCTGCCATCTCCACAGGCTGTTTGAAAGTGCTGACTAGCTGGTGAAGAGATTAGCACTGTCTGACTCCTCTACTAATAACCGATTCGTTACCAGATTTGGCAATGCCTTTCTAATTGTCAGTTGCAACTGCTGACATTCCTGAATATTGCTCCTTGGATGTAAATAATATTTATTTAAGGGTACCGTGGACTCTATTTTAATTCGACAAGTTCAAGTGAGCTTACCTGGAAGGACCAAAACAAGTTTTACCTCAGCTGGTATCTTTATTTTGTAACAAACCTGTCATTAGAATTGTTTCCCTTACAAGGACATATTTTAAATCATATGCCTAAATTTCGGGAAGTATTTTGAGTTGGGTTGGGACAGATAAGGCTGCTTTGCAGTGGGTTTAGTCTTTGAGAAACCATTAAGTCCCTCTATGGATCAGTGAATTTGAGCAGGACATTTATTTGAAAAAAATTTTTGAAAAGCAGAAATGTAGACAATTCCACATTCCTCTTAGAAAAAAAAAATCTAATGCTGAAAGCATACAGCTATATTTTGTCTGTGGTTTGTTTATGTAGGTTATATACCAACTAAAGAAAGTGCCTTTTCTGGAAATCTCATTAGGGTTATTTGTGACACCATCTTTTAAAATGGTCTGGGAAAAATGTTCTAATGAAAATCATAAGCATGTAGTTGTTTTAAGTTCAAAATATCAAAATATGAAGTAATGAAAAGTTATGGGTTTATTCAGCTGTCCCCTATTTCAATTTCTTTATGCTTTTTTACTACAAGCCTGCTGAACAGATGGCCACTAGCTCCTGACAACGATACTTCACTAAGTCTTGGCAGGATGATGATGGCTCAATCACCCATTAATTCCGTGGAGGATAATGGCTGAAAGCACCAGATCAGGTCACTCTTGTTGACCAGATTGTGCAAATCTGTACTGGAATGGGGGAGGGGGAGGAGAAGGGGGGAGAGTGTCACTGATTCATTTGAAAGCTTTTAAATTTGAATGTGCAACATTCACATGTCAGTCATTTTGAGTCTCATCACAAATCCCCACCCTGTTCTCTTGCGATCCTCCCATCTGGTGAAAAAGCCTTAATATTTTTCACCTACAATACAAAAATCACTCTCATACATGATGGATTTTCAATGAATACCACTGCTGTGAGACAGTCATGACATAGATGTGATACCTGATCTTTATTCACATCTGGAGGCCAAGATACAGCCCACCATAGAGACTGACCCTGGAGGCATCACACCCTTCCCAGCTGGATGCTGCACATCCCTGAGGGCTGGGCAGGCAGCTGTACAGCTGGTCCTTCTTCAGGGGCTGCCGCTGGGAAATGGGCAATCAGTCCTGCAGGCAACATGCAGTAGGAATGGGAATCACACTCCATCTCAGTCCCCCTTCATCTGGAATGCAGCTTTGAAATGTCCCCATTTTCTATGACACACAATTTTAAGTGATTCTTCCATTTAAAAAAGTAATTAATAAGAAAGGAAAATGGCAGATCACTGATAAATACTGCTATTTTGATTGTTTTCTAAATGAGAGAAATACAGAATAAATTTACTTGCTTTATTTCTTTCCTGCCTGCTTGCATTTTACATTTTTCGTGTGTTTGTGTGGACACTCTGCAATCTGTCTCACTAATGAATATAGACAGTAGCAGTAGGCAGGGAGTTGCTTATTTGCATCCTTTGCACCTCTGTGTGAAATTAATTACCATATTACATTGCACTGAAAGGCTCTTGGAAGGTGGTCAAAACACCTGAAAACCTGAGCTGTCACAACCTGATGAATTTCTCATGCAGGTCCAAAGGGTGGAGTCCTTATTCATCCCCTAGCAAAGCAAAACTCTCCATGCAGCCAAAGGCAGGGAAAAGGTTGAGATTTGCAAGCAAACATGTTGAACCAGGAGCCATCGTCTCTACAGCAACAGCTATGTCTCCAGCAACTGGTATATCCAGATTTAGCAATTGCCCCAAAGATGGGGACAGGCGCTCCAGCTTATGCACAGGTGAAAAGACTGTGGCACGGGATTTTGGCTTCTGTTAGGGGACCTCTAGCACTGCTTCCGGCAAAGATGAATGTTAATGGTAATGGCAGGCAGAGGAGGCTGCCGTCAGTGGCAGCCAGTGCTCACTCAGCTCAGTCATCCTCTTGACTCACCTCCCCTGATCTGGGCCTGGTTGCTGTCAAGACCTAGAGAAAAAGCAGAGGCAAAACACAAAGAAAAGGTGAAACAAAGAAGTAGACAGGTTTAGTGATGCATGGAAAGTATTCATACCCTTAAGGTTTGCTGCACAGCAGAGGCAGAGGAGATGAGCCTTCTCTCAGAAGGCCCTGGCCACAGAGAGCCTTCCACACACAACTGGCTGGTGACCTAAAGCTTGATGTCTCTCTCCTCTGAAGCAGAACAAAACAAAAGATGTATTCTTACTGTAACCCTGGGAGGCAGAAAATAATTAAATACTGCAACTTTTCTTGTATCAATTGTGTGTTACCTCTGTTGAGCCTGGATATTTTCATTTAATGTGTCCAGTCATCTGCAATTTATGATGACCAGTCCCCAGATGAGTTGTCACTCTGTTTTTAAACCATCCATGCACCTCCTCTTCTCCTGGAGGAGAAATCACAAAGCCCCAATTCTGGGAAGAGAGCTGATACAGCAAAGCTCAGCTAATGACTAGAGCTTCTTCAAAATTCAAAGCTATTGAACTCCTGGTCTGGACTAATTCTACTCTTTCTGTTTTTAAGAATCTCACCAGTTTATATGTTTTTTCTGAAATATTCATCTTCACAAAGTGCCCGCCTAAACTGAGTCCAGATATTCTCCAAATATTTTTGATAAGCACGGAAACATGCATCCTGTACAATACCTAGAATCCAGCCAACAAAGGCTTCCACCAGTGTCCTGTAGCCATACCATGAGGAAGGCACAAGGTGCCAGCCCTCAGCATCCCTCCTGGCTGGAGCAGCATTATCACCATATCTACTATGAGTCAGCCAAAGAGAACCCACTGGACAGCTCTGTTCAACCCTAGCCCTGCCAGTGGTCTGATATGAGATGTTGAGATGATGTTTATGGAAAAAAGGCACCCTTCCTTTGCCCCAGAGCTGAGGGTCCCTCTTGTTTGATGTGTTTGTAAATAAATCTCCATTTCCAAGGAGACGGTTTCCTGTTAGACCCTATTAAATGCTCCTCTTCTTGTCCTGGCTTCCTGTGTTTGAAAGACTTCAACACTGTTTGTCATTTCATCATACTTAAATTATCCTAAATGAAGTAAAGGCTCATTTACAACTACATGAAATAGATGTAAACAGTGACAAATACAGTTGCAAGCATGTGGAGAGATGACCAGAGAATTTCAGTTGTGGGAACAGACCAGACCAGACCAGACCAGACCAGACCAATGCTGTTGCAGGGGCCAGGACACATCCACTGAACTGACATTTCAGCAATGAAAAAAGACTGAAAGGAATGTCGGGGAAATATGTTCTTTCCACAGCTTCAGAATATTGGGGTAGTTCCCCTACACCCCTTTATAAAGGAAAATATGTATAAAAAAAAAAAAATTAATAACCTTTGTTTTATTTATAAACAGTATTGTTACCCTGAGCTAGTAAGATGGCAAGATAAAATTTCTTTATTTTCTGTGACTATTATCTTCTTCCTATTCACATGTAGCTTTAATTCCCTTCAGATAATAGACACCTCCTACATGTGAGGATATGTGTTTCAGCACAATAACCTGGTGGAGCAAATCAGTATTTCTTCCTAGACATTCCCTTGTCATTCTCTACCAAGGCTTTTCCAAATGGATTTTAAAAAACATTTCTAAAATCAGCTCAGTGATTTGTTGACTTGGTTACAATCTTTTGAATTCAACATCATCCACCCACTGGGTTTAAAGTCTGTTAGTCAAAAGTTCACATTGTGCAGCAGCAGCTGTATTGTGTACCTGCTGCTACACAATGTCATGTAGTACATGACATAAACTAAATTGGGTATCAAGTTGGACAAATCCAAATCCTTCACCTAGGTGAAAGAAAATCTTGTGGCATGCCTCCTCATGTGAACTGGGAGTATTTATAAGTCATTCATTACCTCAAAACAATTTTTTGTTGGAGTTTGTGACTAGTTTAGAATAGGAGTGAGATTCAAAGACTTCACAATATGTTTATCAGCAATCTTCCAAGAGTAAGGAGAGTCAAAGTATGATGTGCATTCCCATTGCAGCTAGCTAGCAATTAGCATCTATACTCTAGGCTTGCACAGATTGTTTCAAGTTCAGTTTTCAAAAAAATCACCAACCTAACAATTAGGTACTCCTAGATTTCACAGGTTTTTCCACTGAATAGTCATGATGACAAGGACAAAATAAATTTAAAATATTTAAATTTCATTGCATAATAGAATCAATGAATAAAATAATCATTTAATAAATTATGCTTCCATGGAAAAATTGGTCAGCTTGTTCTGATTCAATTCTTTCCATTATACATAAATACTAAGGTCACTGTGAGTTTTGCCACTGGCATTAATGGGGCTCAAGATTTTCTAAGAACTGATTAGTGGGAAGGTCAGATTTTGTACAGAAGGTTAAACACAGACATTTCATGTAGGCACTATGAACTCCATCATACTGTTGAATGATTAAGACTTTGCACAAAACCAGTGCCATGTAAGCATGCTTACTTTGATCAGGTCTTTAAAACAAATTGTTAACATGGGAGTGAAGTTATTTATCACAAGTTCAGGGACATTTATTATCAAGTGAAGAAATGAATAGTTTTGAGAAGAATGTTCCTAGAGTAAACTATTTAGTGGTGATGGTGCTGGTGGTCGTTTGGGGTTTTTTGAGTTGTTTTGTTTTATTTTGTTTTTTGATTTTTTTTTGGTGAATGAAAGGTGTGCAACTTTGTATTTGCGCAAGTTCTCAACTTCCTATTTATACACAATCCAGATGATCTTGCTTTCCACCTTGTGCAACTGCTTCTCAGGAAGGATAAGAATCCACGTTGTACTAATAAAGGCAGTTTCTCTTACACAATCTTGTAAAATATTGGTTAAACTACTCTGTGTGTCAAGTGTTAGAAACATCACCTGAAGTCCCCAGCTCCTTTCCTTGTTTTCTCTTGTTATTTCTCTCCACTTATGTTGACCCATGGTCTGAATTACTAAACTTAGAACTGGCGCCATTCTAAGTTTTCTTTCACCTTAAAGTGAGGAAAACATGTTCAAGAGATATCTGGATGTAAAACCTGCAATCATACACTTTTAGTGCTTCTTGAGAATAGAGAATAGAGGCTTCCAGGAAACATGTTTGTCACTGAGTGCTTGTAAAGGGTCCGTAGTACCTTCATGACAGAGCACGAAAAGGACAGAGATGCAAAAGAGATAAAGAGCAAGAAAACTTCCATTTTCATATTCTGGTTTTCCAGAAGTAAGTCTGCAGCTAGTCTCTTTTGAGAGCTAAAGAGGATTCAATTCCGGAAATACGTTGGTTCAAGAACATTTTGTAAAGGGATTACTCCTCCACTTCTGTGTTATTAATGTGCTATAAATGACATTACACTCTGATAAATGCTAAAAGGGAGGGACATTGCTCCTGAAGTGCTTGTATAGACAAACAACTGTTGGATCTATTTGATGCTGTGCAAATAAAAGAGATGCTTATGAGCATTTTCCTCCAAATAGAATAATTTTTTTAGGAATTACCATTGTTACTTTACATCATGATGTAAAGTAACACTTATTTTGAGGCTAGGTTGTATTCTACAAAGAAGGACATGGGAATTACAGAACAGGAAAACAAGCAGTGCATGGAAGCCTTTTATTAACAGCAAGTACATTGAATATAACATAGTGTATTACTCCGGTTAAAAATTGGTTCACTTCTGCTGAAATTATTATGCAGGCAAAGGCCACTTTGCCTTTCCAAATTTCTCCAAATCGTACTCATGTGCCGAGAGCTGACAGCAGCTCATGAAGATGACATGGTTTTCTGACCTGTAGACTATTTTCATGTTGCACAACTGTACTGAGTTCTCTCAGGAAATCCAGGATCAGATGCAGAAGCAAACACATTTTCTAGCAGACAGCCAAACTTTACTATTTGTAGTTGAAACAGCAAGAAGGAACTAAACTAATTTAAAAAAAAAACCCATAAGCACAAGGATCCACACCTTCATTACATGTAACTACTATTCTTCACCTTATACTAGTAAGGGGATATGAAAAATACAAAGTATTTGAAAGGAAATACAGGATTGAACTCTGTCAGGACTTAACTTTTGACAGGACATCCTGTGTGAATTTCTATTTGCTTTGCTACAAGGGCTGGTGTTGATAGTCTTTTTATATACCTGCTTCTAAAGGTGATGA